>CAUJNA010001113.1:2389047-2528418 GCA_963377175.1 Effrenium voratum
GGAGTAACCCCCCATCAGTTTGCTTTCCCTCTCACTCACACTGCTTCCTGATGAACACGTCCAGCAGCCCAGCAGCGATACGGGAGAGACATGATCACCGCGCCTCAGCGGTCTGGGAGGAACATCACCACCTCCGCACCGCGCCGACCATCGGAGAACGGACGCAAGCCTATCGGCCGCAATCCTCGTGCCTCAGCCTACCGGCTATCATCACGTCTCCTCCGGTCACGTCCGCCCCGCGCACGGTCCCTATCACGATCCCTCTCGGATCTCCTGCGATCATCTCGCCTTCGATCTCGCTCCCGATCGAGTGATTCATCATCACGACGATCACGAGCATCGTCCCTCCTCCGGTCTCGCTCATCCTCGCGCCGTGGACGGTATCTGCGCCTCCTTGACTCCCTGGAATCCCTGGTGTCCACGGTCCTAACGGACCTCCGAGAAGGAGTACGGGAAACATCCGAGTCCCTACGCCTCCTCCCAGATCGAGAGTTCGTCACGATCTGGTTGAGAGCCTCCAGTGCCGACGCGTCCTCACCATTCCTGATGAAATCCCTGACCTGCTTGTTCAGCACTCTGTTGGTGGAGATCGACAAGAAAGCGTCCACCACCGAACCCTCAGGCAGCACCAGAAAGTGACCCTCCACCGGGCTCGCCGCGGCCCGCTCAGCAGACTGCAGCCGGATCTCCCCGCCTTCAGGCTTCTTTGCCATCGCCTTGGAGGCCGTCAAAGGCGCTACCGCATCCTTTGCCGAAGATCTGCCAAGCGCGGAGTGAAGATCATCCCCGCTAGCTTCTCTCGCTGCCGCACCTGGTCTGCTGTCGACGTCGCCAGGCCTCGTGGACGCCTCCCGCTTTGTCGACTCCTTCGCAGCCTCATCGGGATCCCAACGGGATTTCCTTTCTCTCTTCTGCCCTTCGGCCGACCCGCGGCTACCGCCGGGAGCGTCCTTCGCCTGTCTTCTCCCTCTTGACCTCAACCTTCGGTTCGGCCTGCTTCGTCTCCTTAGCCACAGCTTTTGGAGCCGGAGCACTCTTCACCTCAGATGCTGAAGCAGCCTTCCCTCTCGGCTCGGCCTTAGGAACCGGGGTCACTTTAGCCTTTGCACTCGGCCTGGCCCCTTCAACCACCATCTCGGCCCAAGACTTCTTCGGTTGGGCTGCCGCTGCATCAACCTCCATCGGAGCAGGTCCAGCATCATCCTTCGCCTTTGGGACAGATGGGCTACCGCCCTTACCAGATCCTTTACCTGGCACTTCACCTGACTTCGGTGGTGGGCCGGAAGGACTACCGCCCTTACCGCCCTTTTCTCCCTTCTTTCCTTTTCCTTTTCCGCCCTTGGGGACCGGCTCCTGCTTGGGACCAGGACCCGGCGCAACATGATGCACCGATTGGAGTCCCTCGATGTCCACGTTCAATGGTTCGGGTTGACGACCGTCAAGAACCGTCCTCACCCTTTCGTCACTAACGTAGACGAACGGGTCACGGAAGGGTGCGGGAGGCTCCGACTGTCCGGCGCTGATCGCCTTCTGCACCTTGGCTATCGCCTCCTTCAACCTCTTCTTCTCATCATAGCCTGTCTCCGATACCATGTACCCCCTGAGCTGCGACATCAACGCATGACTCTCCAGGATGTCCACGTCCTTTCGATGGGTCGGGTACAATGGGGTCAGATGACCAGCCGCCGAACCAATCACGTATGCCATCGGAATATAGAATGACAAGTACGTGTCATGGCGAGCGAACTTCCTAACGGAAGTCGTCATACGCCTACCCCACTGCGCAGCGTGTCTTGGATTGGCTCGGAAATACTCCGTGACCGACTCAAATCTATCGACTTGGTTGGTCTTGATCAGGTGCTTCGCCACCCACTTCTCCACAAACGCATCCGAGGCCGAAATCCCGGACACATAGGAGAATTGGAAGAGCACCTTCGCCAGCTCATCCCACGCCGCATCGACACCTCCCTTGTCTTCACCAAGATAAGGGGGAAGTCTGATGCCGCTCTGCACCGTCATCCTCAGATCGGATGCCATCGAATAGGAAATCAAATTCCTCTTGATGACTCCGACCACTTCGGAGGGAATCCTCCTGGGCTTGAACTGCCCCATGGTCCTCACCCACTCCGGCACGATGTGGCACCTTTCGAAGTCCTTTTCCTCCGCGTTGGGGATAAAGTTCGGGTAAAAGACCGGGAGCGCGCACCCGGGACATAAGTGCATCCCATTTGGCATCAATTCTGCGCACCTCAAGCAGAACGTGGCAGTCACATTCAGCCTGATCTCTTCCCGTGATCGCCTGTGCTCTCCCCTAACGGGGGTGAAGTCACCGTAGTCCCATGCCCGATGGTACACTATCGTGTAATCATCGTACATATACGCCGCCTTCCAAGCCCCCATGTGGATCTCGTTCCTAACGGCAAGAGTCTTCCTTCTCGTCAAAACACGGGTCCAACCAAGGACCAGTGCACCCGAAGATCCACCATTACCACCACGTACCTACCGGAGTAGTTCCGCAGCCTGTCCCTGACATACCACGAAGGCGATACCTCGGCATCCGGCGCCATGGCTCCCACAAGTGGGATCAGGCCCTCATCCTGTCTACCATCCCCAATGGTCTCGTACACATCGGGCCTCGTGATCAGTATCTCGATCATGGCCTTTCCATTTCGCCTCATTCTTTGGAGCTGAACCGCCTTCCGAAAGTCCGAGAACTTCATGATGACGTATCCCACCATGGGGAGTTCATTCCAATGCATCTCATACATCAGAGATCCGCCAGGTGCATCTTCCTGAGTATACCTGTGCCTAACGGCACTGTAACTCAAGTCGCGTCCGATCCGCGTGTGCCTAACGGCAACCAACCTGGTGCTCTCTCTGAGGAGAACGCCATCCCCGTCGTACATGACCATGAGCATCGCCTCCACTTGCCCTATCGGGAAAGCTTTGAGCGTCGGAATGAAGAACTTCCAAGACATCTCAGCGTTCTCCATACCCGAAATCTCCTTCAGGAACCAGATGGCCTGGTCCAGACAACCAAACGGCAGAATGACTCCGCTGAAGTTCCCGTCACCGTGGCGTCGCATCCACGGTGATCCCTCACCGCGATTTTCAATATTCCTTGCCATGGAAAAATGCCTAACGGCAAATGGCCACCATCGAGGTTCAAATCCAGCTTGATGCAGGAGCACACGTGCCCCGTGAAGAACGAGCTTAACCTTGTTCTCGATCAGGCCATTGGTCTTGGGCATGCCCGTGCGTTGCAATGCTCAGCTGGTGGTGATGCTATCTCTGCGCCTGGGGCCTGGTCGCTGTATTACCACCAGAAAGTTTGTTCCCCTTGCAAAAATCTGCGGAAATGCCTCTGAGCGTAGTTTGCTACTGGATCTGATCGCACAAGGAAGACTCGGCGTGCTCGCAGCGAGGTCATACAACAATTATCGCGTCTGCTTGGCCAGCGAAAGCCTGATCCCATCCTTCACCATCGTGGTCGGCGGTGGTTGCGTCCCCAAAACTTACTACGTCGCGTATAAACCCTCAATGATATCCTTTGATATCTTCCATTTCGCAGGCAGGTGCGGGTACGCGGGTTCTTGGGAGATGCAGAGCATACATGTTGTCTTGAGCATCCGTCTGCCATCCAGCCTCTGTGCGAGTCCGAGAAAGCTGACCTGACAATGTCAATATCATCCCTTCTGGCTGGTGTGGTGAGTGGCTATCGCCCTCACCCCCCTGTTCCGCCTTTCCGGGAAGAGCAACGGTCTCGCACTTGATCCGAAACCACGTTTCACCCGTCCAAGGGACATCAGATGCTATCGCATGCTGATCTCTTTCGGATAACTCCCATAGACTATCAACCAGCACCTCATGGGTAACCCCATTTCGGTGAACGACGGTTTTCCTGTAGTTGTCCAATCGATCAACCCCAACGGGACAATCATCACCTGTCGGCATAAACTTCGCCTTACGCGGAAGCCGGTGCTCCTTCACAACATGGCCCGACCGCTCAGTGCGCCAGGTGTCCTGCAGCTCACTCTTGGCCGTGAGTTCAGACCTACACGGCGGAACCTCGCTTGCTTCAAGCCCTTGATACGCCGCACCGGGGGCAGGCATGGCAGGAAGTGATTCAGCATCATCAAGAGTGGGAGAAACGAACTGAGTGTCACCATGAGGAAGATATGGCACGTTGTTGATGACATCCAATGTCACCGTGCGGCCCGAAGGACACGTGAGAGTAGGCTTGCAACCCGCAGTCCATTCAAACGAGTATCCCATATCCATACAGCGCTTTCCAACGGATATGATGGATGGAGTGGACTCAAGGACGTGTGCCTCAATCACCTCGTCCAGGTTGCCAACATCAGCATCAACACGACCAGCGGTGCGAGTCGCCCCGTTAGCAGTGTGCAGCGCGTGGGTGTGCCCGCCTTTGGCAATCAGGGCCCTATCGGGTCCTTTCAAATCACCAAGACCGACCAGATCCATTGGGCAACCAGTATCTACCAGCCACCTCACCCCGCCGTATCCAACAGGTGCAGCAACCTTCTGAGTGTATCTCGGCTTTCGAACAACGCGATGTCCCCGCACATCCCCAGGGTTGGTGTCGATGTCTTCGTCGTCGTCTAAGAGCACTTGGGCGTGAACAGCCGCTGCCCTTATCAGAGCACTTTGAACCTCCCTAGCAATTTTCTTTCGAGATGGGAACTTTTTCGCATTTGGATGGCTGTATCCAGCCTCTCGGCAACGATTCACGACCCTGCCCGTATTGTCATTCTCAATTGAGACAACAAACACATCAGGGAGATCGGGAATCTTGACCCTCAGAGGTTCCCTATCGGGACCCTTCGGGAAGTACTTGTTCCTCCAGGACAGCACAACCTCCGCATCATCGCAGTACCAAAACGTCGTCTTGGTATCACTTCGTCTTGGGAGTCTCCTGAACAAGGTCGCTCGGGGATCACTGAAGTTCACCCCGATATCCTCGATCACGGTTCCATTTGCGTCAACGGTCCTTCTCCAAATGACATGTTCCCATTTAGGACCTCCACCTGTAGTACCGGAGAAGAATAACGCGCCTCGCTCGCTTTTCTCCCAACTGCTAACGCAAGGAGGGAGACAACCCGGCGCAGACCCACCGGTAGCTGGGGCAACAGCCCACATAGCTGGACACGCCACAACAACACGGTTGGCCTCAGGGTAACGGCCCGCCCCGCCTAAAAATCCGTCAATCCTTGAGCGGGGCTGTCGAGACGCCTCGCCTCCCTATCGGGAGGACTGGGCGTAGGCGATCTAGGGGTATCCCCCTCTTCATCCTCAACCGGACCAGCAGTGGAACGAGGCGTAATGGGCTTCGTGCCTGGTGGTGGCTTCTGATGCAGGTATTTGCACGGCTGAGCTGTGCATTTGCCATACATCCAGTCGTAGCAGTATCCGAAGAACATAGGCTTGTCCCTAACGGGCCTATCGCCAGTCCTCGGCGTAGAGGGCGCAGCGGGGTTCCTTGGGCTCTTGTCGTGCTCAAACCTGCATTCCCGGCCATATTGACACTTCCCAGTCTTCGTATACTCCCAGCACGCCCGATCAGCAGGCCCAGCAGGGGACTGTCTTCTTGGCGATTTGGGAGACGGTGTGCGCTTATCCCTCTGACTGCCTCTTCCAGGAGAAGCTCTGTCTCTCTGACTGCTCCTTCCGGGCGAAGATGATCTCGGCTTCCCGTCAGGTCTCCCATCCCTTCCGGACCTAACGGACCTTGAGGGGCTGGGATCACTCTTCCTGGCAAGTGGGTCGTACCGCCGCACTACACCGGGAGCACCAGGATGTCGATCCCTTTCACGGGATTGAGAGCCCGATCGTGACCTCTGCTCATGAAAGGTCTGGTACATCTGAAGCGTGTTCTGACGCTTCTGCCATCGTTCGACACAGTCCTGACAATATCGGGCCGCATACAGCGTAGATGACGAACGTTCTCGATGAACACAGCCAACAGTACCCCATCATCGATCTTCTTCCTGATCCCAGAAATGAGATTGTCCCAGGCGCTCAGATAACTCCGGAGCCTTGCTTCATCATCAGAGTGACCTGTCTGCCGACACTTGAGACTGGTCAACTCAGCAATCTTGAAGGTCTGGTCGTCCTCGACTCCAGTCTGCAGGTGGTTCAGCAGAAGCTTCAAGATCTGTCTCCCCTTGATACCCTGGGGGGGATTCATATTCTGAGCGGCTTCGGTCAGGCGATTCATCTTGTCCCTAACAGCCCTGGTCTTGATACACTCCCTGATAGCACTCGTGAAGTTTGAGTCCAAAATCGGGTACTTGCAGGGTCCGCCAAGAGCATCATAGTCGAGTCTCTCAGTCTCTGAAATCCACGCTAACGCGAAGTCAGAGTCAAAGCTGAAAGCGTTCCTGACCCTCTCTTTGATCTCTGAAAGCCACCCCCGCAGCTTATCAGCTGTCGGCTCAGCAGGCAGCACGATCGTGTTGCACTTGTGATGGAACCGGTCCTTATCGACAACGGTGGAAATAAGAGCCCCTATCGGGGTACACGAGGTAATCCTGCAACTTTCACACAGTCTAGCAGGCATAGGGCAGCAAACTTCACACGCCCTCATTCCACAACCAACGCAAGGAACAAGAGGGAAACCAGGCTCAGGGATCCTGTTACACTTAGTGCACCTGCCCCGTCCATCATCTCCCCTCAAGGCTTCAGGGAGAAGACCACCATCTCCCTGCCTACCGGCACCATTCACACTATAGCCGAGGCTAAGACCCGGCCCAAGGTTACCACCGCTCGCAACACTTGAGGGGTAACCCGTGGCATTGCTAGACTGACTAACGCCAGCGCCAACCCCTTGGTGACTAACGCCACCTCTGTAGGCAGGACCATAGAAGCTGGAACCACATTGATTGATCCCAGCTCCATGAGTATCAGCAGCACTGCCATGGAACCCGGGTGCTCCACCAGGGTAACCCCCGGTAGGTGCCCTCCACTCGGGCCGCCGGGGGCCCAGCGGGACCTTGGCCTCCGCCAGGATGTCCAGGACCTGGTGGTGGATGTGGAGCATGTCCATGACCACCGCTTCCGCTCCCGCCTTGACCAGGTGGTCCGCCTTGCCCACCACCTCCCCCGGGAGGAGGAGGAGGGGGCGGTCCAGCTTGAGCGCGTTCATGCCGAATATTGCGTCATCTCCAAAGTAACTATGATTCTCACAGACGTGGGTCCCACAATCCGTGCAGAAATACATGGAGACCTCCTGAGCATTCTTGCGACACGCCCAGCACTTCATTTTCAAAAACTGACAATTACTACAATCACCATCATCGCCCCGGCAAAGCCTGCAAAACTCACGATTGCATGTGACACATGAAAATTCAGCGTCCGGGTGCCTACGGTCGTTGGGGTCATCAAGGGCGCAAATCTTTGGCACACCTGGGCCACCGGCACCGGGAGCGCCTCTCGTGGCCGGTTCCGGGGCCTGTCCACGATCAGATGGAGCTCCAGGGGCCCTCCACCTCTCGCCGGGACTCGGGACGTCTGCACTAGCTCTGCTCCCAGGAGTCCTCCAGTCATTGCCGGGACTCTGGGTATCGACATGGGCCCTAATACCCCTACCACCTCCTGGATGACGCTGGGTTCGGAGAGACGTCCCCGCTATCGCGGATCGGTCTATCCAGGTTCGGAGAGATGCTCCCGCTATCGCGGATTGGCCTCTCCCCCCTTGATTGCCGACTTCGGACCTCAGATCCCCTATCGGGGACGGCGGCAGGCCTCGGGCTCCTATTCCTACCCACATCCCTATTTGGAGAAACAGAAAAGTCCCCCCTTGCGCGCGCGCGGGGGCCATCCCTCGCACGCCCTGGCGGTGAATGCGACCTGTCAGGTAATCCTCGAGCCCTCCGGCTTCTGCTTTCGGACCCCTCCCTAACGGGATATATTGGATGCCTGCCTGCACGAGGAGGATCGACCCTATCGGGCACATTCGGCAAAGCCTGGTCAGGCAAACCAACACCTCCGCCTGGTCTCACCGGACGGCCAATACCCCGGCCGTCACCTTCCCCGGGTGTGGGCGTCGGAGACCTGATCCTATGTCCCTGCCCCGCAAATGCATCGTAACCAACATTCCGTCTCTCTCTGGGTTGTTGAGGAGCCTCATTAATCTGCTGGACACCCTGAATGATGCCAGCGGCCTCGTCAAATTGACCCTCCATTTCAAAGAGCTGAGACATGATTCTGTTGTTCGCTGCGCTAAGATTACGCACGTTACCATCGATAGCGCTGACTCTCCGCATAACGCCTTCAAGCGTACTCCGGAACGAGCCGAGTTCTCGCCTAACGGCAGGCTGCACTTGGTCACTGCTTGCAGGAAGATTACGGATCTGTCCTTGGATACCATCAACGACCCGATTCACAATTGCCGATTTCGCTTCATACTGTTCAACATGTGATTTCACGGTCTCAAACCTTGAAATGATGTCGTCATGATCCCGACGTTGACGTTGAATTCCTCGAGCCAGATCCTGCATCTTCCGATTGATCTCGTCAATAGCCTCATGCCAGTCCTGCGGGGAATCATGTTCTGATGGTCTATCGACCTCCTGAGAACCCCTTCCACTCTGCAGTCTCGACACTCGATTAACAAGACGAGTGTGCTCTTCTTTGATCCCTTCAATAGATTCAGAGGCCCACTTGGCAAATGTCTCGTGTTCAAGGAGAGCTTTCTCGATCTTCAGGTTTAACTCTCTGAAATTTGCATCCACTACACTGCCGCTGGCCCTATCGGACGGATGCGCGACAGGATTCGGGTTCCATACACCTGCTGGTGTCCGCATCCCAACGGTTTTCTCTACCGAGAACATCCGTTTCTCAAGCTTGTCCAAATCCTTAAGGATCTCGTCCTCAGAAGCAGCATGGCTTCTGCGGCCTCACTATTCTCCTGAATCATCAGGCGAAGCCGATCAGTCGATGCCTCATTGTCCTTGACAGATTCATGGACCTCGTGGGACAGTAGGTTAATCCTCTGCTCCACGACCTCGGCTTGCTCATCGATGGCTTGCCTCACAATGGCCTTGCTATCGGGAATAACTTCCCTTGCGAACCGTTGAACTATCATTCGCATCCTCCCGGCATCAGATTGAGTCGCAACCTCAGCTGCCAGTCGATCGACCTTGTCCTTCGTCTGTTGATTCTCGTCTCTCCATTCCCTTCGCATGGAACTCACTTGACCGTTCAGTAACCTGATCTGGTCAGCAAAAATATAGAAAGCTTTCGCAACTGAGCCAGAAACCTCACCTCTCTCGAGCATCTCCTGGATGTGCAAATCGAACACCTCCTTTGCCCTAGCGTCACCTGATTCACCGGAAGAATGAGACCTGAGTGCTGGAGGAGTCGATATCTCGATCCTCTCAGGAGCCCCACTAGCTCTAGCATATCTTCTGGGGTCATCCACAGGACTATCACCAACCCCAGATGGCCTGCTAGGGGTAGAACCCCTTCTACGGCTATCGCCGGAACGGGGATCAACATGGGACGCACGAGACTCGGGAGTAGAGTGGATGTGAACATCAGCAGGATCAGGCATCTCCTCATCCTGCGGAGTTGAGTCCATTGGTGAGGGGCTAGCCCTCCTTGCCTTCGACCTATCGGTCTCAATGGCCAGGGGTGACGGTCTCTTCGCAGAAGCACTACGTTCCCTGGCGGTCGAGCCCCATTGAGGTGTGAACTCGTTGCTGGACCTTAGCGTTTCAAGGTCACTGGTATCTCGCCCTAACGGGCTAGCGATCGACGGACGATCCTCGATTCCGAGTGCATCGGCAAGCCGACCATCTCTGGCACCTGTCCTAACGACATCGGCAGCCCGCTCAGTGACTCTCGGCGAACCAGTAACCCGGTTCGAGTTCACGTCTCTCTGATTTAACGGACCTCCAAACGTAATGTTGGGAAAAGGGGGAACATTCGGGGTATCACCAATCGCCGGGGGACCTACCGGTCCCTCACGGTCATGGATGGCCTCCAATCCCCGAAGAACTTCCCGACTGTCCCGGGCTCTCTCTCTCTCGCTTCGGGCATCCCTGTCAACGCGAAGGTCCCTGGCGGCTCCACGAGAGAGGCTCCTGGGCCTCGCAGCATCACGGATCCTAGCATTTCGTCGTGGTTGGTCCTCCTCCTCATCACGGCGATCCGCAACTGCGGCATACTCGTCATCATCATCGACCTCAAACTTGGCAGCGGCGGGACTAGTCCTTGCAGTCTCACGGCTGCCTGCATCTCGGCGCGAATGGCTCTCCTCCTCATCCGCAAAATTGTAATCTTCGCCATCATAAGACTCAGATTTGGCAGTATTAGGGTTGGGCCTACCGGCATCAGATCCCTGCTTTGAGCTACGGCCCCAACCTGCGGTTGATTTCAACAGATCATCGTATCCGAAGTCTGAGAACTTCCGCTCCTCGTGCTCATCAAACTGACCTGGATTCTGAGAACCAGTGGATCGGCCCGGGATACCTCCCGGAGCCAGAACCATAGTCCCTGGTCCCTGCGGCCTATTCTCAAACTCATCCGAGACCTGCGACTCACCTGGAACAAGAGGTCTCGGAGGTCGAATCGGCATGGCCTCCGGGTCATCCGAATGAGGGCGGGCCATGTCCATCGCCATGCTGATGAAGTCAAAACGTCCACGCCTGTGACCTGATTCAGAGCCACTCCTACCGGAGTAAACCCTTCGTGTCCGCTCGTCATCAGTGGCCTGGCGGAAAATACGATCGTCTCCATCGTCGGCGTACCTGCCACGGCTCCTGGGTGTATCCCTACCGGGATCTTCACCCCTGCGGTCCTGACCTGTCGAACCTGCTTCGATATCCTCGTAGTCATAGTCCGGTAGGTCCTCACCTGAGCGGAGGCCACCTAGGATGGCCTCCTCATCCACGACGCTCCTTCGAGATCGTGGGGTCGACATAGTGCTTGTAGTTGATGGTCTCAAGCGCGTAGGAAAGTCCTACGGCTGATAACCTGTGATTCGGGCACGAGCCTGTGCCCAGGCAATGGGTAAGTTGGGGTAAACAAGCCACAAAAGAAAGGTTCCCAAAAAGCAAACCAATCCCCGGTCCCAAAGATCAGGGTTTCCCACACACCAGAGAACAACAACCAAAGGAAATCAAACCAAACAAGAAAAGGATCCCCGCAACCTAGATCGACGATGAACCGCACGGGCGATCCCCACCAACCTACCCCGGGCCGAAGTCTCTTTCTCCTCCGACACGAAGGCGGTCGACGTGAGGGCCCGGCGACGCTCATCCGAGGCGCGCCGGATCCAAAACTTGAGCCAAAACACCACAGGTCGGTCACTAACGCGACGTCCCTGATGATGATATGAACCATGGCTAATCACAGTTTCCATCTGGAGGCGTCTTTTCTTCAATTGAAGGTCGTTGTCGTCACGCAAAACGCTCGCGCCTTGCAGTCTTCCACTTCACCTCCGCAGGGCGAAGTCTTCTTGGTGGCCTCTGGACGTCAAACTCTCGAGAGAGTTAGCTTCGCCATATGGGTCGCTCGTCTTCTTTGCTGGGGACCATGTTTTCTTTTAAGGGGGGGGGGTGAAAGGGGACAATGTGAAAACCACATCCATGTTCTTGTTTCTCTCTTCTTCTTGGGGGAAGAGGGGGTGAAGAGGAACAACGTGAAAACCACTTCTTTCTTTGAGGGTCCCCTTCTTTGGGACATTGTCGGTGGCTCAGGGTCGGCATGGCCATTTCATCATACCTCTTCCTCAGCCGAATCATAGCTAGTCTTTCTTCAGGTTACATCACCCCGTCCTTTGAAAAGTATCTACCCACTTTGAGTGGTTCTGACAATGGGAACCCCAAGACTTGTGACACAAATGGTGGTTGTCATTTCGGTCCTCCTTTTGAACCAAGGTGAGAATGGTACCAAATGAAAAACACACACACACACACACACACACCCACACACACCCACACCCACACCCACACCCACACCCACACCCACACCCACACCCACACCCACACCCACACCCACACCCACACCCACACCCACACCCACACCCACACACACGCACACGCACGCACGCACGCACACGCACACACGCACGCACGCGCACGCGCACGCGCACGCGCACGCGCACGCGCACGCACACGCACACGCACACGCACACGCACACGCACACGCACACGCACACGCACACGCACACGCACACGCACACGCCCGCCCACGCACGCACGCACACACGCACGCACGCACGCACGCATGAGGGTTCTCAGGCCTGCTTTGGTGGCTTCGAGGGATCCCAAAGGTCGGTGGACATGAACCCCCCAGATTTTGAGGTCCACCAAAGGACCCCATTGAAGCTCATGTCCACTTTCCACTGTTGCTATCCGATAAAGCCCCCGGCGCCCTTGCATTGATCGCCCCCGTTGATGGCCGGTGTCTCGATGCTGCGAGACTGGAACCTGCGCGGTTTTGGGGGATCCAGTGGGGCCTCAGATCCGTTGTCAAATCTATTTCATTGGTGGTTTGGATTGGCGGTCTGGAGGTTAGGGGGTGGCCTTTCACCTCAGAAACGGTTCGGCAAAAAGGGGGGAAATTTCTAGGGGAAATCAACTTGCGTTTCGTGGGTGGCCAATCTCCCGTAATCCTGTGGCCGGCAACTTAAACTTTCGCCACTCGGGTTCATAAGCCGATCTGAGATGTCCAGCTGGAAACCACAAGTGTCCCAAACACAGAGCTGGGAAAATAGATGGAGTTGCCTGGCAGATTATGAAACAACGTGGTCCACCAGCAATCGCCATCGATGTTCTACCAAAACAAAAAGGCGACTCCTAGAGTGGATGGACGAAATCCATTTCGCACCACCGTTCAGAAACCCTGGTTTTCGATTCAATTCCACTTCTAAATACCAAACCTTGTGGTTTCAGTCCCACGGTTTCAAGATGAGAAAGGATGTCGGTCCATGCACATCTAGGTGCTCCGGTAGAAAGGCTAGAATTAGGGTGCCAACTTTTCTGTGGTCTATTTTAGTACGTAGGGGAATCCTCCCAACCAAAAAAAGAAAGGGTAAAAGGGCACCTAGCTGGGGGACCTAGAATAGTAAGGTGTTGGATCACCCACCGAGCCGTGAGAAGGAAGATGGCCCAGATTTTCTGGGGCCACCGTGGGTCTGGGGGACCTAGACATTCTTAATCTTCCATTCGTTTAAGAATATTTCCAATTGTCCCCTGGTTGAAAAAGGAATCGATCACCACTGGAAAAATATGTTCCCTATTTTTTCCAGGGGGCTTCAGCAAATGGAACCCATCGACCGCTCGACTCGACCGCTGGACCGACCGAGCGGCTGGCCTCTGGTCCTGGGGGCTGAGGCACTCGCCCTGCCACTCACCTGGCGAGGCGCGCGAGGCGCGGGCGGGCAAAATCCCGCTCGGGCGGCTCGTCTTTTCTTTGGGGTGGCAAAAGGAGCCAAAATTATCCAAGGTCGGGAAACTTGGCGTTGGAAGTTGCAAAAAGGGGGGCCCACAAGCGAGCCAAATTCCAAGCTGGCGGGAAATGTCTTTTTTTTGAGGGGGTTGCAAAAAGCGGGTCCACAGCTCGTCTTTTTTTTTTTGGGGGGGGGGGGTTTGCTAAAAGGGGGGGGTCCACCAGCTTTTTTTGGAGAGCGAGCCAACTTCCAAACTGAGCGGGGGATGTTTGGCGTGGGAACCGCAAAAAAAAGTTGGGGCGTCGATGCCCCCAGAAGGGTTGATCCAAGTTGTTGTTTTTTGCTTTGTGTGGGGACCTCAAAGAATATGGTGCTATTCACTCGAGAACCGCTGAACAAAAAAGGCCAGCGCTGCTCCAGTCTCCGAAGACGCAGTCCACGGGGAAATTGCAGTGGCGCTCGCACCTGTTGGCCCAAGTGGACCGTGTCTCTGTTTTTTGGAGTTAGTACCACCCTTCTTTGTGATGTGTTCATTCGAAACCAAGAGGAAACCCACAATTCTTGAGGGCCCCCCAAAAAAAGAGGGCTTAAAGGAAAACTGGAGGAAACCGCCCTTTTGGGGGGGGCATCTCTTTTGAGACACGCCCAAATGAGAGTGTTGCATGGTGGGGGAACCTGAAAAGCAACTTATTGCCATGTCCTTTTTCTGTCCCTTCAAACGCCAACCAAGGGGTTCACCATTTTGAGACACACCCAACTGAGCCTTGCAAGATTCGCCCCAAGAGGACGAGGGAAACTTTGTGAGTCTCCTGGTGGTTGTGGGAAGTTTGCTGAGTTCCCCCATGCCCCTCCCAAGTGGACCATGGATTACTGGAAACATTGACCGTACTTCAAAATGCATCAAGCTAAACCAACCCAAACCCAGGCCCCTGAAACTGACAGTCCTGCTTTTCCGGAGCTGGCACTGCAAAAAACCTGACCTCTTCGTCTCCAGCAGCGTTCCGTTGCACACCTTCCCGCCACAGCTGCTTTCCTGCGAAGTGATCGCTGCACTCACTGACGCCTCATTGCCTGAACCCCCTCCTGGGCGACTGTCCGATGACGCTCACAAAGCTGAGTGCACCTGGCAAAGAAAGGACTGCTTTGATGTTCGGCCAAGTTAGAAAGTGTGGTTCGCCACTTGGGGTGCACCCCCCCCGATAACAAGGTTAACCCCACTTGGGCGACCGATAAATGGTTATAGGTTACCAGCAAATTCCTAACTTGGCTAAAACACCCAAGTGCCACCTTTCCAACCAATGCTCCACCTTCCAATCCAGCAGAGACCAAACAATCACCACAACCCATAGCATTGAGGAGTTTTGTTGGTATCCCCCGGCACGTTTCCCCCCTTTTCGTGAGCCTGTTATTAAAAACCGACGTACCCAGGAGCGGATCATACCACGCAGGCTCATTGGGGTACCTGATCGCTGGCGGGAAACCCAGGCTCAAACCCGAACATGATTTGTTCGACAAAGAAAACAACTCCACAACCAAGGTTTTTTGTTGCCGCCAGATTTTTGTTTTGCCGCACCTTCCCAACCCGCCGCTCGACTTGTGTACCACTCATGGTGCCACTCAGGCCACTTCCCCTGGACTTTCGATCGGAGGGCCCCCTGTGCCCCGCACGTGGGATCCGACCAGGAGGACCATGGGTTGAAGATGCAGTCCTCCCGCGGCTTCGTTGCAAAAAACGCGGCGCGACACCAAAATCCGCAAACCGGATTGGCCCACTCCAGCCACCCTTAGCATGATTGGACCCTCCATTGGAAGGCTTAGGACCTCAAACGCGCTGCATTTTTTGAGGCACGCTGCATGCGATTGAAACCCCGGTCCATTAGAACACCTTGGAGAGCCCCGGATTGGGTTGACCCCCTTTTACTTCGCGACACTGAAGGATCTCACCGTAGCGCCGGCAGAATTATACAGCTTAGGGACATCAAAAAGGCAACCTTGAAAAGGAGAGTATATTTCTAGAAACTATGGATGTTCAGGTACCATGTTGATCGGGAGTGTACCTTTATATACAAGTTCACTTAGAGGAACCAACAAAACCAACGACTCTGTGCTAAGATCACAATCGCGGGAAGGCCCTGCTTCTTAGAGGGCGACCCCAGCTCAACACCTCCATCTTTTCCCCTCCCTTTCAACCAAAAAGGCCGAATGTCAACACCCCCCTGCCTCAAAAACCGGAAGAAGTCAACGCCACAACAAAAGGTTCACAAATTGCCCCCCCCCCCCCCCCGCCCAAAAAAAACAAGAGGGGAAACACAAAGGCAAGGTGCAACAGTTGACTCGATGCTTAGGTCCATTTGGCGGTGGGTCAAAAGCCCGCACCCCCAGTCAACATCCCAATCCCCACTACAATTGGGTTTAAAATGGGTTGTGCAAGTTGTGCACCTACCCCATTGGTTTTGACCCACAGCCATTTAACGGATGTTTTTTAGGAAGAAATGGCCAGCACCGCGCCTCTGGGGTGCAGCCAGAGCAGCTGGGCAGCTGGCATGCCTGCGCAAACGAGAAGGCCGGAAGCTGGGGGGCAGGGGAGGGGGGGGATTTAGACCGTTTTGTTTTTGTGTGTTGTTGTGTTGTGCTGTTTTTTTTGTAGTGTTTTGTTTTTAGTTGTGTTTTTGTTGTGGTGGTTGTGCTTTTGTTATTCTGTTTTTGTGTGTGTTGTTGTGTTTTTGGTGTTTGTGTTTTTGTGTTTATTTGTGTTTGTTTTTGTTTTTTTCTTTTTTTTTTGGGGGGGGGGGGGAATGCATGGGGTGTTCGTTGTTTTTTGGGGGGACCACCTTTTTTTAATGTTGGGAGTGCGTTGTATTGGAGGGTAAGTACTACGTTAAACCGCCATTGTTGTTTATCTCTTCTTTTTGGAGGGGGCCCAAAAGAAAAAAAACCAACATTTGCGAGGTTGATTCGGACCGACATTGGAAGGTTTGGGACCTCCATGAGGTACCAAGATTCTTAGGGCTGGCCAAAAAAGGAACCATGTACCATGGAAAGCCAGGTGTTTCAAAGTAACCCAAAGGAAAAAAGCTGTCATTTGGAGATCTGCCTTTTTGTGTCCATGGCATGTGTGGTCACAACCTGAGCAACAACCTTGGGGTTGTCAACCATAAACCCGTCTTTGTTGTTCCCTCCCCCTCTGATTGACGACAACCTCAGCTGTGCCATGGTCAAGATTAAACTAGGGGACCGCAGGCTTTAGTCCTTGGTTCCGTCAACCAGGGTTTCATTTTGGATACCCATGTTTGACCCATAGCCATATGTGACATGGTCAAAACTCCACCAACATCTGGGTCATGTGTTACGGAAAAACCTTTACATCGGTTAGCTGAAACTGGTTTTGAGAGGTTGATGACCATCCCTACCAACCCCATCCTATTGCTAAAAACACCAACATGACTGGCAACGAGTGGTTCCGCAAGTTCATGTCTTTGCCTCTTGTTACTCACCTGCTGCGAGAAAAAACAAAGTTCAAGCGAAAACGCAACCCGAGAAAACCCCGGGATTCCTACCAGAAGAGGACACCCCAGATAAATGCTGACCCCGGATTACTGAACACCTCCTATTTATGTGGGGGTGTTCCCTGCCGAAAGTGGTCTGAAACCCGCACAAAGGGACAACTCCCTCCCAAATAAAATCAACCAGCGGTTCTACTTGGATCCGGGGTTCCCATTACCCTCCCACCAATAAACATGGAACCTGACGTTCGAGGGGTACTGGACTCGAACGTTTTTAACCAGACCTTCCCATTCCTCAGCCATAGACGGCTTACACGTCCCACGGAGTCCAAATCCCTCAAGCGCCAGCGCCTCAGTGGTCACCTGGCTGCCGCTGCAGGAGCTGTCCACCGTGGTCACGAAGAAGAGGCGGTCCTATTTCGAGCTGAGCAAAGCACCCAATAAAATGAAGGCCATGTTTAATTAACGTTAAAAGGGGAGCAAAAATTCAAATTTTAGCAGCTAAGTGGGGATTTCCCACTAAACCAAAATAAGCAAAAATGTAAGATGTGTCCCAACAACAACCATGCATGGGTCAAAACCCCGGTACCCCCAGTGAACATCCCAATCCCCCACAAAATAGGTTCTAAAATGAGTGGGGAATTCACCTATCCCAAAATGGTACCATTGGTTTTGATTCATGGCGGTTTGAGTTTGGGTTGCCCAAACCAGATGCAACCTAAGCCGTACACACCGTTCGTTCCTTTCCAAGTGGCGGGCAAAAAATGTGGGGCACGCCAGGGACATGTAGTCTCGTGCGAGGATCAGCCCCCCGCGTGCCACATGAGTCCTGTAAAGGTGGCTCAAGCTTTGTTACGGATTTGGTGCCCGAATTTCCGGGCCCCCATCGATGCTTAACTGGTCCCCGGTGCGAAGATGAGTGCACCACGGCTTGCTTGGGGGTTCCCCCATTGAACAAATCATCGCCACAGTCACATGAAGCCCCAAACACAACCTCTGCGGTTGAGGTGTGGGCCCTCCTCTCCGCAAGCTAGCTCGATTTCACCTTCACGCTCCGCTCTTTAAGACATGGTCCAACAAAAAAAGCGGCACTCAGACTTCCAAAAAAAAACCGAGGGCCCGGGGTTTGGTTTCACCTTGCACGGCTTCCAAAGACATGGTCCAAAAAAGAGACTGGGGGACCACTGGTAGTGCACTTTTTTTGTGACTTTGAGGTTTGTCTTGAGAAAGCGAAGCAAGCTTACAACTTGCTCAAGAAAAAAAATTAAAAAAAATCCGATCGCCGTGCCTTCATGGGCTCTTCCTTCTCGAGTGTCAGCTGACGCTGCCGCATACGGGTGCCCAGCCTCAGCCAAGAAACCGACGCTTCGAATGGCCGGGGTGCGGTGACCAGTTGGCTCTTCAGAGGTGGTGCCTTTTGTTTGTGGTTCCAAAGGGAAACCAAAAGGAAACTAACCTTTTTGGGGGTCCCCAGAAAGAAACACACGCACACACACACACTTATCTCGAGAGGCTTCACTAGCCGAGATGCAAAACGCAGTCAGTAAAAATGCTTGAATGCAAATGCAAATCAACAGGTCACAACATCGACACCGAACAGGAAGCAACAGCGACAAACAGAAACCGCAAAAAGAATCAGGAAAGAGGGTCAGGAAATAGGCAGGTACGCCGGATTGATCAGATCCGGTATCCACCGAAATGCCGTAGCTTCATTGGACTGGATAGGCAAATCGGCTCCAGTCCCCCTGCAATGTGGAATTTCCGTCCGTGCTCCAGGACGCTTCACACACACGGAGCCCCAACTGGGGCGACATCACTTGTGCAAGGCCCATTGAGTCTTGCAAGCATCAATTGTGCGAGAAAGTCTTGTGGCGATGACTGACCACACATACTTGGCTTTGGAATTGGTCTTAAGGGAACGGAGGAGTTCAATCTCTCCCTCAGTCCAAGGCTGCGAGGCTTCAGGTTCGGCCTCAGTAGAGGCATCAGTCCTGGTCGATGTGGTAGCTTCGCTTGGTCCACGAGCAGGTTTTGGATGCCGTAGATCGTGAGGAGACCAAATCACGTGCGCGGCGAGCTCCTTTTTCGCCGGGAGAAGACGAAGGAGGGGTGGGCGGAGCCCAATGATCAGGGAATTGTTCGTCATGATCAGTGGGAAGGTGTTCATCTGGAGCATCAGGAGGTGGCTCAAAGAGGTCCTCAATGGCGGGGTTGAGCGTGGCCTCCGGTGCCAAATCAGGTTCGGCAGTCGGACTCTCAGTGAACTCGCGGATGGTGGCGATGCCTTGTTGGGCAATGCCAAGGATGAGTTCGAAGTCTTGGAGCAGCTGGCGTGCTGTGTTGGTATCCATGCTCGCAACGGATTTTGGTCAAACAGTCAAACAGCTGCGGCACGAAAATCAGGTCAAATCTGTCAGGATGCAAAGGCAGAGAAGAAAACCAGTGTGGTTTCGCAAAGGACGGTTTTTCTTCTCTTTGTAAGGTGAAACCGTGTTGGAGGTACAACCTCTTCAACATTGCAAGATCCTGATCTCGCTGAAATTCAGGAAAGGAAACTCGGCTGATCAGCGTGCGTCTGGAATAATATCCAGATTCCTTATGTATCATTGGTGCGGCTGACTTGACGGAGAGCATGTTGTGCTTCTCATGCGAGGGAATGAAGGAGATGGTGCTGCTTGTGAGGTTCAGTCGGAACCCCAAGAAGTCCAGGGCGGCTTCTGTTTCCAGGAAGATGTCTCCTCCATAGAAGTGTTCGTCGCACAGTATGTTGGCTGCCGGAGTCGAGAGCCACCTGGGGGTTGCGATCACGAGTCTGTTGTCCACGTAGCGGAGCAGGAGAGTATCTTCAACGGAGCGAAGTCCCGATGTGATGTGAGTGTTGGTCCAACATTGTTCGGCGACCGCGATCACCATCAAACAGAGAGCTGGGGACGCGGGGGATCCCATCGGTGCCCCACGTGTTTGCCTGAATGAACGAAGGCCGACAGAGAAGATCTGCATGTCAAGGGTGGCCTGAATGATCTCGGGGATGTCGTCGAGCCACAGGGTGCGTTGTGTGGGTTTGTGTCGGCGACGGCGTCCGTTGTAGACGCGGGTGATGGCAGAGGTGTCAAGTGTGTCCACTGTGAGGTGTGTGGTAGAGGAGTGTGGTTGTCGTTGTCGGTACCAGGTTAGCAGTAGTCGCCAGGCTGCTAAGAAGCGGTCTTTGTCGATGGAGGTGAAAAAACCGGAAAGGTCCTGGTTTCGGTAGTCCAAATGGGTGTGGCCGAGGCTTAGAAACTCGTGCAAGGACCGCATGAGTTCAAAGAGGTCGCCACCTGAAAACGCGTCAGGGCAAGCCGTGGCCACCATGCTGTGGAGGAGCTTGGCGAGAGCGTCGAGCATGGGTCGGAAGAAGGCGCCAATGAAACTGATGATGGGTCGGGCAGTGGTCCAGTTCTTCTTCCTCTTCGGGAGGATGTAGGCGTTGGCTGGCCTTCCGAATCCGGTCACGGCCCAAGGATAGCGGCCGCGGAATCTGGTGACAATGGTTTCTCGTAGTCGTTGGTGGATCTCAATGGCAGGGACCGGCAGAGGGGCGAAGATGGCAGGGTCCGCAAAAGTGGCTTCCAACATCTTGCCGTAGAGAACGGGACAATAGATCATGAGTCGGGAGTCCGCATGGTCTTCGCAATGGCGGACAAGGGGTTCCAGGGTATGCAGAGCCCGTTGGACGTGGGCGTGAAGAAAGTACTGTGATGTGTGTGAAAGGTGGAGGTCGAAATGGAATTCGACAATAGTAGTGAGGGTTGATGGGTCGAGCGCGGGTAGGTTGTTGGTCCTGGCCCAGTGTTGAAATGCCTGGGTCAGGCGACTCATCAAGACCCCTCGTGGAGGAAAGAAGGAGTTGCGCATCGATCCGGATAGCATGTGGGCAGTGTCGGAGTCGAACAGCTCATGGGTGTCTGCACCGGAGAAAAGAAGGTGTCCGTCATGCTTCGGGAGGGATGGGTGTTGTTGGGCGAGGTCGGTGCATGTGCAGGTCGTTTCACCGAGACTCCAGGTTTTTGCTGCCTGGAGATGTGAGAACAAGGCACTGGAGAGTCTCCGATGTGCCTTGAAGACAATGCGTGGTTGTGCCATGTGAAACGGTAAAGCGCTGCGAGTGGTAGATCGAATAAACCCGCGAAGTTGGGTTAAAAGCAGGGATCGGAAAGAAGGATGGGCGAGGAATGGTGCAAGCATCGGTCTGGAGGGGCCAGGTGGAATGAGGCCCCGGAATCGTAAACTGGATCGAATGGCGGAAAGGCATGCCTGGTGGTGTGGTTCAGGCAGGTGCGTGGCTATGCGATGAAGGACATAGAGAGCGGCGGGTGGGAAGTCTCTGCTCCGTATGTAACGGATGGCATCAAATCGTCGTAGAGTGTTGCTGCCAAGATCGCCCAAAAATCGCCACAAATCCAGGCGGTTGTTCATGCGCTTGGCCAGGAAGGCCTGTTGTAGGGCGATGGGTAGTCGTAGTCGGCGGCGTTTTCGCCAGATGGTGGCGAAGCCCATGTGCCGGGATTGGGAGAAGTCCAATTGGCGTATGAAGCCCGTGCGTGGCCGGAAATGTTTCTCGATGAAGCCAAAATTGAGAGACGGTTGCAGTTCCTGGATGTAGAACTGTTCAGTGGCAAATAGGTCCGTTGCTGGAACGGCAGTGTGAATGGGCACCGAGGTGTAGTGGTGGAAAATGTCAAAATGTGCCCACCACCGGACTGCCAGTTCGGCATTGACCAGATGATGTCGCTGAACTTGGAGTAGTTTGCGAAGTTGGCTGTGGTCCCGTGCCATGAGGGAGGTGCGAGTGGCTCCGAGGTAGAAAAAGGTCTGCCACTTTGGATGGCTGGTGAATCTCAGATAAACCGCTGAAGGGACAAGCTGAGAAGAGAAATCGGAAGCAGGGTTGTCCAGGCCAAGTCGAGTAAGCAGGGCTTTCAGTCTGCCGGAACCACAGGAGAGATGGCAGACGTCAAGTAGCTGAAGCTGTGCGAGTAGCCAGGAGCAAAAATGACGTGCGGTGACGTCATCGGTTGGGAAGAACCGAAGAGTGAAACGGAGGACAGTGAGAAATTGGCAGCAGTGGTGTTGCCAAAATTTGTGCTGCCTGGCTGTGCGTCGTTGTCGGTGTGCTGTTGAGAGTCACTGGTAGAAGTGACTCGCAGCGGCCAGGATGCGGCCCAAGGCCGATGACCCCAGTTTTGATAGGGTTCGCACCGGGATGCCCCATAGCACAGCGGCTCGTTCGAGTTGGGCTCTGGTGTCGGAGTCCAGTGTGGTTGCCCATTTTGCGCAGTCGTTGGACCAGCTTTTTAGGACTTGCTTGCTCTCTTTGCTGGTTTTCTGGGAGGTGATCCATCGCTGGACTTTGGTGTCGGAAAGGTCGGGTGGGAAGTTGTTGGTGAGCCATTGGCAAGCGTGGGGAGGTGGTTGGAGCAAGTCGCGGGGCTCCTTCCAAGTGGGTGGGGAGGGGGGATGGGGAGGGGTCGGGGTGCCGCCGTGGGTGGAGGGGTCATGAGGGTTGCCGCCGAGGGTGGGGGGAGCCGGGGGGGGTTGGGAGTCGTCTGCAATGCGAGTGGGCAGGGGTAGGGCGGGGGATCCGTCCTGCGGTGATGCGTCAAGTGTAGTCAACCGTGGTCGCTTCATGCCGAAGTCCAGGAGGGAGGCCTGAGATGGATCGGCTGGGCGTTTGTTGGATGAGGTGGGTGTGGGGGGGAGAGGGGGGGATGAAGCCTGCTGGGCGAGTTGGTTGTGTGCGTCAGCAAGCTGTTGCTGAAGCTGGAGTATGGTGGCCGCGGAGGCCGGATCGGCCGTAGTGGTGGGTCGGAGGGAGATGAGGAAGTCGAAGATCTTGTTGGTGAGTAGCTTCATGGCTGCTGGTTTGGTGGTCGAGGCGCCCTCCTGCGTGGCGACATGGAGGGCGAGGGCGTCCAGGTCGAGGTGCCGTTGTCGGATTTGGCTGAGTAGTCCAGCAGCAAACACTGATTCCGGCATCGACTTTGCGACAACGATGCGGACTTCGCCTCCGTGGGCGAGGTGACGCAACCACCAACTGTTCCACTGTTCGTGCATGAGGTGGAGGAGGGGGACGCGAGCGATGTCTTGTCCCTCGATGCCCATTTGCCGAGTAAACGCGGTGTGCGTTATGACCTTGGGCAGGTCGTACCCCGCGACGCGGGTGGTGTCGTAGTGATCGTCGCCAGGGTTGAACTCGGCTGGTGTTGGGACTGAGTGGACGGGTCGAAGTGCCGGGGGAGGTTTGGTTTGCGAGGCGGTGGAGGGGGAGGGGGAAGGTGGAGGGCGGGTGAAGTTGCCGGGGGGAGGGGGGGGAAAGGGGTTGCCGCCGGGAGGGGGGGGGAGAGAGCCGCCAAAGGAGGGAGGACGAGGGCCGGGGTGTGGTGGGAAATGGGGACTAGGTTGGCCGTAGGTCTGACAGGGAGTCGGATGTGTAGTTGGCGGTGTCCATGTCGTGGAAGAGCATCCGTAGGAAGGTCCGGACAGGGCCCCGCACGGGTTTCCGGCCATGTTGTTGCCGTACATGATGCCGTGATGATGGGATGCCGTGGGCGAAGGCTGCGGTGGTAAGTTTTGCCTTTGGAGCATCGGAACCAAACCTCGAGGGGGTTGGAAAGCCATGCGAAAAACACGGGGGAAAAGGAAAAGTTCGAACCAAAAAGCTGGTGAGCGGAATCAAGCGGGTAAGGTCACAAGGCGAGAAAACGGTCGCAGAAAGGCAGAACAGCAAAGCAAAGAAAAAAGGCGATCAAACAGTGCACCAATTCTTTTCCTGGTTGGGTGGAAGATGGTACACTTGCGCCCCGCTAAGCCGGGCGCTGCAGCGCGATGCCTCTCAGCATCGCAAACTTGGAGTGAAGGCACCACTTTTTGCCTCGGCGGCATGCGAAGTGGCGCCGCACGTTGTGTTGATCCTCGTGGCTTCCCCCGGATTCGAGGATTTTGTGCTGATTGATGGAGCGTAGTTCCCCAAAAGCGATGGCGCCGAGTTGAGACTTTCCGATTGTAAAGTTCTGCAAGAGCTGGCCGAGCGTGTCGGGCGTGCATGCCGTGGGGGTGGCCTGAGCGTAGCATCCAAAGCTCGGGTAGTCATGGTTCTCGGGCCTCCAAGCAGCGGGTCGGATCATGTTCTCATGGCACATGCGGCGCGCTCGATCCGGGGTGGTGCCGTGCACATACATGACAGCGTGATGGGAGGCCGTGCCGGATCCAGCTTCCGGGTCTCCGCCAGCAACTGGCCAAGGATGAGGTCGGGGAAACCAAGTGGTTGCGAACACCATGCCGTGTGATTCCCGTCCCAAGAGGTGGTAGAAGCTGGGATCGAACGGTATGGGATCATCCGTGTCCATGGTTCGCAGTTCCCAGCATTCCGCGAGGAGATCGGCATGTGAAGGTGGCAAAGCAGGGTCCAGGTCCATCAAAATGGCCTTAGTCTGTTCCATCCTGGAGATGTCCAAGGCTGGAAGCGGGTCCAGCTCCCCCAACTCCCTAGGCGTGGGAACTCGCAGCGGGTCAGTCTTGGCCGTGTCCATGACGTTTCTCCATAGATCAAGCCACCGGTTGTCGGAAGTGGTGGTGGCGTTGATGTCCGCCTCCGATGGAGGGGGATCCAAATCACCGGTGTTGTCGGAGGGGGGTTGGGGAGGGTGAGGAGTAGCCGGCGTGGGTCGGGGAGGGGGAGGGGGAGTGGAAGTGAAGGCCGCCGCAGGTGCTGGGCGAGGGGGCAAGCTGGTGTTGTGGTGGCCGGTGCGGGAAGTGGGGTGGGGTTGCTGCCCATGGTGCTGCAGTGACCAGGACGATCGTTTGTCCTGGTTGTTTCGGTGGCCGGTGTGGCTGGCGCCGTGGTGGTGCATGTCCCAGCGGTTTTTGTTCTGTGGTGGGTATCCCCACGATTGGTTCCGCCAGTGTGAGGAGGACCATTGAGACTTGTTGGGATCCTTCCCGGAAGTGCGCCAGGAGTCCTTCCCGGAAGTGCGCCAGGAGGTGGAATCATGAGTAGTGTGAGTGGGTCGGTGCGAAGTCGTGGCACTGGGTGCAGGGGAGTGTCGATGGTGGGACCTGTGTCGGGGGGAGCGGGAGCGGAGGGAGACAGTGGAGTGGTGTGCACGTCGGGAGTGGTGGAGTGTCGGGAAAGGGAACGTGACCTGCTGTAGCTGCGGGATCGTCGGGTGTCGTGTCGTCGGTGCGACTTGTTGTGCCTGCGATGGTGGCTGGTGTGGGAGTGGGAGTGTCGGTGCTGCCTGTGGCGGGAACGGGATCTGCGAGAGTGGGGAGGGTGCCGAGTGTCCGGGGGAGGGTGGTTGGTTGAGGAGGTAGCGGCAGGAGCCGCAGCGGCAGCTTCGGGCGCGCGCGCCGGCTGAGGCTCGGGCAGTGAAGATGGCATGCTGCTCTGAGTCATGAAAGGCATGATGGTGCCAGGTGCCAAGTTGCCGTAATTGGGAGGGCCACCGTAGGGCATCATGGCCATCGGGTTGCCAAAATTCGAGAGGCCGCCGTAGGGCATCATGGGGAAAGGTGTGAAGGATGCCGTCTGCGAGTTGGGCGACGGTACAAGGTTCATGGGCTGCGTCATCTGGGATGACAGCTGCAAGTTCGGTCCACAATTGCCTGGTGAGCCGGACGCGGTGCCGGTCGCAATGCTGTGCAGGAGCGAATGCATCATGTCATAGAGCTGGTGTCCAGCCATCTCGCAAGGGAGAGAGAAGGTTGGAAAGGGGTGAAAACAAAACCACACCTGCAGCAGAAAAGCGTCAAAGGTGCAAATGCATGCGAGCCAACTTCAACCTGCGAATCGAAACCAAACAGAGGGAATTCCACCAGGGGACCGCCAAAACCCCGCGGCAACGGCAAAAGTTTTCACAGAAATGCATGCGAGCACACAGGGGTTCTCAGAGGTGCCTGTCAAGTGGCCTCATGAAAGTGCCTCATGTGGCTCATGTGGCTATGCCGATGAATCTGAACTGAACTCATCCGAGACGAAAGCTTCCATAAACGCCACGAATTGCAGAGTTGGTGTATGACCAACTCGTCACTGGCGCATGAAGCTTAGGAGCCTGAAACCTCGTGGGTGCAGCCTTGCTTCAAAGGCAGGCAGTGCAGGCAGTGCAGGCGCATGAAACCAGCAGAGCACCATTTGGGTGCGGAATACCTTAAGACCTCAAGCTGCAGCCTTGATCGTGGTCAAACGCGCTGAACTGAACTGCAGCTTGAACTTGAACACTTGAACGGTCTTCCCCTCGCAGGGGGCTCCCGCATATGGCGAGTCCAGCCCACAGCGCCATGTCGGACAGGCCGTGGGTAAACACACTTATCTCGAGAGGCTTCACTAGCCGAGATGCAAAACGCAGTCAGTAAAAATGCTTGAATGCAAATGCAAATCAACAGGTCACAACATCGACACCGAACAGGAAGCAACAGCGACAAACAGAAACCGCAAAAAGAATCAGGAAAGAGGGTCAGGAAATAGGCAGGTACGCCGGATTGATCAGATCCGGTATCCACCGAAATGCCGTAGCTTCATTGGACTGGATAGGCAAATCGGCTCCAGTCCCCCTGCAATGTGGAATTTCCGTCCGTGCTCCAGGACGCTTCACACACACACACACACACACACACACACACACACACACACACACACACACACACACACACACACACACACACACACGCACATTCACTGACGCATTTCGGTTCCCCACCCAAAACAGAAGGGATAGCCTCAGCAAAGACTGATGGACAAAACCCCGATGGATGAAGCACTATACTGAACCACCTGCCAGCTGGTGCAGGATTCTGTCCATCCACATTGGGGTTGGTTGCCTTCCCTTGGGTGTGAGATGATAGGTTTCTGCATCCGCTTGGCACAAATGTTGCAGGATGTTTGCCTTGCCCGCGGCCCGCGGTGAGGGAGGTTCTCGCAACATGTCAGTATTACTTCGCGTGACTCAGCAGCCACCCCAAAGAGAAACCAAGGTCCCCTATGTTAAGACACACGCACACAAATGTCGCTCATCACAATTTAGAAAAAGTAGGTTCATCACAACTTAGAAGAAGCAGAGGTCGCACATCCTCAGAGTGCCAGAATCTGTATTACGATTTAATCTGCATGCCGATGGCACAATGAAGCCAATTCGAAGGTTTCGAAGATTCCGTCCCGTGCCTGGAAGTTAAGCCCAATTGACCATGAACCACTGGGAATGATAGTTGAGCGGGATCACGCCAGGATTTCTGAGGATCCTTATCTGGCACCCCTCCATAGATGGAGTCCATCCGCTTCCGAAGCAGCTGCCATCACTCATCTTTCACAGGCATGTATCAAATTAAGGCGACCCAAAAAATTGGGTGGTTTGGCATATAGATCAAAAACGAAAAAACCGCCCTCGAGGGCAGGGCCCACAGCTGCGTGAGCAGTCACCCATGGGCTGCCACTCAGACCTCGTTTCGCCCGGCAAGCCAGGTAGATGCGGGCCCCGATTTGCCACCAATCCCAAGTGGGTCTGGGACTGTCTTTTGTCAGGGAACCCCTTGTTTGTGGCTTTGAGGGAAACCACCGGGAAAACCACCATGTGGGGGGGGGGGGGGGGCCAAAAAGAGGACGCGCCCAAATATGTCTTGTGTCAATGCACCAGCCGAAGGCGAACATGGGGCACAGCCATCAGTCCCAAAAATTGCTCTGTTTTTCCGCTCAAGGACCAACCGTGGACTGGCAATTTTTCGCCCAAGCCTCACATGTCGGCAGGCTCTCAGGCACACACCAGGCGCAGTAAAACTTCTTCTCGCAGTGACCTTGGCGCAAGCCCCCGTGGAAAATCCCGTCCCAAAGGAAAGCTGTTGCGGACAACTTCCACGTCCCAGGACCTGTGCAAATTGCTATACGTTGCTGCACAAACGAGCAAGAAATCCCTAGGACACAACACCTCGGGTCAGCGAGGGCTTTGTTCGGGTGTTCCTTAAAGGATACATCCGCCGAACCTGGGTATTGTGTGTGTGGGTGTTTTTTCGATTCAAGTCGGCACAAGTTGCCGGACTTGCTCCAAACGCGCGCGCCTTCGTGGTTCTGTACATGGCTTCGAGTATGGCATCGCAAGCAGCTCCGCTGTACAAATTGGGTTTGGCTAAGAGCGGCTCGGGCTGTCTCTGGGTCCAACTGCTGTAGGGAAGCACACAGAGAACAGCAGAACTGAAGAACAAATTAGTGGCGCAGCATGTCGCCCATCTTCTGAAAGAACTCTGGCACATCCAGCTTGTCCAACCTGGCATTCAGCACACGGGGCCCATCGCCCTGGTATGAATCCAGCGCCTCGCAGAGTTGGGTCTCGGTGGAGACGTCTACGCCCATGCCTTTGCTGGCCCCCAAGGCCTCCGGCAGCAGGTGGTAGTTCCAAACCTGGATGTCGTTGTAGGAGTCCTCCCGCTCCGGGTGGATGACCCGCTCGGCGGTGTACCCCGCATTGTTCAGGATGATAAGCATGAAGCGCAGGTTGTGCCGCAGCAAAGTGCCCAGCTCCATGCCTGTCATTTGGAACGAACCATCTCCGTCAAGACATACAACACGACGCTCAGGCGCCGCAAAGGCCATACCTATCGAGATTGGGAACGCACTGCCCAAAGACGCCCAATTCCCAGGTCCTGCTGTCACAGTGCCCCTTTTCAGGCGCATTCTTGACATGCTGACATAGCCACCGGTGTTGCCCGCAACGATGTCGCCCTCTTGCACAAAGTGCGCAAGCTGGTGGTACATGAAGTCCATGGTCAGGGGCTTCTGCTCGGGGTTGGCGGGTGGCCTGGTGTAGCTGAAAGCAAATGCATCCTCCACCTCGCATGTTGCACGTGGGGTGATCTGAGCAGCAAGACAAGGCAGCAGCTGTCGCAAGTAAACGCCCTGCACCACAGTACCCTGCAAATTGACTGAGTCGTGGCCCAGCTCAATCACGCACTCCTCTTTGATTCCAGTGCTTCCAAGAAGATCGAACTCCGCTCGGGGCATGCCAATGGTGAGGAGTATGTCGGCACCTTCGGTGGCATCGAGGACTTCGGGAGAAGTGGCGCCCTGGTAGCAGCCCACGCAGTTGGGGGAAGGTGTTCCAAGTAGCCGGCTTTCTGGGCAAACGTCGTTGCAAAGAGAAGGTTGCTCCTGGAAAGCATCTCTGCAACCACATCTTCAAGCCCGTCACGGTCCACGAACAACCCCACCAAGACTCCCACCTTCTCGGCCTTGTTCACCGCCGCAGCAACTTGATCCACCACCTGACGAAGCACGTGCTGGTCTCCGCAAGGGGGCTGGTAGTTGAAGGGCGCAGGCATCGGAATTGTGGCCTTTTGCATGTCATAGGGCATCTCCAGATACACTGGCTTCTTCTCGTCCAAAGCAACCTGCAGCAGCCGGTCGATGGTCGCCACGGCCTCCTCTGCAGAATCTATGCGAGCCACTGCAGCCGTAATTGGCGTAAACACTCGAAGTGTCGCACTCAAGTCGCCTCCAACGGAATGATGCAATTGCAGCTTCTTCCCGGACTGATACTCTGCTGTAGGTGGGGCACCGGACACTAAGAGCATAGGGACCCGCGCGTCATACGCACCAGCCACCGCATTCACTGTGTTGAAAGCGCCGGGGCCAAACGTCACTGCAGCAACTCCAAAGCCCCTGATTCTGCTGTATCCATCTGCCAGGTATCCAGCTGTAAGCTCGTTGCAGGTGCCAACGTGCTGGATTGGGCTTCCCTCTTCGATCAAGTGATCGAAAAAAGGCAAGACGTAATCCCCGGGAATGCCGAAGACGTGCTCGACTTTCACGTCCCGCAAGCGGGAGATCAGGAAGGACGACACGCTCTGTGCCATGATTTGTGCAACAACAAATGATCGTGTTGGAGGACAAAAGCTTGACCTTCAAGCGACCGGGCATGTGGGCATCAGAATTACATGGTTAGGACTCTTCTTAATGCACCCTCCCAACAATATGAAACTCAACCGGGTCCTAAAAGATTAAACGCGGTCCCATGGCGGGTTCCATCTTAATCGCGTGTAGACAAGGAGACCATTGTGTGCAAGGAGTTCCCTTACAGTTCCCTGGTTCCCATGTGATTCCTGTGCGGTTCCCTTGAGGCTCATGTGAGGTGCGGAGCCTGAAATACGTGTTCCCCAAGAGGACAAGTAGGTCCCGAAATCTGTGATACCAAAGTTGGATTCCCATCCCCTTTGACTACTTTACAACCGACACTCAGATGTGTGCCTTCCCCCACTGTCCCCCCAAAAGTTGAACGGCTGATTCGCGCGGACAAACTTCTGTGAGTGTTGGACATGTCAGACATGGGGCTGCGAGGTGACTGCCAACCATGGTGTTTTGGGCCCGAGAGCCTTCGCCCTTGGGACCGTGGTTTCCAAAAATGCCCCCATAACCTAGACAAGCACCAGAACACATCCGGGACCGAGGAAAGCACCAAACCCCTTTCGGGGAATGCTTGAATGCTTTTCCGACGCCAAGCTGTTTTTTGGGAATTCTAGGTTAAAATGGTTCCTGAAGACAAACCCCTACCCAGTGGATCCCTGGCAGTTCGCCACTATAGCTTTTGGGTTTTCTATTGGCTGGTCCCCTTGGCTACCTGCCTTTACCAAGTGGAATCACTGGGCATGTTGAGTTCGGTCTAATCCGGAGTGGAATCCCCCAAAAGTAGTTACCTCAATTTGCTTAAGACCCCTGAAAAAAAAACAGTAGTGATAGATTCAAAGGATCGCTGGGCCCAGATCCAACAGAATCCTCCGAGGCGCTCTCGCACTCGCCCAGCTCCTTGGCAGCCTTCGAGTCGCATGGCCTCGGGAACGAGGGGGGTGAGGGGGTGGGGGGAGGGTGGGTAAATCTACCAAGTCTGACTCGGGGAAGTAAAAAAATGCAAGCCTAGCTTGGTCCCAAACCATTTAATTACTTGCAACCCGATTGGACATGGCAACCAAAATCAGTGGCTATACATGGGCCATGTGGGCGTGGGGTTCGTCAATCACGGGGCATCGTAAAATGTATTGTTGATAACGACAACTAAAAGGAAGTCAGTCAGCGCTCAACGTTAAGAAAGCACCCAGAGGCTACTATGTTTTCGCTGCAAAGGGTGCATGTTTGAAAGTTGAACAAGGCTTCCCTCGGAACCACGCAGTGTGTGTGTGTGTGTGTGTGTGAGTGTGCGTGCTCAAGGAAAGCTGGAGTGAAACTCCTCGAGTTGCCGTATCCGGTGTTAAATCCAGATAGAGAGTTTCCCCACACTTCAATGCAAGGCCACAAATGTTGGCTCTCCGACGTCTTTGGGTTGGTCTTCCTAAGATGGCAAGGGTGTCCTTTACCCGGTGATTCCATTTACCTGTCTAGCGGGTATCCAAGGGAACCAGCCAATTAAAAACCCAAAAGGAAACTTGTTGGTTGCCTACAAACGTGGCAAACCTGGGATCCACTGGGTTTGGTTTCCCTTTATCCGAAAAGCGAATCCAATCATTTTGAGACCCGCCGATTCCTTCCTGGTCCAGACCCAATTTTTGAGAAGTGAATTTGGTGCGCCCGCGCAGAATATGGATTTGCATCCAAATAAAGGTTGCAGGTTGCACCGTAAAATGGGCTTCGGTTTCCTTCTGACAGACCCATTTCCTCATAGCACTCCGCGGCTCGCCAAAACATGTCGACCCCCTTACCGCAGATACCGTAAGCCTTTGCTTAAAACCCATTGACTCTTGTTTCTAACATGGTTACACATGAGGGTTATCTTTTTTTAAGGGTACCCTTTGCTTGTGTCTGTTTTCAACGGCAAACCACAAGAGACACAACCATTTTTTGTGGGCCCACGGGGAACAAAAAAAACATATGGTTTGTATGAGCCAAACCTGCCGAAATGAGCCCAACAGTCGAGACCGATCGAGGGCTCCCAGCTTGCCACAGTGGTTCGGCACCTTCGCGATGTTGCCTCGCGAAAGGAGGGCCGTGCCAGTGGTTCTTGAAACGCCGAGATGGGGCCCCATCTTGTAAGGGAACCCCCAAAAGATGGTTGTCCTTTTTCGGCTTCCTTTTTGAAACCACAATAAATGGGCTTCTTCCTTTTGGGTTGCCTTAAGGGGTAGCCCTTAAGGGGTAGCCTCAAAAAAAGACACAACCAAATGTTGACCCCTCATGAAGTTACACCCAAGGAAACTGCTTTTTTGACCAAGCAGTAATAAACCCATTCCATTACTAGGATAGAGGAAAGCCTCTCCACAAGTGATGAATAGCTGCCAAAAGGGGACCCCTGCCCCCTTGCTGATCACCATGGGTTTATTGATCCGGGGTTCCCATCAACTCTGTACGCCAAAAATGGTTCCTAGTCTGTGTGAAACAAATGTCATGTTTTCTCGGACCCCACCCCGGCCCATGAAAGATCTGCGGAAGCAGGAGGCCGGGACCCGCATTTGAGAGGTTTTCGCATCTAGAAATTTAGCGCTCGACATGTGGATGTTCGCCTGTTTCTCCAAACAGTGATTCATCTTATAAAACGGCACTTGGATGTCCATTGCTTTCCCTACCAAACTCCCATTTGAACTTAGAACTGTCTGATTGGATTTGCCAAGTCTCTGGTGATTATTTTGGTTGATTGGTTGGTTGGTTGGCTGGCTGGCTGGCTGGCTGGCTGGATGGCCACTTAGTTGGTTGGTTGGTTGGTTGGTTGGCTGCTTGGTGGGTGGTTGCTTGGTTTGAAGGGAGCCAAAAGGAAATCCATTTGTAAGGGCCAGTTGCACTGATGCGACCTGTTCTATTCCCGCAGTTGGTGGCTTGGTTTGATAGTTACATTCTAGGGGGCACTGGGCGCGAAAAGGGGAGTTCAACCCCCCCAAACCGCCAATACAAACCGCCATTGGGGGTGCTTGATGTTGTCCCCCCACCCTTCACCAAAAAAAACACGAGACCCGGGCGGTGCCGGAAGCGTTGATTGCCGCACCTCGGCAAAGGTGGTCTCAAACTAGCCGAGGGGCCGTCCAAAACTGGCTTTGGGGTTGCCCTTGAACCAAATGATTTCGACTCCCAAACGAAGCACACACAACTGGCGCCAGATAAGACACCATGCCCAAAAGGAGATCGTCCTGCTCCCAAAGCGGAAAACTGACCAACAACGGTATCCTCTTTCCAGTAAATGTGACCAAGGATGGCCGCATCCCAGTCTCTCCAAGCCCTGCAGCGTCTGCCTGTGTTTTGACCGGTTCTCACCCCCTCGCCCAATAGCGTTTCCAATTGACCCAGAGCGAGAACCAGGGGTGCATATCCAAAGTTCCGACCAATGAGGGTTTGCTGGTCTCTGGTGGATGTTTCGCCAATTTCCTGCGGACATGTCTCTTCTTGCTGGTTTCCATCAGCTTCCCCCCAATTTGTGGTTTGGATTGGTGGTTTCGGTGGTGAAGGCGGAGGTTCCCATTTACCCTCTACAAGAACCAGGGGTTCAAAACCAAATCCAAACCACCAATTCATGCTGACCCGTGATTAAGACACACATCCCCACATTTTCTTAAGGCGCGTCCCTTTTCGGTGGGGAATCCTTCTCCCCTGTTGGCATACGAGGATGTCTTGGCACGGCCAGCACTTTCAACCAGTGCTTCAGATCCAAGGGTTGCCTGAGACCATCCAACCAACCAACCAACCAACCAACCAAGTCCTAGCAAAAAACCAGCCCCTGCAAAAGAAAAAAAACGGATCCCTGAGACCACGTTTCAAGAAAAGACCAAAAAAAAAAGACGCAAGCCCGCGGCCACCGCCCACCACACAGCCCCAGCACCCCCAGCGCTCCTGGGGTCCCTGGCTGAGTGCAGGCGCCCCACTGGGACCAGGCCTCCCAAACGCAGTCCAAGCACACCTCGTGGTCGCACCTGGGCCAAAAAAAAACACGGGCCGGCAAAAACCGCGCCGGTTTTTAGGCCGGCAAACTCATTCACTGGATATGAGTCTTAAACAAAATAGTCACCACAAACACATGTGAAACCGTGGTGAATCGCCAGCCGTCATTTACTGGGTATGGGTCAAAAGTAAACCACGACCACTCTGCAAGGTTTAGTCCATGTCGCAAATGTTTCCAGGGCAAGCCATTTTGGGGTTAGCCGATTTTTGAGCCTACGGACCTTTGGGCAAAAGAGCGATCGAAACCAAACTGAAGCCAGTACCATCAATGTTCAAACAAACTGAGCCCTACTGTGGATGGACCAAATCCTGCACCAGTGGGTGGTTGGTCCCAGTCTTAGGTTTTGATGCATCCCAACTGGTACGAGATGGATTCTGTCCATCCTCCGGACGGGAGCAGGGTGGAGCAACTGTTTTGGTGCCCCGGACCAGTTGGGTTACCCTGGCCCCCCGCCCCCATGTTTTAAGGCTCTTTCCCTTACAAAATCAATATGGAACCCAACTAGCCTTGTTGATTCATAGGGGGGGCCGCTGAAAGTGGGGGCTTCTCCTCACTTGTGTGGGGTGGGTTTCTTGTGGGGTTCCCTCTTTGGGATTTCTCTCGCTGGGCGGGCGGCGGCTCATCGTTGCAGGGCTCCATCATCGAGAGGGCGTCCTCGCAGGCCCTCAGTTTGGCTCGCGGTCCGAGAAAGACTTCTCCTGCACCCACCCCTTTGGCTTGAAAGCCTGACTGAGGGAAGGAACAAAGCGAACAACCCAAAACGAGATGCCGCCCAACCAGTCCAAGTCACAAAGGAGAGCTCTTTAACCCCAAATCATCACTCGAACCATACCTGGGCTGTCCGTTTTCAGATCCCCTGCTAAAAGTTTTTCACTTGTGGTTGAAACCCAACCACTGTTCACCAACTCAAACCCTACAAAAGCTGGGGCACCGGATGGCTTTGGAACCAAAAATTCGAGAACCACACTTCCCCGTCCAAAGCTCCCGGCGCACCGCCGTTCTCTGCCGGGCTCAGGATCTCGGAGCCAGCCAGCGATCCAATTTGGTTCCCCCAAACCCCACCCCCAGACCTCAGGTTCCGATTGGTTGCCAGGGGCCCTCAAGAAGGAAGGGCCCCAAGCCTTGGTTTCCTCCGAAATCCGCTTGGATACGAGGTATCTGTGGGTAGCTGGAAAAACTAAGGGCAACTGGGGATCCAGGTATCTGTAGACCTCAACCATGGCAAGCATTGCATGGAAGGCGAATGAGCTCTGCACGTGTCGCACTCGGCTGCGGTGACCGCCGCCACAGGTCTTGCTGCACTCCGTCCTAAGCGGAGAACGAGTGACTAGGTGTCAAACGTTTGCACGTGGACTGCATCGACGAAATGCTGTAACAGTAGCGCACAAACCCACGAAGGCTACCCTTCACCTCAAAATGACACACCCGACTCTACCCGAAGACGCAGCCGATGCCATTCGATTGCGAGAAAGAAAAGCCTGAAAAGAAAAGTCGAGTGCCTTGAGTTCATGCCTTAAAAGCGAACAGCAACGACATGAATTAAGCAGCGTTCCTAACCCAAGCTGACTTTTTGTTCTACCAAAACGGCCGTCAAGGTTTGTAAGCCTGATTCTAGCCCAGGTACCACTTCCTACTGAGGATCTTTAAAAAACATATCCTAAGAAACCATGGGAACCCTTGTTTCTTGGTATATAATGTGTGTATATAATATATATATATATATACATATATATATATATATATATATCTTTAGGGGAATCATCAGAAACCAGCGACTCCGAACGGTGGTGCTTTCGAGATGGGTTTCGCCCGTCGAAATCGACGCGGCCGCTGGGGCGGTGGCCACTGCTCCCAGCTGCAGAAGACACAGGGCTTCGGGTTGTCCGGTTGGCAGCTGGCGGAAAGAAAGCGAGCGGATTCCGGCCCGCCGGCCGCGCCCCCCCAATGGCCCCCAAGAGCGTCGCTGCAAGATGTTTGAAAGAGATATGGACCCCGCCAGACGGTTGGGTTTTCCTGGTGGTTTGCCTGTGGGTTCCCTTTGGTTTCCCGGGGAAACCAGCCCAAAACAGGCAGAAAAAGCCACATTGTCTTTGAGGCATCGGAGTGTCAGTGCCTGATCTTCAAAAGTGCACCCAACTGAAAGTGCCTCTCAGAGCTCACTCCCAAACTTGGTAGCTTCCGTCAGATGCCCCAGTGGGTTCCCTTTGCCAGTCCTTAGTTTCCCTGGGCTCTGCCAACTAAGGGAACCACACACATCTGTGTCTTTCTTGAGTTGGTACCCCTTGTTTTGAAGTGTCTAGGTTTCAAGAGAAACCAGAAAGGAAAACTGGGGTCACTGGATTTCCCCTCCAAATGTTGATCAATCTACTGGTGCTGCCCATTGAAACGATCGCCGCCTTTGGAGGATCCACACCAAAAAGTAAAACGCTTGGAGTCACTACATCCTGTTGGTTGATTTTGAGAAACCAAAAGGACACCACCATTACTCGGTTGCCTGCTACAAGTTTAACTTTTAGTGGTTCAATGCGGACAACCCATTTGTTGGCAAAAAGTTCAAGTCCTAACATTCAAGCAAAATGCACCTCACATCACCTCACCATTCTGATGGGTCCAAACCCCATCCCAAAAAAAAAAAAGGCGCGCCACCCAGCTCGCTTCAGACAAACAAATCAAGATGCGCGAGGCAGGCTGGTAGGGCGGAGTCTCACCCAGCCCGGGGTTGCAGGGGCGCACCTGGCACTGATGGAAATGGATGGGACATGATGCGATCAAAGAAATTCTGGGCCCCACCCCAAAACAAAAATCATATCTCAAAGAAGTGTCCAACATGAGTTGGTGGTGTCTAACCCCCCCCCACCCCCACCCTCCTCTCAAGAAAACATGAAAAAAGACGTGTCCAGTTGGTTTCCCTTCAAATATCTTTGGCTTCCTCGCAAATGCTTCCCCTGGTTTCGCGCTTTGCCAAGCAACATGGTTTCCGTGCCACACTCGGGTGTGTGTTTGCAGCCACCCTACAAAACCAATACCCCCGAAAAAGGCGCTGCACAGACTCGGAAGCGTCCGCCAAAAGCAGCACCCAACGCGAAACAGCCATGGCACGTCGGGGGTCACACGATCCCTGCAAAAGTTGACCAATGTACTGGTGGATTCCCCTAAAAACGAGCAAGCCACTTTTGGAGGCTCCCTCTAAAGGGAATTGGCTCGGAACCCCTGGCCAGAGACCTGGCCTCTTTCAAGGACATGGTGGGGCAGGACTTGCCATTGCCCCTCGCGAACTGGGCCACCTGCGATTGGCTGGACGGACGCAGAGTCCCTTCTTCCCACAGAAACGTGTTTGGGGTTGGTTTTCTAGGGAGTCCAAAAGGAAACCTCTCATGTATGGGCTGTATGGGTGGCATTTTTTATCTGACACATGCGATGGACTGATATTTGTTTGCCTTTTGCTTCCTTCTGGTCGGCCTTTGAAACCAACCAACCGGGCCGGGGGGGGGGGGGTCAACGAAAAACGCAGACCGCGCGAGTCACAGCAAAAACCACACAAAAACCCTCTGAACCATCAAAAGGGCGGATTTCCGCTCCCTAGCCCTACCTTCTCATCCCTCCCAAACTCATGGATTGGTACGGGACACCAGAAGGAACCTCACCCATCTGGAAGGCACCTTGTCTTTGTGGGGTCTGAACAAAGACAACCACCGACCCCATCTTCGCCGCGAAAGCCCCCACCCTCATCGCGCGGAAACCTCTCCAGGCCCCAGGCGTTGCGCTGTCGCTCCTGCACGCCGAAGCACTTGCAGCTGCAGTCCGACCTGAGCAGCGGGGCTGTCGTTTTTTGCCGGTACCCCTTTTGGTGGGTTTTAAAGGGAGGCCAAGAGGAAAATATGATTTTTGGGAGTCCCCCAAAAAAGACAACGCCCAACCATACAATTTCAGAACAGGCTTTATTCTCTGAAACCGGGCAATTGCCCACTTCGGGAACCGTTCTCAAGTGACAAACATCCACAGCTGATCTCTTTGAAGGGTTGGACAATCCCCAATCAGAAAACGTGTAATGTTCAACAGCTACTGTTTTCACCAAGCTCTTGCGGCTTCCCTTAGCCAACCTTGGTCTGGACCAATCCCTTGTGCTCTCTCACTCTCTCTCTCTCTCTCTCTCTCTCTCGGTTTCCCGCCAAGAGCCCCAGGTGGACAAATGGCAATCCACGTCGTGTTCCTTGCTGCGACGCGCATCGCGATGTTGGCTCATTGGTCGGTCTGTTGGCTGGTTGGCCAAAAAGAGTAACGACGAGTATAAATAGGTCAAGCTCACCCGACATCTGTATTTTTTCTTAGACCGCAAAGAGCGAGGCCGTTTGACATATCCCACATCCAGCGAACATCGAGCCAGCTGGAACCAAACCCTTCCTGGGGCCCAGACGCAGTGGGCCAGTCCTTGACACATCTCATAGTCATCCTCCAGACCTGACAGAAGCGGCCGTCGCAAAAACCAACAGCCTGAGCCTCTACATCTCTCGGAAAGCAAAACGAATACGGGAAGGGACACAACCAATATCATAGACACCAGCACTCATGACGCAGGGATCTGCGAAACATTGCAATATGTCCAACTGAAACAGGACTTGCCCAAGTGGGGACATGGTGATCTCGGTTCAGCCCAAAGTGGAACTGGATGCAAGGAGATATGAGCACAACGGGACCAACTCCTGAGCCCAACCCCGGGGCACGCCAAAAACCAAATGCTCAGATTGTTCGGACTTTCGTCAAGCCAAAAAATCGAATGCTGAAGTTTCGGGAAATGCAACCCTATTGTCTCATATCTTGATTGCTACCCACCCCACCCCACCCAGCCCAACCCACCCCCCACCCCAAGCCACAAGCCTATGGCCGGCTTGCCGCAGCTGTTGGGGTGCTGCGCCACGTTGCGGTGCCGCACCCTGGCACACGCAAGCCGATGCGCACGTGTTCTTTTTCTTCCCACACGCCGATGCCCCCCCCCCCGCAGTGGCGGAGGAAAAGCCCACCGGGTGCTTGGTAGTTCACGGGAAACCTATTAAAAGGCGAAAAAGCCCAAAGGATGGTCCGGTCTTGGTCCAAAAAACAGACTTGATGCCCTCCCGGGCCCCAAAACGGTGGACACCCTATTTGAAAGGAGACTTGCGGCAAAACACTTTAGAGGCCCGAATAATCCTTTGAGGAACCCGAAAACAAAGAAGTCTTCCGCGTGAAGACCGTGAAGCGCCTGTAGGCGGGGTAGCAGTCGCCAGAGCACTTCCCCCAGGCGCCTCAGATGCCGCTCCAACGGCTGCAGCTGGCTTTCTGCGAGGAAAAACGAAGAAGACCCACCCGGATGGCCCAAGTTGCTTTTCTTGGAAGACACTTGACCCTAAAAACAGCCAGTTTGCTGGAAAGAAGCAGCAACTTGGCGATCCTGGCAGAGCAAAACATGCCAAACCTAAAACATCTAATGTGCCCTCTTTTGTTATTTAGCCCCAAACAATCCAATCGTGAAGGACGGCCAACCCCCCCCCCCCAAAAAAAAAGGAAACGAAGCACCGAATCCCGCGGGGCCCCTCGCCCCATTCGCTCCACATGCCGTCCACGCACTCGTCACAGCTCTGGGTGTTGCAGGGCAGCACCTGAGCCGAAGGCGGGGGGGACTGGGCGAGTCAACCTTTAAACCACGGCTTACATGGCTTTTAAGTGTTGGAACCTCAAAAGTGGTTGGTGGGAAATTCATCTTGACCGAAATGGTGGCCACCAAAGGATCCCAATTTGAAACTCATACCCACAAGGCTTTGACAAACTAGCCCAGACAAAGCAGCGGGGACCAAAAGGAAAGGCAGAGAGGACCGAAAAGTGGGTCCAATCCCTAAATTCCCGAGCCACCAATGTTCGCGCCAGACCGAAGTGATAGACGAAACTTTGCATCAGAGTTCCATCGCGCAGCGCCTCGTACTTATCCTTCGGCTCACAGAGTCGCCCCCCATTGCGCGGAGAGACCTGAGTCGTGAGACGTGAGTCCCGTGTCCCCAAGGTCTCTCTCTCTCTCTCTCTATCTCTTCGGATTCGGTGCATGTCCTATGGCAACTAAGGGCTTGATGTTGACTTCAGAATAAGCTCAGGTGATATCCCCAACAGCATGCGGTGCTCTTTTTAGTGCTCGCACCACCCCGCAGCCCTCGCAAAACCTCGTGGAACCCGGAAACATGGTGGAACCCTGGTGGAACCCTCGTAGAACCTTACCTCTGGGCTGAGACCCCAAAGCTTTCGGCTGTTGGGGAAAAAAAACATTGATTTCATTTACGTTAGGTAGCCAAGGGGTTTCCCACCCAATAAAAACCAAGGGGATTGGTTCGTTGGATACCCACACTAGAGCGGCGAAGCGCCTGGGATCGACTCGGAACCCCCCCAAAAAAACAAGAAGAAGAAAAAAACGCGTGAGGAATGATCCATGTTCCTGGATGGCCATGGGTAGCTTGTCCCATTTCGTGGGGATTGATCATCTTTTTCCTGGTGTTCCCCCAAAAGTCATCCAGTGCAAAGGACCGTTTGATCACCCCCCAATGTCTTCACCTGAAGTCCCGCGCCGCAATGATGCGATTCCGGCGCTTGATTCCACCACCGCAGGTGCAGGTGCAAGCACCCCACTCCTCCCACCTCAGCGGCGACCCTTGCTTCAAGAATACTTGCAAAAAGTGATACAGGGCCTTTCTATCCTCAGGCCGCAACCCAGAAATAGGGTGGCCCTCAAATGGGAATTGAATCGGTGTGTGGGCACTCACGAACCAAGTTGCAGCTGTCATCTCGCAAAACCTGTGTCCAGGCCATGAGTTTGTGTACAAACAGGGCCCTTTTCAGGTAACCCAACCAAGCCCAAAAAGGTCGGTCATGAGGGAACCTCCCAAAACAAAAATGTGACAGCCCGTGGCTTCTCTTTAAAAAAGTAACTCCAAAAAGGACGAGCACCCATTTGGATTCGCATGCGCCCAACTATGGAGCCCAAAGAAAATATCAACATAGCAGTCCAATCGATGCCCCTTTAAAGCATCAAAGCACCACGGCCCGCTTTCGCCTCAAAGAGACCGTGGCCCACTGAGCCTGCAGCAGGCCCCAGACGCAGTCGATGCCCTCGCACTGCCTCTCTTCGCAGGCCTTCACCTGAGCCGAACAACGAACCCAGGAGTTCTTCCCAGCTTGTCTCTAGGGGTAGATTCCCCATTCGTTTCAACCATCGTTCTTTTCAAAAACCGGATCTGTTTCCCCTGGGTTTTGATGGTTTCCTGAAAAGAAGGATCCCCGGAAAGAATGGGGAAGGTACCCCTAGATTGTCTCGAAAAGCTCCGAAGGGCTTGTCTCAAAATCCGGCCACTTGGGCTTCAACTTCAACCTAAACCAAAAGGTTGGCGCCAAAAAAAGAATGGCGACGCAGAGGTTTGCCTCAAAAAACCCAACAGAATGGCGTCACGGTCTCCACTTGGGTTTCGACCCAAACCAAAAGGGGCGCCAAAACCATGGCGACACACCCATGGTTCTCCGCCCAAAAAAACATGGCAGAAACGGAGTGTGTCCTCTGCACACGGGAAAATTTAAAGCTCAAACCGCACATGGGCCTCTTGACTGCCGGTGGTTTGCCAAACCTCACATGGGGAATTTGGGTCCAGTTTTTGTTGAGGGCATTCCACGAAATCTTACCTCAAAGTGGATGAATCATAATCAGAGCCTGGCATCAAAGCGGGGTGGTTTAACCATGTAAAGAATGAAAAGGGTGGAGATCCGGTCCGATTTCTGGTGATTCTCCCTTCAGCTACACGGGTTTTTTGCCTCACCTGATCCACGCCCGACCGGCACGGGTTCCAAAGGCGCCCTTCAGCTCCCCCTCAAAATGGGCGCTTGGTTTGAAGGTGTGGTTGGCGATTTCCAATTCATCCATCAAGCGGGTAATCTCCAAACCGGGGCCATCCTCATTGCAAAAGCGTTGAAAAAGGGCCCTTGTCCAGCCAAAACCCTTTGCCTTCCTCATTTTGATGTCCAGACCTTGCAACTCACCTACATCGGTGGTTAAATTCAATACAAGCCCGGCTAGTCAAATGGGAATGTCGCCGAGAACAAGACTTGGCACTCTGTTCCCTTGATTTCACTTGGGGTTCTTTCGACACCCCTCCAATTTCCAAAAGCTTGACCCCCCTCCAATTTCAATTCAGTTTGCACCCCTTTGGCCACTTCGCCAGGAAGAACTCTTAGACCCTAGACCCTATACCTAACCCTAGACCCCATAAATAAGCCCTAAACTGGATTTGACCTTAGACCCTTAGACCCTTAGACCCCACACGCCATGAACCCTTCGCCTCCTCTAGGGCGGTGTTGCAGCCCAGCGTGTCTCCGATCTCCAGGATCTGCCAACAGACCAACGACAGGCGTCTCTCCGAATCAATGCATGCGATTTTCGCGCCTCGCCGACTGCTCCTTCTTTTTGCGTGGGCGCCACTCTTTTTCGGTGGTGTTCAAGGGAAACCAAGAGGGAAATCGCCCAGCATCGATTCTGGGGACGAAGTCCTCCAATTTCCGTTAGGCTTCCTTTTAAAACCATTTAAAAATTCTTATTTTGAGACACACACCTGAATGTTTCATCCGTGACCCTTTGGCAGACATCAGAATTCGGAGATTCATGTCCGCCAACCATTTTTAGGTGGTTCCAGATATTACAAAACATCACAGCCAATCACCTCATCGCGCAAAACATCCGCGTCTGCGCCCAAAAAAGAGGAACCCGCCCCGTTGGTGCATCGTTAGCGCAATGGCAAAACAAGCAGTGGGTTTGGGTTGGGTTGGATGTGGCGCAACCTGCAACACCAAAGCCCGAGCTGCACCATCCCCATCCCGAATCAACCCCTTCCGGCTTCCCACCCCGAAATTGATTTGCAGGTTCTCCAGCAAGCTGACCATGGCTTCATGTTGTGACGCCTGAAGCGCAGTGGTTCATCTCTTCCGGTGATTTTGGGGGTGACCCATTCGAGACAAAGCCAGCCATGTCCGACTTGGAGTCTAGGGGGGTCACCTGGCGCGAGTCCGTGGGCCTTCCGTGAACGCCACGTCGCCCCCACGCCGCAGTCCTCAACCGACTCGGTCTCTGGGCTCGGTCGCTCGCATCGAACCCCGCGTCAGCTGGGGCCCTGGCCGAGGTACACTTGGTCCACTCCGTCCACTCAGACCTCGAGATGCCAAGGAACTCCTTTTTTAACGGTTTGGGAGGGGAAGTTCTGCTTTGGGCGTCAATTTAACCCCCCCCCCCCCCCCAAAAAAAAAGAAAAAAAAAAAAAACTCGAACTACGGGTGTCCCAAGAGCATTACATAGAGCGAGCGTGGATTTCAAGCATTTCTCTGTTCACATGTGTTTGCGAAGTGCTCGACGTTTAATCGACGTGTGCTCTCGTGTCTCTTGCTATGCATGGGCTCTTGTGCATGTTGCTCTGCATGTGCGCTCGACGTGTGCTCTAATGTCTCTTCCCACGGGTCGAGCTCGTCCATCTTGGTTTGTGCGTACGCTCGGCGTGTGGCTCCCGTGCATCTTGCGCTGCATGTGCGCGCGGCGTGTGCTCTCGTGCATCTTGCTGCTAAGGATGTTGCCGGATGAACCGCTCGCAATGCTTTCGGGAACAACAACTCAAAACAAACTTGAATGCCACCCCAAAAAAATAGGGGAAAAAAAGAAAAAGAACAAAGTTTGATCACACAAAAAAAAGAGAGAAAAAACAAGGTTGGATCGGCCCCGCTCTGCGCCTTCCTTTTCTTCCTGTCCCACACCGTCTTCTTGGCGCTTAGGGCTCCAGGCAGGCGGCAGCTACCATGCGAGCACTCCCGGTGACCTGGAAAAAAATCGAGCGAAGGTCGCAACGAACGGGCCTTCAATGTGCGGCTCGTCTTTTTTTAGGACCCCCAAAATGGCTGCGGTGTGTCCCTTTTGGGATTGCTTCCTTTTAGCACAAACAACATGTCCCCTCTTGTCAGTTTTTCCCCCTTTAGGACACACAAAAAACAACGCCAAGGTGCGTTTGCCTTTTTGAAAGACACTTTGCCCCAAAAACGGTAGTGGAACAAAAAGCAGTAACTGTGTCTGAATTTCTGCTGGACCCAAGGGGACCACAGATGTGGTTGTCTGTCTTTTCAATCAGGTTGGGGGACACGCTAAGCAGCCAAATGAGCGAAGGGGGGCCCAAAACCCGAGACCTGTGATGGTGTTGGACAAACAGAAATCCAAAAGACTCAAACTTCCAGACGGAGTAGAACCAACAGCCAATACAAATCGGCTTTGGGCCGTCAGTCTGAGATCCCTGCCACACGCGGCGGTTTCCTTCAGCACAGCGCCTCTGAGCGCAAAGGCTGGGCGCAAGAAGTGACTTGGACCCCACAAGATTCCTCCAAAGAAATCGCCTCTGTTGGAGCTCTTTCTGCTAAGCCTAGCCTTTTGTTTGCTTTTCTCCGCAAGCCGCGGATGGAATCTTCGCTGCGCCGCGCCTGTGCGGCTCGCTTGGCCCGGCAGCACGCAGTTGCCGTCGTCGGTGATGGTCCTTTCTCAAAACTGAGGGGACACCGTTGGATTTAGGGCAACCATCTCTCTAAGGCTTCCTTCCCCATTCTTTCCAGGGATCCTTCTTTCTAGAAAACCTCCGGAAGCCCAGGGAAAACGGCTGATTTTGAAAAGAACGATGGTTGAAAAGAATGGGGAATCAGCCCCTAGACTCTCCAGCAACCTTGACTGATTTGTTTCCTTGTGATCCAAGGTTCGCCGTTGTTTGAGTCCCTGCTTAGGGAACCTGTGAGGGAACCACCCCCTTTTTTGTTGGCTCAAAAAACTGGCATTTTTTTCAACACATGGGGGGCCCAAAGCATAAGTGGGGGAACAGAAGGGTATCCTCAAAACCCACACCGGGCCCCAGGTGACAAAGGGAGAGAACCCAAATCGGGTGTCCCCCAACACACGAGTCGACTTCGATCTGATCCGCGCCTGGACCGGTGGGTCTGCCCTCCGCAGGTGGCGGAGCAATGGCTCCAGTCGTCCCTCGGGTGCATCATACTGCTGGTTGCAAAATCCGCTTCTTGCACCACGTTGAAGCCATGGTTACGACCACTGTTTGTTGGTATTCACAAGGGAATCATCATTCTTAGGTGGTTCAGATTTCGTCCGTCCACAGTAGGGCTCCTTGAAGAATACACCGAAGAACCACCTGCTGTGTGACGGAATCCTCACGAGGCACAAGCGATGTGTGTGACCGAACCAAACGTATCAGGAACTGTAAAAACCCGGTAATTCCCTATGGGTGCTTAAGACTAGCTGTAAAGTGGTTTGGATTGGGCCGAATGTATCGGGCCTTTAGAAACCGGCAACTCCTGGTGGGCTTTTAAGACTAAAGTGGAATACCCGAATGCGAATGCGGGAGACCGTTCTAAACATTCAGGAGATCCACTTCAGGGGGTTTCTCTGACTTCAGGGGGTCCTCCAGATTCATCTGAGTCGATCGTCTCCATATCTTCCAACGGTTGCTTCCGATGTGTCCAACCCCTTTTTGGGCTAAAAACGATCAAATGCACAAGGAAACGGAATGGGTAGATAGAACTTGGACATCAGTCAAAATCGTGTGGTGATGGCTCGCATGCGCCGCAGCGTTTGACCGAGTTTGGTCGCCGATCCAGGACTTGATCCCGGATATGAAATGTCCCATGGCTGAGTTTAATGGCACCAGGAATGGGCAAAAACCCAGAATACTGGTTGGAAAGAAGCGGATTTCGTCCATATGCCAAAACCCAGGGCTGACCGCCCGAAAGCAGCGTGACTTGCCCAAAACCCGAGCTGACTTTCAGCTCCAACATGGTTCAAAGGTGTAAGGATTTACTATAAACCCCAACTAAGCAAGGAAGTGCAACCATCTCACATCTGGCCAGAAACAAAAAGGACCCCATTTTGCCATCTTAGGACATGGACCCCCCAAAAAAAAAGAACTATTCTTGAGAAGCCTCGCCATGTTAAAAAAAAGGCATCCCCTTCCAGGACTCGGTCCAAACCGACAGACGCGGCAAGCTGACGCCAGCGAGAGCCGAGGTGATGGCCAGTTGCCAAAGCGGCAGGGCGGCTTGGGCTTGTCATCCGGAGGCTCCGGGCAGCCAGCCTCAAGTCATGCGGCGGTACCTCTTCTTTTTCGGGGGGAAGCCAACCAAAAAAAGGGAGCAACCAGTCTTTGGGGGAATCTTCGACAAAAAGGGAAGCCGAGAGAAAACCCATGTTTGAAAGACGCCCTTTGATACTTCAGCGTCGATGCTTTCGGTTGCCCATCAACCCTCAGGGGACCAAACCCCAGTTCCCATCAATCCAACTACGAGTAACCTGATCAGATGGGTGCTTCCAAAATAGGAATTGGCCCCCCTACACTGGTTGGTTTCCGCTTCGCGACCCAAAAGGGGTCCACCATTTTGAGCTCCGATGGTTCCAACTCCAAAACAGGCCACACCCATTTGGCTGCTTCAAGGGAAAACATGTGTCGCAATCAGCTGGCAATACAATGGTCTGCCCAAAACCCAAAGCAAAGAATCAAAAAGGATCTGGAAAGCCAAGCCGCAGTCTGGTTCAGGCTCACGTCACAAGCTTTGCCGCCATTCATCTCTGTCTGCAACACATCTCGGAATCGGAACTTCTGGTAGGGACTCGCGCGACTACACCTCGGGCCAATGTTCACCAATGAGCTTTCATGAGTTGTCTCTGGCTTTTTAGGATTTGGACCCCCTTTCAAACAAGTCTTAGGATTTCCTTTTGGATTCCCTTTCAAACCAACCAAAAGAGGGTTCCCCCCAAAGGACACATGAGGTGGCAAAGTGGCAATCTTGGCTTTGCGACAAGTCCAACTTTGAAGATACGGCGGATGCCCCCAAATATTGCAAGGAAACAAGGGGAACCCTGCAAATTCCCATGACCGAGCTAGATAGCCAAGTCCCGGCCTTTCTTTTCTTCCAGACATGTTTGCCCTTAAAGTCAAACTTGGGGTACACATCCGCAATATGTGGCGCGTCCGTAGCTCTAAGCCTCTGAGCTTGAGGCCCTTCCCAATTGCTCCAGTCCGAGAGTACGCAAGGCACTGGATCCTCGCAGGCGTGCTCATTGCATGGCTGCCTCGGTGCGGCAGCACCTACGTCAAAGCACCCCAGTGAATCTGTGAATAAGTGGCCGTGGGTCAAGAATCGTGTAAACCCCCAACATGGGTTGCGCGGCAAGTGGAACCAAGGACTAAAACCTGCGGTCCAATTCCTGGTTGTTTCGTTTTGACCCATAACCCAAGTGTGCCAACCTGGGTGCTTGCGAGATTTAGAAAAAAAGCCATCTTCCCGAACCACAGTTTGCGAAGCAAACAGGAACAATTTGCCGAAGTTTTCTTCAGTGCCACGGCGCTCCTTGCCGCTAGGGGTGTGCGTGGGAAGGTACTTGGACGAGAGCAAATGGGCGTTGCTTACTCGCAGAACCCGGTAGGGGGAGAAGGGGGGGACAAAAACAGAGCGTGGTGGTCTTGTTGGTTTCCAAAAAAACGAGCCACGCCCATAGTATGTCATTGGTCCTGGCTCATTCTCTAGGAGTGCATTCGGACGCAGGGCGCGTGTGAGGATCCCCGGGGGCCGGGCGTCTGTCGGATCACCAAGCCCTGATCGTAGACCTCGACCTGAGTCGAAAATATCTGAGCTAATGCAGAGCTACTGGGAACCCAGGATTCATAAACTCCTACTTGGGGGGCGCGTTGTCAAGTTAGGAAGTCGTTGGTAACCGTTCGGTTCTAACCCACTTATAAGTCCTCGTTCAGTGAGGCTTCCTTTGTTATCAGGGTATAAATACCCCAATTGGCCAACCACCTGCTAACTTGGCCGAACATCCACTTAGTTGATTAAGAAGCGGGGTGCAAATCAGTTAGGCTAGAATCCTGGGCGTTCGGGGAAAACACACAGTCCATTCTTCCACCACGTTCCAGCAGGTTCTTTCAACAATCACGCCCGCTTATCTTTGAGGGGACTCTCTTTTTGGTGGGGTGTCGGCGCTTCCATCTGTCCTGAGCACTTCCTTGGGAAGCCCCGCCGGCGCACAGGGCTTTCCGCCGAACATCGCCTCCTGGATGATGCGGCGCATGCGGGCCTGGCTTCGGCCGCTGCGATTTTTCGCACGAACGATGGTCGCAGGTTACAGCCCCTTTCGAATGATGGAAGTGGATGGAGAGGGTTTTTCCCCAAAGAAGGCAGTCACACCTTGTCAGCTTCCATGATATGGGTTGTCTCTTCTTTTGAGGGAGCCCCTTTTGGGTTGTTTTGAAGGGGAACCAAAACGAAAACCACCATTTTGTGGGTCCCTGCAAAAAAAAACAACCCCATATGGCGCACTCTCTTGACACTCGCCTGCCAGCCCATGTTGCAGCTCTTGCTGCAGGTTGTCCACCTGGCATCGAGCTACGTGACTCGGGTGCGTGTTTTTCAGCCTACCCCTTTTTTGGTCGGCGTCAAAGGGAAGCGGTCAATTTGAAGCCAAACAAAAAGCCGCCAACTTGGGTGGGTCCTCCTATTCTTGCCCCAAGGATCCATCACCTTCAACTCCACTCAGGTCCCGGCTCTTGCCATTCGGAGAGCTCGCAGTCAATGGCATGAGATGGCTGGCATGGCTCGGTCTCATTCCATGCTCCTGCAAGGTGTCAGCAGAGTCTGATTTAGCAGTTCGTACGGTAGCAAGCAAGCAAGCAAGCAAGCAAGCAAGCAAATAAACAAACCAACAAACAAGCATCAACAGCAAAGCAGCAGTGCTTCAAACAAGACTCGCAAGCTCCAAAGCGAGAATATCACCGCGGCAAACAAGAAGCATGTTCAAGCTGACCACCCTGCCTACACCTTTCAGCTATCTGGGTGTGGCTCAAAATAGGGGTCCGAAATGGGTTGCCCTGGGAAATGGAAAGGCAGACTACCTGCGGTAACCCCAGTTGAATTGTGAGCCACACCCAGGGGAAAACGCCACTCTCGGCCCGCAAGCGTCCTATGCACGGCAGCCCATCGCCCTTCGCGTCCACCAAGATCCTAGCCGCTTGCCCGGTGATGGCAAGCTGGTTCTGGCTTACAAAGGAGCCATGGGGCTCTTGCTCTTTTTGAGGGTACCCTTTTTGAGGTTGGCTCAACGGACAAGACAGAATTCCAAAAGGAAACCAATGTTGTTTTTGGTAAAAGGGGCTCTATTGGAAGTTGATCAAGAGGTCTTTTAAATCGGACGGCCATTTTAAATTGGCAAACCACTAACAAAAAATGATATGTCCCACATGGGAAAAGTGTCCCATAGTCAGTTGGGGAATTCATGGAAGTATTGATCAACCCCCAGTTCGCCGTGCAAACCTAGGGACCCGTCGTTTCAATCAACGCAGACCAGAGTGTCGGCTTTCGCGCGACGTCCTGCGTGATCGGTATCGTTGGGCAAGCTGGCACACAGAGCACCTGGCGTGTGCGAAGAAAAATACCCCTGCCAAATGAGCCCTTGACAAAATCCTGGGATTCCGTAGGAAACTTGGGGGCCCCTCCTGGTTTTTGTTGAAAATTTGGGCCCAAGTGAACACTAGACCACAAAAACTGTTGTCAGTCAAAAATCCCATGGTGCTTTGATTTTGACCCGTGCCCATATTGCAAGGTTCTGACTTGCAATATGGGCTTCCACCTCATGGCCAACCGATTTTGCAGGCCCAAACCCTAGCAATAATTGCCCCGCAAAGAAAGGAATAGTACCCCCTTTTTGAGACTCCTGCTCTTTGCACCCTTTCAGCAGACCCCACAACAACAACAAAAAACTGAGAGCGACCCCGTTCGGAGGCGCTCGGCCACCCCTTCCTTGACCCGTCCTGTCTCCCCTTCTCACCCCGTTTTGGAACTTTTGGAACGTCGAGCGGCTCGTCCATGTGGTCGCAGGAGCTCCAAGTCTCCCAGGCGCCCCAAATGCAGTCCTCGGCTTTCCACACATCGAAAACTCGGCTGCTTTCGCACCGTTGGATTGGTTTTCTGAGTGCGTGTTTTGGAGGGACCCCCTTTTTGGCCGTTTTACAGGGAAACCTTCAACCAGATTGGATGTTGCTCCATTTGCTTTTGGGGTCTTCAACCTCCCCCCGGGATGACTTCTATTTGCTTTTCCGCCCCCGGAAAGAATGCGAACATATGGCCAGTGATAGATTCCCTTAAAAACCAAGGGGAAAAAGATATTCTAAAGCAAATCTCGGTTGCTTTCAGCTGCCCTGCTATTTATTTAACTTTTGGTGGTTTAATGGAAAACCTATTCGTTGGCAAAAAGTTAAAAAGTCTTAATATCCAAGCAAGATGCACCAAAGTGAACGACTCCGTGGCTCGAGGCGCGGGGCTTCGAGAAAAGAACGGTCAGGGACCGTAGGTTGCAACCATGACTAGGGTGTCTGGGCTTGGTCCCCGTAGAAAATTCCGGGGTTCTAACCTTAGTAGGTTGCAACCATGGTTATAAGTGGGGTAGCTTAGTCGCCTTGCAACCAGGGCTATAACCTACTTTCTAAGTTGGTGGAACAGTCCCAGTTAGAAACCAGGGTAAGAACCTACTTCACGTTGGTGGAGCCAGGACAGAATCGCCAGACACCCGTTCCCATTTCTCCCGAGAAGAGCGAGGATAGCCCCAGCCATGGACGAAGATCCTGTTGAAACCCAGCGGTTGGGATTTGTGGCTCCCGTAGGACTTCAACCGTCCCAACTGCAGGATTTCGTCGAACAGGGGGAAACTCACGTGAGCAGGGCCCAAAAACCCCTGTTGGCTATTAGTGGATGAGCAGTGCCCCAAAAAGCTATTGGCTATGAGTGGGTGGTCCTGGTTTGACAGGGATAATAGTGGTCCCTGTATAAACCTTGATAAATTGATAACCATGTCAGAACAAAATGTCAGCAGGTTTGGTGCGCGCATGTTTGAACTGGCCGGATTTGTGGCACAGCCTTTGCTCACATGCTTACCGCGGAAAAATCCTTCTACTTGGTCAAAGAGCATGGCTATATGTCAGTCACTCCTCGTTGCATCAGATCAGTGCTCTCATCAGCTTCTGAAATGTGTCCAAGCTTCGGACACATCTCTCCAAAGGGCAGGTGTCCTTCACAAACAATACCTGGTACTAAATTGGGATCCCCTGAAAAAAAGACACACCAGAATCTTCAGATAGGCGCACCTTTCTACCCAAAATTATGTAAATCAAAATGTGGGTGTGCCTTTCTTTGAGGGACCCGTTCTTTGCTGTTTAAAAGGGAAACCAAAAGGAAAATCGCCATGTTGAGATCCCCTAAAAAAAGAAGACACACACCAATTATTCACATATGCGCACCTTTTGGCAAGGGGATGGCGAACATTTGGTCAAGGCGCCCGGTCTGTCTCCACACAGGAGGCGGGATAGCACAATGGGTCATCCAGTCTCACCTCGCGTCGAAAAACTAGAGCTGTCGTTTGGTGCCAACATCAAGGCTTATATGGGCTTGTTTCAAAATAGCGGGACCCCCCAATAAGGATGGTTTCCCTGGAACTCCCCCCTGGACCAACCCCAAACCGGGTTTGCATTCCATTCCTCAATAATATGAAGAACCCGCAAAAAATGTGTGCTTTTGGTTTCCCTGGACCATTCACAAAAAGCCCTCCCCAATTTCGGGAAACCCCCAAAATTGCCTTGCTACAACCCCACAAAGCCAGCCAAGCAGAACCACATACCGTGGCCAATCTGCACTTCAAGTCAGCATCGCACCACGCACCTCACCCGTGTAAGGACGACGCGACCGTCTCTCGGGTGTGTCCGCTGCAGGGGTTGCCGCACTCGTTGTTGTGCCCCGGATGCCTGCGATGAACATGCTGATCTGTTGGTTTCCCAAAAAAGCAACCAGAAAGGGGCACCCTCAAGGCAAAGACCAAACAATAACTCCCCCCCCCCCCCGCGCATTTGAGAACTGCTCCGCCCTCCGGAACTGCGAGCCGACCTTCAGGGCGTCCAACTCAACCTCTAGACTCTAGACGTCACCACGCAAACTCACCAATGACCGAAAGAGGTAATCCTTGGAAAACCACAGAGTCTTGACACAGGGGTGCCTTTGTGTCCAACCAAGCCTATAATCATCAAACCCAGAGGAAATCACTCACGAATCGAAGAGCGGCCTGTGCCGCTCGCACAGGCCAGAGCACCCACCCACGGGGGACCATTCCGACCACATGCTGAACCTCAGTCGCACCGAGGACCCTGGAACGAGCAGGGTTCAACTCCAAGCGCGAGGAGTTAAAAACCGGACCATCCCCCAAATGGCCAAATGGCTCTGAACCCTGATGCGCCGGAAACATGAAGTGAGCTGATTTGCCTGTGTTGGACCTTGATGTAATCGCGTTTCTGTTTTGCATTTGGTTTTTGTTGGTTCTGCCGGGCGCCACGCGTGCAGTCCAGAGGGTAGCACTCGTGGCACTCCGGCAAATCCGGACCTGAAGCGAAACTCCCTCCGCGCAGATTCTCTCCGCAGGACGTTTTTCTTGGAGTGGCGAAATGGATCTCTCGGTTTTGGTCAAATCCATTCCAAGGTCGGAATCCCAGCTGAGCCACCAGCACAACCTGACTGAAGGTTAGGGGACAATGCCAGCCATGGGGATATCGGATATCCGCCTTCTTGATTCTTTACATGGGCATGGGGCGAAATTAGTTCTCAGGTTTCCATTTCCAGGGCAACCCATTTTGGGGTTACCCGATTCTTGATCCACAGCCAAATGGGTCTGTCCGGTTTGGAGTTGGCACCCCCCCCCTTTTTGGTGGCCCAAAAGGAAACCAAGAGGAAACAAAACTTTATTTTGCGGGGGTGCAGCCTCAAAAAGAAGACACTACCAAATCGATTCGAACATCTTTTGGTGGAAACCAACTTAGATTTGGGTGACCCGTTGACTTTTGTGCTATGCTACACTTGAGAGATCTGATTCAATGAGGGCCAAAAGTATCCTGTGGGTAGGTCAGATTTCTGCAATTTCCCAATGCTACACACATGAGTGTCCTTTCGTTCCCCCGTGCAAGATGTGGGACATCCCAACATGTGCTGGAATTTGTCAATCCATTGTATTTATTTCGAGGCTACCTACCCCTAGCCCTGCAAACCAGGTCTTGGATCGCTTTCCTTCGTGCTCATCCAATCTCACCCCAAAATGAGGGGAGTCCTATTTTGGCTGGGCGTTGTTTGTTAGGCCAACACATGCAAATCCAACATAGTGATCGCTTTCCCCAACCAAACAAACCTTTGAAATGGAGGAGGTACTTGTGGTTGGTCACTGTTTGTTGCCTTGGCAAACACCTTTGTAAGGAGAGCTGACGCGCGTCTGCGTCTCTGTGCATGTGTGTGTGTGTGCTTTTGTTTGGCTTGATGTTGCTTGTACCCTTTTGGAGCTTGATCAGGGAACCACGCACTTTGGGTTCAAGACAAACGGCATCTCGCCATAACGGCCGAGCCACACTTGCGCCATGACCGCTCAATACCATTGCAGGACCTCGGACGAGCAAAGCTGCGTTTGCCCCCTCACAGAGTGGTGGGACCATGGCCGCTTCGTGCGAAGTAGCCCCACAGGCGAATACCGGGTCCCAGCTTCAAGAAAAAAAGAGGAGAGCAACCAGGGCCACGTACCTTCATCTGAAACTGTGATTGGCCAGCAGGCACTCAGGAAGCGTCACCTTGCAAGTGGTTTGATTTGCTCAATGAACGGTGGGCTTGCCCCCCAAAAAAAAGAAAAGGCGAAAAACTGGGGTTTCCCTCTTCCCTTTAAACCAACAAACAAAGCAGCGGGGCACCTCAACTTGGTGTTCTCCAGGGATCCGGCTGAACCACCGGGTAGTGGACTGATCCGGGCCTAAGGCGGAAGGCGGAAGGCGGAGGGAGGTATCACAAGTTGGAACCCTCCCGCAAAAAAATGGTCAGCCGGGCGTCTTTTTCCAGGGAACCTATTGTTTTTGTTTGTGTTTGATGGTTTTTTCTTGTTTGGCCTTGGGAGGGGAGGGGGGGTTCAAAGGGAAACCAAAAGCCATTTTGAGGGTCCCCTAAAGAAAGACACAGCCATTTAGTTCAGATAAACTTGGAACCAAACAAACACACACCAATTTGGAGGAGGCTTCTTTTTGGGAAGCCCCAACACTGGGGCAGGGGCAGGGGGGGGAGCCCTAGGTGAAAACACATGCAGCAAATCTTTAAACTCACGTTTGGAAACCACCCCAAAACTAAAACAAGACACCTCCTATTTGCTGCACGGCCACGTCACATCGCAGCACTCACTGACGTCGCACACCTCGGGAGCCGATGCAATGTGAGTCACCATGTAAAGAGTTACTAACCAAGGCGGCTGGGCCCATTTCTGGTTGGGACTGTACACGGGTTTTGATTGTGGCTCATGCGCGTTTTGCCAAAGACCCGGACGTTCAGGGTCCCCCAAATTCCCCTCTACATCACCCCACCAAGAGGAAGGATGATGGTTTCTATTCTTGGGAGGATACCTTCTAAAACATATTGCTCTTTTCAACAAATCCCCGTTTGAGCATCCAACCCTCGGTTCCACCACTCTGCTCCAAGCCACCCTTATCGCCAATCTGTGCCTATCGGCCCCAAAACGCATTCAGCCGGGGAAGCCAACGCTGAAAGTTCTCCAAAGGAAACTGCAATCTTGGGGTCAATCCCATCCTTGAGGACCCCCATCCTTTCTTCCTTGGGGTCAGAAACAAGAAGGGGGGAACCCATCCCATCCCATCCCTTCCCATCCGACTCCTCCGACTTTTCGCCACCCCACTCGCAATTTCCAGACCCAAGCCTCGGCCACGCACTTCATGCCCTCGGCGCCGGCTCTCAAGTCGAAGCCTCGCGCGGCGCTTGCGCAAGCGCGCCATCCGGTGGAGTGGTGTACTGGGAGTCCACAGGCAGATGGGTCTGTCGCGCGTTCTGCGGCGGAGTGGTGTACACGGGGTCCACAGGTCTATCTGTCTGCGGTTGTTTTGAGGCTACCCCCCTTTCCTAACTTGGACTAAACGCAAACCAAACAAAACCACCGATGTGTTTTTTGTTGTTTTGTGTGTGTTGTTTTTCCCCCGACGGGGGGGGTCAAAAAAAAGGGCACACCCACAAAAGTGTCAGTTTCTTTGGAGCCGGGCGGTTTGGAGTTGTGCAGGCTGGTTGTTTCCCATGTACCTTCTACAAGGACCAGGAAATGCTTCAAATGGCTGCAGAATGGGGTGTCAAAATCGGGATCCCGCGGTCCAGAAATGGTGGTGTCCCGTTTGGCTTCCCTTCAAGCCACCCTAAAAAAGGGTACCTTTACAAACCAAACATGCCACAGTACATTTCACGATCAATCCTTCCCCACATTCAGCGCCTTCTCCGCACACGTCGGCACCGCAAACTGCTGATGGGATGCCCATGGTGTTGCAGAACCTTTCGGCGGAGAGAAGGAATCCCAAATCCCAGGCGTTTCGCAACTTTGGTAGGTAACCAACAGTTTGCCTTTGGGCTTTTAAGTTTAAAGGGTGGTTCCCTCCTTTCAAGGAAAATGGAATCACTGGGAATGTTAAGCTCGGATTAATCCGGAGGACTCTACTAGTCAGAAGTAGTTCACATCCTGAAGGGGCTTGCCACCCCTGACCAGTATGGTCCGCAGCAGAATGGGGGAAGTCTGGTAAACCCCAACCAGCAGGTTTAACCCCAACCCGCAGGTTCAACCCCACCGGGATGTGTCAGGACCCCCCCGCGCGCCCCAGCAGGATGGTGGCCTCCCTGTAGCTTCCCTTCAAAGCCACCCCAAAAAGCTAGCCTCAAAACTGAGAGCCCCATTTATCACCCACCATAGGAGAACAAGCCCGGCAGGGGCATGTTCACGAGCACACACACACACACTTATCTCGAGAGGCTTCACTTTCCGAGATGAAAAACGCAGTCGGTAAAAATGCTTGAATGCAAATGCAAATCAACAGGTCACAACATCGACACCGAACAGGAAGCAACAGCGACAAACAGAAACCGCAAAAGGAATTTCTCATCACTGCAGGTACGTGGATTCTGCGTCCAGAATCCATATCAGCACTGATGGAAGCCTCTTCGTTGGGCCGTCACTTCCATGCAGTGGACAACCCCCCTGCTGCTTAAAGTTTTTGCGTCCGTGCTCCAGGACGGTTCACACACACAAGGCCCCGAGTGGGGCGAGCTAACAAAAAAAGACAACTGCGGCATGGGCAGGCACGATGTAGCAACTGATTCACACATGACCCGTGCCTCAAAAAAGCTGCCTTGTCGGTCCAACTCATGTCAATGCAGGTGTCGCTTGAACGTGAAAGTGAATTGAACTGATCAGAGTCAGTGCAGAGCATAAACCGATGAACTGCAAAGTCGGTGTTTGACCGACCTGTCCCTTGCACATGCGGCAGCCTAGCCGAAACCTCATGGTTGCTGCCTTGCTCAAGGTGCAGGCAATGCTACAGGTGCAACAAGCAATGCGAATGGCAGTACCTCACCTGCAAAAATGCTGCCTTGACCATGGTCAATCGCGCTGAACTGCGGCTTGAATTTGAACGAATGAAAGGTCTTCCCCTCGCAGGGGTGCTCCCGCATGTGGCGAGTCCAGCCCACAGCGCCATGTCGGACAGGCCGTGGGTAAACACGCTTATCTCGAGAGGCTTCACTAGCCGAGATGAAAAACGCAGTCAGTAAAAATGCTTGAATGCAAATGCAAATCAACAGGTCACAACATCGACACCGAACAGGAAGCAACAGCGACAAACAGAAACCGCAAAAGGAATTTCTCATCACTGCAGGTACGTGGATTCTGCGTCCAGAATCCATATCAGCACTGATGGAAGCCTCTTCGTTGGGCCGTCACTTCCATGCAGTGGACAACCCCCCTGCTGCTTAAAGTTTTGCGTCCGTGCTCCAGGACGGTTCACACACACACACACGAGATGCATTGAAAAGGACAAATCGCAGCGGCACTCCCAGGTCTTTGGCACTTGGGCTCCATCATCCAACACAGCTCTCTCTCTCTCTCTCTCTCTCTCTCTCTCGCAGCCGAGTGGCGGACAAAGTCAAGTCTGCCAAGCTGAGCGCTCTGAACACAACTAAAGGCCCCTTGCCATCAGTCCATCCAACGCAACAATACACTGCACAAACTGCCTTAGCATGAAGCCAATTGCTCGGGCCCCCGCGACGCCGAGAAGTAGAAGATGTGGCTATAACCGCGGACCTGCCGCTCGCTTCACATGTTGGGCAATTCAACGACTTGTTCAAAGCACGGTCCCAACCAAGACGGTCGCGTCCTCTTTTTTGGGATTTGGACCCCCAGATGGCGCAAAGGTGTTCCTCTTGGTGGCCCTTCAAACCAGAAAAAAGGGGGCACCAACTCCAAAAGGACGAGCCACCCATACGGCTTCCCTTCGCAATGAGTCTGGTTGCTTCTCAAGGGTGGCAATTCACAAATTTGCAGCTTTTTCGCAGCTGGCGTTTGGTTCTGCATGGTGAAACAGCAGCTTTCGTTCGACCTTTGCTCGAAGCACCTACTGAAATGCAAGTTGGATTTCGGGTTCTGGGCTACCAACATCTGGGGATGTCTTTTGTGGAGTTGGCACGTTTTTGGGGCATGTCAGTTTTTCTGGCCCCCCCAAAAAAAATTAAAAAAAAAAAGGAAGAAAGAAAACAGAAAAGGATTTGAGGTCTAAATCCAAAAGGGAGGAGGCACTCAGTGTTGGAGCTCCAGGTGTCCTGTTCTCAGCCCGGGGCCCCGGGGGCCGACAGCTTCACATTGATCTCTGAGACCTGGCGCGAGGCGTTTTTTTCGGCTTCCTGCTATCAGGGGCTGCCTGGATTTCTCCAAATCAAAAGTTGATCCGTTTGGAGCCGAATCCGTGGTTTGGCGGTTGGCTAGCTTCCCATTTACGGTAGCTTCCCATTTACCTACAAGAACCAGAGGTTCGAATCCGCCACCAATCCAAACCACCTAGGGGTACGTGATCTGTTTGGTTCGGGCCGTTCGTTCTGCAAAATTTCACCCCTTCTTTTTTGGGAGGGACCCCCAACCAATGATGTTTTGGACCCCCAACCAGTTTCTGTCGACGCCCGGCCCGATCCTTTTCTGGACCCAACTCATCGTTTTGGGCCTCCAAGCCAAGGCAGAGAGCCAACAAAAAACAGGCGGGGTCGGAAAAACAAACGGTTCCCTTGGTGACCAAACACTGGCAAATGGGTGGGTGTGTCGTTGCTTGAGGGTACCCCAAAATGGCTTCGATTTTCCTTTGGGCTTCTTGTTGGGGGTTCCCCAAAAAAGACGAGTTCCCTTGGACAATTACTCAGAGAACTTGCTCAAATAAACTTGCTCAGAGAACTTGCCCAAAAACGATTGCTCAGAGAATACGGATCCAAATGTTTATCCAGGTGTTTCTTTATATTTTGGACGCCATACATGGTGTGCCGTTTGCTGGGTTGCTCTTCCCGATGTAAAGGTCGCGACCCAAAAGGTCTCGGATTCGGTCACAAAGAGATAGCCAAGCCACCCAGAAATCAATCGGCTTTCTAGAAACCGGGGGACTGAAAACTGGGCTGTCCTCAGATCCTCCGTGGCTCAGATGGGAAACCCACCCACTAAACCCACCAAGACTCTCAGAAAAACAACGATGTTGAGCCGGACGATTCGCTGTGAACCGCCAACTCAATAGCCACCAACTCCGAAACGGACGCCACGCTGAAACGGACACGCCGAACACCGCGCCTCCGTAAAGAAGAAGGTGAGCTCACAGTCCCCGCTGGTCAGCGAGCTGTCGCCTGGAGATTTTTCGAGCCAAAAGGGCCGGTTTTCGGCCTGAAAAGCGCCTCAAAAGACACGAACACTTGAGTTGAATGGTGTGGATTCGATGACACGGGTGCCATATAGGGATAAAAATCCACACCTGGTTCATCCCAGTGTGTATAAAGTCGCTGTGGACGCTTAGCAATCTCACACAAGTTATGGCGTGTCAAGTGCCCCAACAAGCTCCTCGGACAAGTCAAACCTCAACTTTGGTGTTGGGTTTACCAAAGTGAAAGTCCAATTGGTACGGGCTGGTTCAAACCCTTGCGTTTTCTCGTGGGGGTTGAATTTACCGGAAATCCCACCTTTTGAGTGTTCACGTGAGACACACCAAGGTTGCTTTTTGGGGAGTTGACGTAAATCGCCCATTTCGAGGCTTCACCTCTTCAACAGTTGAGGTAGAATTCCTCTAGGCAGTATCTGCCGGGCAACTTCATTTTGCCTGGTGTCGGTGCGTTTTGTCGGCTTGACTTTTGTCAGCCCGAGACGGCCGCTTCGTTGGAAATCACTTCGCACTGAGTGCCCCCATGTCTTCCCACAGTACCACGTGTCCTAGAGAAATGTGTCCTTAAAGCTGAAAACTTGCAGTCATGCGGATAGCTCCAGATAGCTCCGGAGTCGGGGTCGAACTGTGGAAGTGCTCCGCAAACTCACTCGCGTGGCAATTTCCACGCGCGAACACGTTTCGTCCAGTTCACGCAGGCGTGAAGTGCACTACTCGTTTCTCCGCCCGCATCTCCCGAAGGGCGATCAGCCCACGAATAAAGGGCCTTGGGGTTGTCCTGATTTGGGCTCCAGAATCACTGTTTGCCCAGATGCATAATAGCATTTGAAAGAGAGTGAAGAGAAACTGTGATTGGAAACTTGCAACAACTGTTTCTCGCCCAGATGCATTATAGCAACAACAAAACGGTGCGAGAAACTTCCATTGGTGCGCTATCTCACTGCATCTCCTTGGGAGTGCAGGGACTAATTCCACCACAGCTGCGAGGTGTCACCTGAGTCAAAGTGTGGGCAAGAGAGTGACCACATAACTTGGCTGGAATTAGGATCCCAGCAAAAAAATACATTTCTTGCCTGGTTCGTGGAAAACAAAGGGAGCCCCAAAAAAAGCAACAAATCGAAAAGGGGAGCTAATTCTGGGGAAGATTTAAACCAAAAAAAAAAACGCGACCGCGGATGGACAAAATCCACTTCGATTGGTGGTTGATCCCAGTATTCATGGGGCGTCATCCATCCCAACTGCCTGGATTTCGCGGATTCTGTCCATCCACTTGCACCGTCCAAGCTGCATGCGATGTAGCTCACCTCGGATCGGCATCCAACTCTGAAGGGTGCAAGAAACGTGTGAACATAGGGCTGTATATGGGCCAAATCAGGCGCTTGGCCTTTTGGGCCCGGTCTTGGCCTTCCTGTTGGTTTCCCATTGAGCCGACCTGAAAAGGGTACCTGTTGCCCCAAAAAAGCGGCCACGCCCACTGTAAAAAAACCCACCCAGCGCACCACCTTGTTGTTGGACACCCAAATGCTTTGGATGTTACGCCCTTTTCGCACAGGTTTCCGTTGATGTGTTACACGGGTTTCCGTGAAAAATCGCCTCCTAAAACATCGGCTCCTACAAAGTCGGCGTTTCCTTCGGCTTTTCCCTCGGCTTTTTTCAAGGGGCGGGGCTGAGGCTGGAGGACAGCTTCGCCTCGAAGCCCGCGATGCACGCCTCGTCCGCGCAGCGCAGGCAGTGCCACTCCCGGTCCCGGAAGTACGGGAAGTTCCAGGCCTCGTCTTTGCACCCCCAGGCCACTTGGGAGCGATAGCCCAGCGATATTTCATCACAACCTACACCCGTTTGAGAGGGCGTTCATTGGGTTTTTGTCAAAGCAAAAACGCACCCCTTAAGAGCTAGCATTGAGATGACATGTGAGCAAGGCCAGGGAGGTTGCAGGTTCAAGTCCTGCTAGCCTCATGGAAATAACATTTGTGCCTAAGATACGGGTGAAACGCTTCGCGTCGGTTTCCGTGGGTTTTTGGCTCCCATCGCCAAGCTGGGGGAAGAGAAAAAAGCATGGAAACGTGTCGGTTTCTGATTCCTGCGGGTTTTCGGCTCCCATCGCCCAGCTTGGGAAAAAAGCGATTCGCAACTGGGCGACCCAGGTGGGGTGGAAAGGGAAACCAGAAAGAAAAGGAAAAAGCATGGTGCCCTAAAATTCGCCAAGACGACATCGGAACATGCGGGGCCGGTCCGTGGTCTACGAAACGGTCCGACCTATGAACCAATTGGATCCCTTTGTCCAATTGTTTGCCCAGGGACCTCCAAACCCACCACAGAGGGGAGAACAGAATCCAAACCAACCTGGATCGCCAGTTGGTTTGAAAGCTTTTTTCCAGCAACTCTGACTGTTTTTTGGGGTATTTGGTGGGCAAAAAGCGTTTTCGAGACTTGGCGATCCAAACCGCTAAACTGTGTGTTTTGATTGATATGAAGTATGGATTTCTGGTACCCTTTTCACCGTGGTTCACCGCCATCTCGCAACGCGAACCCGAGATGGACATGGCACGACCCGTAGCTGTACCTGCGTGTCCCTCCTCAGGGATCCTTCTCAAAAATCGGCCACGCCCGGCTGGAATTAGGACCCCAGCAAAAAAAGCATGTTTTTTTTGCCTGCTTAGTACAAAACAAAGGGAACCCCCCCCCCCCCACAAAAAAAAGGAAAACAAGAAAAGGGGGAGCTAATTCTGGGGAAGGCAAATATGGCGTTCCAAAGGGAACGGTGGGTGAAGAGACTGGGGCAAATGGGTGTGTGTTTTACGAGAAAAGCCTGGTTCACCTTGGTTTACAGGGAAACCAAAAGGAAGACTGCGTTTTCCCTTCGAGTCAAAATGAGCACCTGGTATTGAAATGGTTGTCCCGAGCCTTTATTTACCCGAATCGGTTTTGATTGCAGATGGGCCACAAATGATTTGAAACCTGGTCCCTGGTAAAGGGACACCAAGTAAAGCATCAGCGGGAATGCGTTGATTGATCACCCAGTCCAGGTGGAGAGATACCAAAAGAACCCTTGACCAATTGTCTACAGATCTGTGTTTGATCATACGGCTTTCACCCAAAAAGAGAAAAAGGAAGGTCATAGCCGAAACGCGGTTCCCATTTTTGTCTAGGAAGGGCTTACCCAAGTGTTTAGAAACTATCCTCTGCTGTTCTGTGACTTGTCTAGGTCCTCCAGCAGAGAGGATGGAATAAGGGTACCCTTTTTCTGCTATTTTAGTAGGGGAACCCTCCCCCGAAAAAGGCTGGGGAACCTAGTTGTTGTCCCAGAAAGCTTGCTGCCACACTGAGCAAGACCCGCGAGCTGCTGGCACCGCTGGGAGATCAACTCAATCCATGGAGGCCCCGATTGGTGCGATGGCATGGACGCTGGTCCCCTGAAAATGGCCGTTTGCGTTTTGGTGTCCCTTGAACTCCCTGCCAAGAGGGGGGTCTTGGTAGAATCCCATTTGAGACGCCCCTCACAGGGTTCCACTTTTTGACCACCCAGACTTAAACGCAGGGGTGGCCCATTTCCCCGAAACCGAAGGAGCCGCCCCTGGGTTTGAGTCTACCTTGGGGAGTCAACCAGTGGACCCCCTGGCTCTTTGGAAAAACGGGGCTTCGCACCCTCAGCCTCGGATCCCCGATTCGACTCGGGTCCGATGGATCGATTCGCCTGGCGGGCCCAGCACCATGGCACCATGCCATCCCACAGCGACCGGGGAGCCCATCTGCTGATCCTGCGGAAACGGGGCGGTTCCTTACGGCTCGGTCGTGAAAAACCGGTGGCCTTGATTTAGGTTATTTTTGCGGCTTTTTGTTGTGAGAATATGTGTGGCTGCTCGTCTTTGGGAGTTGCCACGTCCTCCTGGTTGGTAGAGGCAGACCCAGATCCATGTCAGGGGGTCCAAATCCGAAAACAAATTCCAGCAAGCTCAGGAGCTCTCAACCCCCGAAACAAAAGGTGGCCAGGGGGGTAGGTGGCCTATCCCTATCCATTGATCAGACGCCATACCTCTTGGAGGCATGGCACGCGGTTTGGGTTTTGGCTGGGTTTTTTGCCTTTGGAAAACAAATGGGAAGGACCCTGGGATGCTTCTGGGCAAGTGATCTCATGAGCTGCTCTCAAAATGGGGTGGTTTCCCATTGTCTTCCTGAGGAGTTAAAACAAAAACGCATCCACATGATGTAATCTGTTTGGCACTGTGGATGCACGAAATCCAGGCCACACACGAGTTGGGATGGATGACACCTGGATGAAACCCCTTGAATGCTGGACAAGCGCGGAAATCCACCAACCAACTAGTTGGCGATTTATCCCGTTAGAGTTTCTTTCATCCATTCCAACTGTTGCTCGGCGACAATAGTGTTCATCCACCGTATTGTTCTAGCCATACCCTCTTGGGTGTTCAACCAACTTAGTAAGTAGATGCAACCATTGATTAACTGGGGTATCTGGGGTTAGTCCCCTTACAACCAAGTTTATAACCTACTTACTAAGTTGGTCGAACACTCCCCAATCTCTTCACGGATCTTTGTCTGAACTGAAGAGAATGATGAGTGAACAGAAGGCGGCAAATCAACCCAATCTGAATCATGTCGGGGTGGCCCAATTGTGCGGATGGCCGACCAAGGGGCAGCTAAAAGGAAACCAGTGCCTCAAAGATTGGGAGAAAAAGCATCCCCTTTCAACTGTCAAAAAACCTCGGATGGTTCAACAACCCTTGAAAAAACGTAACTGTAAGGAGCCATCAGGGCATGGGTCAAAATGAAACCACCACGGGACTGGTTTTAGTCCTTGGTTCCACAGGGTTCCATGTTGGATACCTATTTTTGACCCAAGGCCATCAATAGAGTCTAGGTGTTCCAACGTAACCTCTCTCATGGCTGGTGTCCCTAACGCTTGCCAAGGGACATCCACCAAAGCAACAGGCTGGCTTTAAAGGGAACCCAACAGGAAAGCCGAAGCCATTTGGGCGCGCGTTCAAATCCGTTTCAACCACACACAAAAGGGGGGTAAGCCAACTCTAACAAAAAGACAAAGTGAATTGGGCTTGATTTTTGTTTTAGGCCCAACATCCTTTGAAATCTGGGTACCAAGCCAACTCAAAAAGACGAGACGTTGTTGAGCGGAACGCACAAACCCCAACGCCCCGGGCGACGCGCAACCCCCAACGAAGGGTCCAGAAGATGCAGCAGCCCAATGCGCCCGCGCCCACCGCCAGAGCCACGGCCTAGCGCTCGCGCGCGTGGCGGACCACTTTTTGGGGGTCGCACCGGGGCCTTGAAATGAGGGGTTAAAAGACAGAACAAAAAATCGGAAAAGGCGGGAAAAAGGGAAGCCCAGATATTTTTCGGTCCGCATCTTGGTACCTTGCACCCTTTTGGTACCCAACACCCTATGAAATGAGGCTTCTACAGAAAGGAGGGCCGATTCAACCCCTCCAAAGGGTCTAACGATGCTTGAGGTGAAGCTTTTGAGGTGCTTTTTCTTGTGTAGAAAGTGCTGCTACAAGGCCGCTTCGCTTTTTTGGACACCAGCTGAAACTGGCCATTTGGATACGCCTTCTTAATTGGAGACCCTTCGGTGGACATCACATGGGGGTTGAGGTCCATCAACTATTGAGCGGTTCCCCATTGAAATTCACGGCCACAAGTATGTCAAATCACACAGGATTGAGGCGAACCCAGTTCCGAATGGCAACTTGCCAGGTCTGACCACGACACTACACACCAAGGGTAGAAAGGGGTGCTCTCACAAAAAACACCCCAAAAAGCCGGGAGGGCCTTTTGCCTTCCCTTTAAATACCCCCCCAAAATGCGGGAACCCCCCCACCCCCCGGCTTTCGCCACACGCCTTGAGCACTTTCTCGGCCTTTGTGACCTTCACGTTCCGCACAAAGTGCACGCCGAAGATCAGACCTGACGGTAGCTTTCAACGGGCTGGGTTACAGGGAATTCCACGGGAAAACAGCTTATTTACGGTGTTTTGGGGCCATTTCCTGTAGAATGTCCTGTAGCCAGATGCTCGGGTGTTGGCTAATGGCGCACAAGGTGCTATTTCCACTTAGGGGCTCAAAAGTGGGTCATAACTAATTGACCTGGGTTACCAACAACTTACTAACTTGGCTGAACTTTCAAACGAATTTGGCCCGGCTTGCTACAAAACGTGAGCGCTGTCCACCCTCTTTCAAGGTTCCTCTTTCAGGGTTCCTCTTTGTGGGCATGTCTCGAAATAGGGATTTGGACCCTGCAGATGCTAGTCTTGCTTTTGGTGTCCCTCTAAACCAACCATAAAGCGGGAACTCTCAAAAAGACACGCGCACACAAATGAAGGTTCTCAAATGGTGAACCCTCTTGTGGTTTGAAGGGAAACCAAAGGAAATGATCAAAAAATCGGAGATCCCCTAAGTCCCCCGCCTTTCCATTTGAAAACAACTAATCTAAAGGGGGGACCAACTCGAAAAGCACATGCCCAAGTCGCCCCAAAAAATATGGCCCGTCCAAACCTCGGGATTTTCTCAACGTGGCCCCCGAACCTGGCACGAGTTCCTTTGGAGCCCCCTAAACTGGCGCGAGTGTCCTGCGGGCTTCCCCCCCAAAAAAAAAACACACACCGCGCGCGCAGGGCACGGAACCCTCGTCAAGCCCCGAAACCAGCCGTGCCTGCCACGTAGCCCCCGAAGTGCGCGGCGTGGCCTGTGACGTCGTCGGGCTTCGAGAGCAGGCCCGCGCCCACGTCTAGGCCCAACCTCGGAGGCGTCTTGCGGTGGGATGGGGGTCTCAATGGAAGGAGACGGAGGAGACGGATCCCCGTTGCCCGAAACTGGAAAGAGTCGGGTGGTGCAACATCGCATTTTTTTCTAACCGGGAATGCGAACGAAGTTTGTCGCGAGTCAGGACTTGTTCCGTGACTGGGCCCACCGCTCTTTCACGCGCCAGACCAAAAATATAAAGCTGCGCAAGGATGTTGCAGGCTGGCAACCGCCCACCAAGGGTGAACGTAACAGCTTCCGTAATTTGAGGGTTGGAAAACGACATCAGTTTTCGAGTCGCAAGAACGGCTGCTTGCTTGACAGCTGGCGGAGCCATCTTCTCCGTTCTTTATTCACAAACATCCGCCCGCTACCTGTTTTTTGGGCTGCTCTACCTTGGCCTTTCTGTTCACAAAGTGTTTCCCGCAAAAGACACCCAGTCAACTATGTGTGCGTGTGCTTCTTTTGGGAGAGCCCACTAAAAATTGGTGGCTTCGTCCCAATGGAAGCTGGAGAGGAAATGATTCCCTTTGGGCCCTTTGGGGGGTCCGCGAAACTGGAAAAAGAATCGGGTCCTGTTGGTGGCAAGGAAACTTTGTTCAACTTTCCGCTGCAAGAAACCAAGGAGAACTGGAAATCGGACCCGCTGGGTGTTGAAGGACATGTTGTTCCCAAGTTGCCGTTGGAAGAAGCCAGCGAAAAGGGGAGTTGTACACATCAACTTGTAGGGTTTGTGTAGCCGGGTGCGAGTTGCGCCTATGGGCAAAAGAACTCTACGGGGAACCGGGAATGGTTGGCTTGTCAGTGAAACACTTCCCGAGGTCAGCTTCCCAGGTGCGACTCTTCCAACCCATTTGGGCCTGCCTTTTGGGCGGCAGGGGAAAACCGAAAGGACAACCATCATTTTGTTGATCTTAACAAAGACACACCCATACGGTTTGCTACTAAGGGAGCCCTTCTTACTTTTCAGCTTCCCTCTCGTTGGGCATGACTCAAAGCAGGGAGAACCCTATTTCTGGATTTCGGCTTGCCTGGCTTCCATTTGAATCTGGAAACTCAGCTTCCCTCTCATTCGTACTTTGGATAGGCGAATTCAACAATTACCCTCTGAAACTGCCAGGGGCTCAAATCCCCAAGCCAATCCAAATCGCCAATGAAGGATAACCTGAGGCTTGGTGGGGCCCAAATAATAGCGCCGGCTAATTTGCTAAAAGTTATCCTCCTGCAACAACTCGGACTAAAATCTCACTAATTTCCTTAATCATTCAAAAACAACATGTGTAAGGTAACTGTGCATTTGCCATTCCATGGTATACTAAGCTGATGAAGACCTGATTTCTGAATCTTCAATGCAAGTGAAGCCATCCTCACAGTCAGGACATGTCGGGACACACACCCCTCTCCCCCCGCCACTTTTGAGGACCCCTATTCAAGTTCATGGCCTTTGCGTGTTTGATGCACGAACGAAGCTTCCCATGTCGCCGAATGAACAATTTGGCAAAACAGGATCACGGTCAAAACAATGCAGGCTCCCCCTGGTCTTGTGGAATTGTTCGTACCCCATCCCTTCCACATGTATCAAAATGCGGAGGAGCGCAAAAAATGGTGTGGGGTTTGTGTTTGGTGTTCCTTCAAGCCAACGTGAAACCGGTACGGAGCATCCAACAAAACACACACCCACATGGACCATTGGCGCTAGGTGGAAGAAAATGACAATGACCCCGCCCCATTCCCCCTTGCCTCCCAAATAGAGTTGTGACATCTACTTTCACCCTGCCGAACCCGTTGACCGAATCCCTCGGGCTCGTGGAAAATGCAAAAATTCGCGTCGGGGCACAGCAGGAGCAGCAGGAAAACCCTGGGCAATCGCCAGCGGTGCTGCCTCCAGTTCATGATGACGTCAGCCATGTGCATCGCCTCGGCGAGAGAAAAATGCACTCCATCGTCGAAAAAGGGGAGCGTCTCGCATTGTCTGGACGTTGGCTTGTTCCCCTCAAAAGGGAAACCAAAGGGGAAACCACAATTTTGGGCTGTCCAACCTCTAAAAAAGACATGCAATTGGTGGTTTGGAGTGCGGTGGTTTCGATTCGTAGGCGGTTGGCGATAGAACCCGGGGTCCAAAGCCTCAAGCCAAGTAAGAGTAACCTGAAATGCAACTCAAAAAAAGGAATCGGTCCATTTCAAAAATGGTCATGGGTCGAAAATAGGTACCTGAAATGGCCCTGGCGGTTCAATTTTGACCCCCAGCCAAATGGCAACCGCTTCCTTTTGACTTTGGCTTCCCTTTTAAAGACCGGGCGGGAACCCTCAACGGTTTCAAACAAGAGTCCGTTCCGATCGCTTGCACCAAAGGGCAGTGTGTTTCATCCGATTGCGAAACCCAGTTGGTTGAACCCCTTCAACTTCCGGTCACCCAAGGCTTGCCTTTTAAGGAACCATGGTTGGAAAAACCTGAAATCCGGGATGCCGAGGTACTTGATTCCTTTGACTGCTTGTCATTCAGGGAATGCCTCTGCCACTCACGGAAAGTGGCAACTTAAGCCAAGTTTGCAACAATGAAGACCACTGAGGGAAAAACGTGTCCTTGGTTCCTTTCAAACAATCCCCAAGATGTGGCGCTTTGGATTGCTGGTTTGGTGGTTCAGGTAGTTTCCCATTCTCCCTCTACAGGAACAAGGGGTTCAGATCCCCAAACCGCCAACCCAAGCCACGAACCAAGGGAGACCTGAAATACTTCACTGAGGTCCACTCAAACTCACCTACCCTAGTGGTTCTCCCCAACTTTCGTTTGAACAATTAGTAGCAGATGTTTTTTTTGCAACATCCTCGGGACCCCCGGACAGGAGGGAGTCCAGCAAGACGTGCTTTTGCATGATTGAAACCCCGATTTATCCATGCTTGAGTTTGAGTCCTTAAAGAAAAAGAACCTCATTGGATCTTCCCTCTTTGCCACGCTGCCATCAGCGCATAGCAGCCAGCAGACATGCCCACCAGCCCGGGATCGTGCGGCCTGGAAATACAACGAGACTTCAATAGAGGGCCTGGGAAAATGAGAGAGTCCCCTGGTTTTTGTGGGAGATTTAGACCCTGGTGCAACCGATTCCAATTTGGATGATGACACTCCTGAACGGTAAATCATTGTGGTTATATTAACCTCCTTTGTTTCGGGTAGATCTCGTCCGTGTGGTAAACCACGAAACTAAACCTCGATCTTCCAGAACCTTGGAAGCCGAATTTCCATTTCAAACCAAGATCAAGAAGGGCCCGGTCATGCTCACCATCCCGACCCATTTGAAGAGGCTCTTGGGGTAGATGCTATGGACACAATCCATACCGATCGGCACCAGTTAGGATTACATTTTTTTAAGTTTCCTCCCAACCAGTGCCAAGGGGATTTCGTGGACCCACCTGGGTCTGTCTGTTTTCGGGGACCCCCCAAGTGGTGGGGTGTCCTTTGGGTGTTCCTTAAAAACCAGAAAGGGCACCAACGTCCCAAAAAAGGACGAGCCCCACACGACCACCGCACCGCACCTCCAGGTCATGTGCCACACGGCTCCGCACATGATACTCGTCTCGAAGATCAGCAACGTGCGCCAGGGTCCGTGAAATCCTGCCCGAAGTGGACGTGTCCACTGCGCGCGAGACGGTTACTGGTGTCCTCATTGTGATTGTGAGTGGCCCCCAAAACGTTGACCTTGGTCCTGTGCTTAGTGAAGCGACAACTCGTAGCTTGAAGATTTCTCTGAATGGGGGACCGCGCAAATGCGTTGCTTCCTGGCGGTTTCCCAAACCAAAAAAAACCGACAAGGAGTCCCCATTTTGAGAAGCCTCCACTTGGTACCCTTCTCCCCTTGGTTAGAAGGTATACCGAAAGGAAACCAGCTTTTTGACGCAGAATTAAGCAGAATTGAGCAGAGCCCAGAACCCATCGACTTCGGTTTTCCAACAACATGGTTGTGGTTGTAAGCTTACTACCCACAAACGGAACCTACGAAGCTAAAATGTCCAACGGAAATTCGTTCCGGCCTGACTTGGAAACCCAGGATTCAGAACGAAAAAAACCGTTCACTCGAAGCAACAAATATGAGGTTGTTTCAAATGGGTGTTTCTCTTGTTAGGGAACCCCAAAATGTTGATGTTTCCTCCTGGCTTCCTTTTAAAGCCACCAAAACGGGGGGTTCCCCAAAAAACGACAACCCAAAGCAAACGATATGCACCGTTGTCCTTCCAGTGGGATCCCTGTGAAGATCGTCACCAGCGTGTTCATTGCGATGTGCGTGAAGTGTCCGTGCGTGAACTGATAAGTGAGCCTTAGAGCTTGCCCGAGTGATAGAAGCAAAGGAGCCTACCCCCAGAGGTGTACCTTGGTGTTGGTTTCCCTGGGAAGGCCACCAACTCCGAAAAAGACACAGCTCTGTGAAAATCAAGAAATGCCTCGGCCCCCAGGGCCGGGAAGCGGCCAGACCAGACCCGTCAGAACCTCTTTGGGATCTTCACAAAAAAACCGGTCGAATTGACACCCGTCAAACCCCCCTCAAACTTCAAGGCAAACTAAAGCACATATACCTCAAAGCCAAAAGCGGACTAGCCGAGGCGGGCAACGCTATGTGGCAACGCGAAGCGTTTACAATAAAAAGGGATCCCGAAAAGGTGGGATTCATGTGAGGCTTCCCTTTCAGACCGACAAGGGGGGGTACCCTCAAGAAAAAAAACCACAGCTAAAAACCAAGCACTAGTGGTACCGGTGAATGGGACACATCAATGTGACGTCCCACATGTGTTGTTTTCTCCAGAGCTTCGTGCTCCATGTGAGAACAAAAATCTAACGTGTGCACATGGAGGGCGTATCCCTTTGGGGAGCCCCAAAAACTTGTCGGGCCCCCCTCCAAAGAAAGACCGAAACATGATGAGTCCCCACGCCCTAAACAAAAAAATATGGGTCCGGTGGATGTCCCACGTGGTTTCCTATTAAAAGCCAACCCCAAAGGGAGCAAGCCACAACTCAACAAGGGCGCAGGCACATCCCGCGTAAAGGGCACGCACATCCGAGCGGCAGCCTCCAAACCTGCCAGCGCAAGTCCTGGCTGGCGGCTCTCGTCGTTTTAGGCTCGGCGCTTGGCGCCGTGTTCCGGGAAACCAACATGGAAACCACCGACTTGATGTGTTCATTAATTCTGATTTTGTTTTTTCAGCGGGGGAGTTGAGAGTACCAACCTTGGGGGTAGCTTTTTAAGCGAAAGCAAAAGGTCGCTACTGTGTTGTTGTTTCCTTTTTGCGAGAGCGAGGGGTCCAAATCCTGAACAAGGACGAGCCACCCATATGTCCCGGGTTTTTTGTGGGAAAGCCCCACTCACTTTTGGACTGTTGGGCTTCTCTTTCGCAGGGGAAGAGAACTTCCCAACCTCCCACTTCTTGGTTTGCGTCTTCTCAAGGGAACCCTCCTGGTCCAAATCTGCGCAAACGACCTCGGCACAACATGCCCCGCCGCGCCAGCCGCCGCGCCTCGCAGTCCTGGCGGGGGGAAATGAGCGGTCGCTCCGCGTGCGGAGGTGTTTCAACTCAACCGCCGGGGAATCAAATCATTCCAGAGTTTCGTGGGCGGTGCGAAATGGATTGCGTCCATCCAAAGTAGGTGCGGATACTGCTAGATGAACTAAATCCACCCGCTTTCACGTCTCCCTTTGGCTCGCACGAGTCTCCCCTCTCCGGCTCGACCGGAGCGCTCCCAAGAAATCCCGGTCCCTGTGAAGTCGCACCGTGGTCCAACCCACGGCAAAGGTCTCCAAGCCACCCTCCGACACGAAGAAGTCCTGCGACCTCAGCTCAAACCCGTGGACCGAGACCCATCCGTCAGCAGGCGGACGTGAGTCCCGTTTTTTAGCGGGTACCCTGCTTTTGGGCTGCTTTTAAAGGGAAACCAAAGGGGACAACATCTTGGGGAAACCCCTATTTCAAGACACACCCAGGTGGGATGGCTTGGTCAACAAGGTTTCATCCATCCCCACTGGCGTAGTTGGTTCTAGCAAAGAATTAGGACGGATATCCGCACCTGGATGGACGAAATCAATTTCGCACCAATTTGAAGCCATGACAAGCCATGGTTTGTTGGTCTTTACGTCATTCCGGCGTTTATTGTACTGCGAAATGGATTTCGCAAACCATCCACCGTATGGTTGGGACTGTCCCCCCTTCATCTACCCCGTTTTCCACTGCTGTGAGGCAAAGGTCGATGCTCGAGGTTCAGGTTCCAGAAAGTTGAAAATTGTTGACATGGTGTTCCAAAAATAACAATTTTGCAGAGAAAGCAGCTGCGCAGCCTGTCATCCCTGCTCAACCTATCTCAGCCTGACAACTTTTCCCCGGGCCCGCTGCACAGAAAACACATCATCATCACCTTCATTAGACAACCTTTCTGGAGGGCTGCGGCCAAACTTGGGCTACGACCAAAAGGTAGGACTCTGGAACCATTGGGAGGTGTGCGTGTGGCAACACGCGCTGAGCAATCCATACGGGAAAACATTGCAAATAAGCTCAGGTGATATCCCCAACAGCATGCGGTGCTCTTTCTAGTGCTCGCACCCCACAGCCCTCGCAGAACCTCGTGGAACTTTGGTGGAACCCTGGTGGAACCCTCGTGGAACCTTACCGCAGGGCCGCCCCGGACCACCCCGGAGCCTATCTGGGCTGAGACCCCAAAGCTTTCAGCTGTTGAGGAAAAAAAAAGATAGCAATCGTGTTGATGCGTCGCAACAGTTGTTGAGCCCCAAATTGGTGGGCGTCCTGTTCGCTTCCCTTCACAACCAAAAAGGTGTTGCTGAAAATAGGGGAAGCCCAAAAAGAAGAGTTGTTTCCTCTAGATGTCTTTGTGAAACCATCCCCAAAAGGGGCACCCTCAACAAAGACTCACCCACAAGTTCGAGTTCCTTTGAAAGAAAGTCGGCGGCGGCTTCAGTTGCAGCTGGGCGGCTGATCCACTGCAGTGAAGGCTGCGCCCACCAACCAGAAGATGACACAAACAAAGATCTGCAAGGTGATGAAAATGGGGCCTCAGGCTCAAGCCCAAGCCCACCTTTCGGCCTCTCGGCTTGGAGATGAGGCTACCCTTGTTGCCTCGGTTTAGAGGGAAAATGGACATTGCCACCATTTTGGAGGTCCGACATCCTATTTTGACACACAAACCCACACATGGGCGCTTGAAGAAAAAAAAAAACGACCTTGCGCCCGGTTAGAACAAAAATGTGTCCAGGGCGCGATGGGTCTTCATGTGCTCAAAGTCATCTACGGCCTGCCAGCGAAAACGAGGCTGATTTCTGGGGCTCAAACGGCTATGAATTTCAACGAGGAACCCCCTCAAAAGCGGTTGGTGGACATAAATCTCCACCTAAATGATGTCCACGAAAGGGTCCCTCCTTGAAGTTCATACCCAAATCTCTCTGACGAGCCATACGCAGGCGCGTGAGAACTTGAGATCGATCGCCTCACCGTCCACTTCTGCCTCCACTGCCGCAAAGGCGTCCTGACACAGGTTTCTATGCGTCAAATAGGCTCCAAATTCCGGCTTTGTACGGATATTTGTTTAAAACCCGGTTTTCCGAGGTAAATACCTTCTTTTCTAGTAAAGGATTGACATCATACCCTAAAAAAAGGGTTGGTATTGGGTGTAGGGGTGTTTTTTTTCTTCATCTTTCTTTTTGCCCTAAAATAAGGTCCAGGTGAAGAGGGCTCCCTCCCGCCCAAACATCTTATCCTCCAGACGTGGGCTGCCCGGCCTCGAGGTCCACATCTCCATCCCCGTCGACGTCGAAGATACCTCACTCGGTCAGTCAAATGCAAAAACGACGTCAGACCCTCGGCCCCGCCTGCATCTGAGACTTTGGCCTGGCGGCTGCAACAATGGGCTTCCAAAACTTGACGATTCTCATTCAAGCACGCCCAAATGGGTATGTCTTTCTTAGGGGACCCCCAAAAATGGCGGGTGCCCTCTTCGTTTAACCGAAAAGGGGTCCTCGAAAAAATATGACAGACTCAAATGGTCTTTCAGCTCCCGACCTTGAACTCTTCACCAGGCCCCCCCAAATCCATGGACATGCGAACACCAAAATGTTGGATGTCTGTGTTCCATGGACCCCCAAAAAAAAGTCTGGTGGTTTTCCCTTAGCCACAAGCAAGGAGTACCCTCCAAAACGACAGAATTCTTGTACAGTCCGCAACTTCTGCCACTTCGCTCCCCGCCTCGGCCGGCTCTTCCGCGGCTTCGGAAGCCTCTGCCTTCGGCTCGCTGGGGCCCTTGCCGTCGCTGCCCTTCTTGGAGGACCGCTCCACGGTCGGCTTCTTGCTCTGCCGAGCCTCGAAACGAGCCAAAAAGAAAGCCGAAGCGGAGCTGCGCGTGCGAAGCAAAGACGTGGCACCTGCACAGCTGGGGCTTCCAAGGGCCCGCAACCGGGGCTCTTGGCTTATGGAGAATCAGCCAAAGGCTCTTGGCTTTTTCAGGGTGGATCGGTTCAAGACGCCTTCCGTTGGTCGAACCAGCTCTCCACGAAATCCACAAAGACCTCCACCTGAGGAAAGTCATGTCACACACATGCCGTGGTCCATGGTCAAAAAACTCCCAGGTGCGCCACGGTCATGGCACCTTCATGTCTGAAATCGCTCAGAGGTCCATGTTTGACCCACACATGATTGCTTGTCAAGCTGGGTTCCGCTACCTCCAAACCTGGACCAGGGGTTCAAGGGGGTATACCCGGTCTCCCCTGACACCTGGCGGTTTAGAAGTCTGGTTCCCGTTTTTTTTTTTTCGACTCTCGGCATGGCCAGGCGATGTGTCCGGTGACTAAGGGAGCGGCTCTGCTCGGCCTGGCGAAAAGGGCACGACTCGCCGCACTGAGAAAACTCTGCTCGAGCTGAGCTCGGCACTTCTCCTCCTCGTCCATGGCGGTTTCCGGCATGGATCTTTTCAGGAGGCTGACTCTGCCAACCGGCTAGCGTTTTCTTTAGCTCGCGTCCCTTTGAGCTGCGCAGAAAAGTATGTAAGCATGCTGTAGCTTGCAGTACATGCATGCTGCTTGGAAAAAAGGCAAGAATCTGAGCCAAAGTCGGCATCTTGCAAACGTGCATTCGCAAGCAGTCGAGTGCAGAGAGTCACGTGAGGGCTGTCAAAATGATCGCCACCCGTTAAAAGAGGGGCACGCACCGGCGTGCCAGGGTCCAAAAGGATATGCGTCAAGTTGAGTGCGAGCCCTAAAATTCTGGCTCTCCTTTTGGCATTCCCTCTCAACCACTCCCCAAAAAGGATATCTTTCTAGGGGTTGATTCCCCATTCTTTCCAACCATCATTCTTTGTAGAAACCAGCTATTTTCCCTTGGTTTCCGGAGGTTGTCTAGAAAGAAGGATCCCTGGAAAGAATGAGAAAGGTACCCCTAGAATCTTCTTGACGAATCCGCCCCCCTCCCCACGTGAAAGACAGATCTGGGTGTCTGGCAGGGCAAAGCAGAGTGGAAAGTTGTGCCGTCCCCGCTGTTCGCCTGGGCGAGGGTTCCGACCCCAAACCGCAAGAACTGGAAGATTTGGGCCTGCAACCGCTGAAATTGACTTCCCTGTAAACCAACGGGTCCCCAAAAGGGTGCCCAGCCTCAAACCAAACGCTCCCAAGTCCGTTTGGGTGCGTGTCAAAATGTGGACACTTCGGAAAAATGGTGCTGCTTATGTGCACCTCATGGACACTCGCTTCGTCTCTTTCTCATCGCTTCTCAGACTCACCGTGTGTCCTTCTCTCACGTACAAAAATTAGCGCAGCAAGGGACCCATCTCTTCATCCTACATCTCTTTAGCTCTTTTTTTTTGTCGGGAGCAGACAGGCAGGCGAGAAAAGGAGATCACTGTCATTCGCCACCTCTATGCCATCACGTACAAACAGTGAGTGAGAAGAGGCTTAGACGCGCGAACCGCCTCCCGTCCCTTCCGTCCTACTGCGGAAGACAAGGGTCTCATTATATCAAAGTGAATATGGTACCGAGCCTCAACAAGAAACAGTCACACCCATTCGACGGATTCCAGACGAACACAGGATGTTCTAGATTTCCGCCCAACATCTCACCCCCAACAAAAACTCACCTCATATAGCACAAAAATTGTGATATGGGCATGGGTCAAAATCCCGTACCCCCAGTGCACATGCCAATCCCCACTAAAATAGACTAAAATGGGTGGTGCACCTTCTTGGAGGTTAGGGAGTGGTTTCCCATCTACCGTTCCATTTCACCGCCAATCCCAACCACCTTTTTCAGGGCAACCTGTGTACCAAACCGGGAATCCCGTCCGGACGCGTGTTTCCAGGTCCCAAGAAGACAAGTCAACCGCGTCCCGCCGCTTCGCGCAAGCGAGGCCCTGTCGCAGCGGGACCCGCCTTCAGAAAAAGGCCCTTGGACGACTGGAAAGTGGCCTGAGAGCCTCGGGAAAATCGCCGAAAACGTGCTCGTACACATGTACATACATATATATATATATATATATATGTACACATATATATATATATATAAAGATTCATTCTGGCTTGCTCTTTTCCGCGCTGCAAGACCAGATTTGTCTGAAAAATTGAAACTTGAAACCTGCATTAAATACAACACCTCTTCCCAGTAGGTTGTTCAAGACCCCGGGGTCTTCCTGGCCAAGCCCAGGTAAGCCCCAGCCCCAGCCTTGATTAAAGACTACCCCACCTTGTCTGGCCAAGCCCAGAAACTAAAAGGGGGTTGAGTCTTTCGAGTCGGATTACCCCTCGACTCCTTAAAACTCCAACCGCCGTCTTCCCTCGGGGCGGTTTTGAAAAGGGTCGGATTGCCCCTCGACCTCACTTTTGACCTTCTTTCCACGTCCCCCAGTCCTGCCTTTGGCATGCTCAAATTTCGGCAACGATGCTTTGACTGCGGCCAGATACTGGTTTTTGAACACCCCCACATCCGGATGGTTGGGTGTTTTCATTTCAGCCTGAATGGCTAACCCCTCATTAAGGTAAATACGGGCGGTCTTCTGCGCCTGCCAACGTCCCTGGACAAGAATCTTATCCAAAGACCCATGTTTACGAAACCAAAAGGTTGCCCCACCGCGCCTTAAACTGTATGGACGAAATTCAAAAGCGTCCAAGTGCAGATCCTTGAGGTACTGCGCGAACTTCTGACGCCACTTATGGGGCGCGGGACACAAGTTGACGGGAGTCACCGCAGACTCCTTCCACTGTGAGAGTCGACGAACGACATCAGCGACTGACACGGTGACGCTTTCGGCGGCACCCTGCCGCTTACCAGCCTTGGTAAGACCAAGTGACATGACTGCGGGAGTAAATCCAACTCCGGGAGAAACATGGGATTTCATTATACCCAAAATTTCGCCAGTCCTCAACATGGAATAGAAGCCGACAAGGAGTGAAAGGGCAAAAAGCGGATCCTTCCGGAAAAGCGCCAGACCAACTAGCGCGTGAAGGATATCTTCGGAAATTGGAGGCGCACGATTTGGCATTTCATTAGAAACCCAAGTCTTCATAAGTCTCCAGCTTTGCTGGAGCTTGCCTCGTACCTGGGGTTGCGCATCTTGTATGGCGGCTAAAGTATCAGACCCCAGGGCCCTGCCTTCACCATTTGCCCATAAATGCTCCAAATATTCGCCGACCAACTCATCCAAGAAGGATTGATCAGTCGGAAGAACCTTCCCATTAAATTTGAGGAAGGAAAAGAATCCTTTCAAAGCTCGGTCATACCGGACACGAGTAGCTGGCTGAACTGTGATTTGTTTTAAACTTCCAAGTCGCTTGCGAATTTTGACCCTGTCTTCTTTGGTTCTCCCTTCAACGCATTTAGGGCTCATTTTACCCATTTCTTCCGGACACTACGCCGACTCGGTCGGTCGGCTGGATTCTGAGACGTGTGGACATACGCCCACACCGGAAAACAACGGGAGGCCAAAAGAAGACAATTGATGCGGGTCAAAGTTCTGCGAAGTTTGCGACTGCTGGTACGCCCTCGGGCAAGGGAATGCATGCATACTAAACTGTCCATCAAGTGAATAAATTTGGCACGAGCCACTTTGCGTTTTTCAATCCACCACCTGACACTGGTTAAAATGGCCCGGAGTTCCAGGCAATTAATGTGCTCGGGGTCTCCTTTCCAACCCCACCCAGCAACAGTCACCCACCTCCAACACTGCGAAGGGATGCTAGCCCGCAACCTATGAAACTTCAACTGTTCCTCAGCGGACGAGTGAACTAAAATATCCTCTCCCTTCAAACTGACATGGTTGAGGAATTTCTTGGCGAGAGTGAGCTCCTCCTCCTTCGACCCTCTTTTTCGGGAAAACGATAGGGGGGGTCGCTGCAAAAAATCCATAAAGTTGCGTCCTGTGCCAGGCTTTGTAGCCTCCACTGCGTCTGAAGGGGTCAATTGCGGGCATAGACCCAATACTGATCCCAAGCAGCTCAAAAGAAAAGTGATGACTGTCACGTTCCACGAATTGCCAATAAGCGTGAGCCGCGTATCAGTCTTTTGTGTGGGAGTTGAACCACTTTTCGGGAGGCAGTTCTCAGTGTAGTTGATGGGAAACCCCATCATTGCCTCTCGCTCTCGTACATTGGGCAGACGAACCTCACCAGCCTTGTTGAAAAGACAGTAACAAGTCCTGTACTGGTAAGGGGGAAACGAAAAGAATCGTCTTCCCATCTCTGACGCTCCTCAGGGGAACACTTGTTGAGTCCCGCCGGCCTATGCCCAGGGAAATTTCAAGGTCGAGATGTGGTAAAGGTCGGTCTTTCTCAGTTCCCCTCATGGACCATCCAGGTTCCAAATAAATACTGGGGTCGATGGAGGCGTCAAGCTCGATGTCAACCACGGCTCCGTCTTTCTTATGAACGTTTGGCATGTCAGGGACCTCCCAATCAAACCAGTAAAGTCGAGGTCGATGTGCGAGCGACTGAAACTTCTGCTGCATCAATTCGAACAGGTGATAGCTCCACAGATGCTGACATAAGGAGACGATCCGTGTCGTCCATTGAGGCAACTGACTCCATAAGAAGACGAACTTGACACCAGGGAAAAGCCTGTTTAACCAGTTCCAGTATCCTAGGAACATGGGCGAACAAGCACGACCTTTCGTCTTTAAGGGCCCCTTTACGGTCAGCGTTGAGTCCACTGACACCTTGGCACGGGGGCCCAGCTCCCACGACGATCAAACTTGCCTGCGAAAAATGGGTGGCCCAACCCTTTACCACCTCGGCATCCACCGTAGTAACATCCTCCCACATAAGGGAGGCAGGGTACCTGGATTCTGTAACCCTCCTGGCCTCTGTGTTCTTTTCGACAGCAATGTGACCCAGCAATGGCAGCCGCGAGGCCTCCGCCGCAACTCGAAGTGCACCAATGCCATCGAAGAGCCCAATGGTCACCACCCCGCAAAAATCAAAGGGTTCAGGAAGGTCACCTCGCTGTGGCCTTTGGGAGGCTATAACTCCCCACGGGCTCAGGCCCTTGCTCCGGGTTACGCCTCCCCCCGTCGACGAAGCGTCACTTGCTGTAACCATCCCCTGGATCTCTGTACGGAAATCAAAATGTGCAAGGGGAACCAAACCCACAAACCTCAAGATCTCCATCTTGACCAACTCAGGAGTACGTAGGACGGATCCTTCTTTCAGACCTTCGAAGCTCTTGATATAAGACCATATGTGGTTCAGCGCCGAAAGGAGGGGCCTACGGAACATAGTCATATAAACGAAACCCCCTCCCACAATCTGAGCTTGTCGTTGCGTGCTAAAGGTAGAACTGGCTAATTTCAGCCCCAAAACCACATACTTCAGGATCTTGTCCACCTTTGGATAGGCAACGCCACGCACCCCGTCAACCACAGCTCCCTGTACTTCTGCCTGAGATTGGAGGGCCACAGCTTTCTTGGGGTGCCTTGGGATGTTCCATCTTGCATACGCCTCCTGAAGGGCCAACACAGTAGGAGTCAACTCTCCCTTCAACGTGGCGGCTAGGTCCTTGTTCACCTTTGTGAGCTCGTCAAAATTGTCCAAATAAATACGGAACATGTTGCTAGAAGAAGGGAAAGGCTTGTCACGCCTCAACTCCTGATCCCCTCCATTTAGGCGACCTGAGTTCATCAAGCCCTGCCGCAAAACATACCGATGTACATGTTGGGCAATGCTCACAGAATTCTTGAAACCCATCGGAAGAACAGTCGCCGCCAGGTAACATGTACCAGATGTCCCTTCACAGAGGCTTTTAGGCAAAGGGCGGTTGAAAGCCATGAACCTATGCCAAGAAACGGGTACTTTAAAAATATAAAAGAAACATCTCACGTCCTCGCTTGAAATGAGAAGGTCCTCATCGACATCCAGCGACAGTGGTCCCATGGAACTCCACGAAGGAAGAGTAGCAACGTCGCCCTCAATACCCCGACAAATACGATTCAAGGGTATCAAGTTCATGATGAGCCGGTGGACCTCAATCTCGCCTGACCAGTCGCCCTTCGAAACCCCGAAGAGACCATTCAACAAGGGCTTGTCCTGAACGTGATAAACCTCTGACTCCTCAATAACTTTGCAAATGCCTCGTTGAACCAGGTTTGTTGCGAGCTCCTCCCAATCCCCGGGAGGAACCATGACCTTGGGCCCTTTCGTGAACACCTGGTCCTCAACCGGGAGAAGATAGTTCTCGAAGTTCTCAACATAATGTTTGCACCCTGCATCACAAACGTCAGAAAGGGCGACCGTCCCAACTTCCAAGGGCAACGCAGGGGATAACATCTGTCCCATCTCCAAACATAGACACTGGGGAGCCATTAAGATGATTCAATGACCAAATCATGTTCTGAAGAATCCTCAACTCCTCGTCCTTCATGTTCGGGAATAGTTTCTTGAGGGAGCAAAAGGCTGATGGCAAGGGAAAGATGTTGCCAATGGACTTGGTCATGCAGCTTGAAGATAAATATTGAAACAGCGATGCTCCCAAATGAACTGCTCCCTCACCAAAAGTAAGGCCCCCCAGCATCTCTCCTACTCCCTTCTGCGCCTCTACCTCGGGTCGGCCCGAGGGCAGAGGCACCATCCCCTGGCTAGGAGCGCTATTGGCTCCCATCACGGCAGTACCTCAATTCTTCCACCATTCTCTGTCATCTTCCGAGGGACGCTGTGGTCCAAGGTCTCATCCTCCTCTGTCATAGTCCGGTCCTCACCTCTCCCATTCTTAGGAGCTCTCCAGGCTGACACTTCCTCCTCTTGGCTGACTCCTGCCTTCCTTACTTCTTCTCCGCACCTTTTGATCCCTTCTCCTCCTTGCCTTTCTTGCTCTTGCCTTTGCCGTCTCGTCCTTTTCCTGGCTCTCGCCAACCACCCTTCGGTTGCTGCTCCCTCCCAGGAGCACCTTTTCCAGGGTTCTGCCAGGCACCTTCTCCGCGGGCTTCCTTTATCGCGATCGCAGCCTCCGCCCGGGTTGCTACCTGAGCTGTCTCCAAGGGGCACAGCTCCATCTTCTGAGCAGTCTGCCACGGCATCCCCTGAGAGCATGTGTTGCTGGAACTGAGCACGAAGCCTGCCTGAATAGAATATTCGTGAGGTTCTCCTTCTTCGTCGGCAAAGATTCGTCCATCCAAACTCTGGCACAAATCCCCCCTTGAAAGAGCCAGGGTTGTCAACGCTCCACGGGAAAACTGCGAGACAGGCGGTCCAAGAATCGGCGCGTGATCCCACGCTGCAGGTGAATTCCAACACAATGGAAAACACGTTGCCAAAACCTGTGTTTCTTGGCCACCAAATATAGACGCCTCCAGTTGCAAATTGCTGTAAAACGCCCACGTGAGACCTGCTCCAACGATTTCAGGCGCTGCAGCAACAGGTCGATCGCCTCGGCGACCCTCCCTTGGGCCAGGAGGTCCGCACCATAGGCCAGGGTGAACGCTTCTCGGGCCATCACGCCATGGACTCCCACCGGCGCCAAATCTCTGTTTTGGCCCCACAGCTGCCCTGAAGCCGCGACCAACGACTTCTTCATTTCGTTGATGGACGCCGCCGCCAAAACTCCTGGGCCTCTTACTCCAACTCTCCTGATCCTCTGCGCCTCCTCGAACACCCCCTCCTCCCCTGTCGACTCCTCTCCCGAAGAGTCCCGATCGGAGGTGTCCATCTGTCTCTGGCCTCAGGCTTTTCTTTACCTTCCTCACCACCTGTCTCCTCACCTTGACGTCCGGGTCCATCCCGGTGTTTCCAAACACGGCGCTCAGCTCCTTTGTTGCTTCGACCTTTACTCCTCTCTTCGCCTTCTTTTTCTTTTTCTTCTTCTTCTTTCTCCTCCGGCTGGATGAGCTGGTTGAAGAGCTTGACTCGCTGCTCGCCCTCTTCTTCTCCATACCTCCTGCCTCCTTTTCCTTTACCCTCCTACTCTTTCTTCCAGCCTTCAAATCCTCCTTGTCCAGCTCGTTGCCCCTCTCTCTCAAGGCCGCCATGTCGTCCACCTGAAACGGCACATGCCCCACCAGGTTGTCCAGCCACGCCTCCCCTGCGCCTGGGAGGCGAAGCCTGACTTTCTTCACGTGGACCAACCCGTCCTTGCATAGGCCTGCCACGCAACCATCCCCGCACATGTGTAGCTTGCATCGGCTCGCTGGGTTCCCTGTCGACCACTTCAGGAGGTCCTCGTTCTCCGTGCCCAACAGCCGAACCTCCACGACGACCCCTGCTCCGTCCTCTTCGACTCTCTCCACTGTTCCACATAGCGTCACGGGGGCTTCCCAGTAGTTGCCTTCAACCACGATCAAGCTCTGGCCTGGCCTAATCAAATGTCTTGGCAACTCCACAACGTTCACAATCTCCCCTCTCTCAAACCTCTCTTCAACTGGAGCCACCTCTCTACCAGCCGGCCTCCTCAACACGGCAGGGTCCTCTCTCTCTTCCTCCCCTGCTGGTCTCCTTCGGACCCTAGGAGGAGCTACCGGCAGCCGGGCAGGGGCTCTGGCTCTCCCTTTCGCAGCTGCTTTAGCCTTAGCAGCTCCTCGTCTTCCGCCCACCTTCGGAGGCATCAATCTCCTCGGCCTCCCCAGTGCTTTCCACCACCTTTTCCTTTTCCACCAAAGCGCTCTCTGAACCTCCTCTGCTGCTCTCTTTTCTTACGCCCTTTGTTCTTACCTCTCCTGTCCTCACCTCTGTACTCCTCTCGGGGCCGGATCAGCAGGTCCTCGACGAAGCCCCCCGGGAGCCTCCGCAAAGGGGACCGGCTGAGGTCCCTCTTGATCTCCTCCTTCTCCCTGCTGTCCGATGCTTCCTCTCTCCTCTCTTCACCTTCAGCCCGTTCCTCAGTGGCCTCCTTGCTCTTTGCAATAAGCCGCCTGATGCGCCCTTCACTCGATTTGCTCCTATGCCTCCTCGCTTTATCCTCCTTGCTTGATGACACCGGAGAAGTGGGGGTCCGATGCCTGGCTTCCCTTGGACGCTCCTCTTCCTCCTCGCTCGCGGCGGGCTCCTCCTTGACCCCCACAGACCCTCCGACCTGGTGCAACGGAAACTCTTCCCTTCCTCTTTTCAATTCCTTTCCTCCCGGACTCCTGGTGACCTCCACGCTCTCCTCACGTTTCCCCCTCGATGACCTAGACCTCTTCCTTCTCCTCTCCTTCTCCTTCTTTTCCTCTTTCTTCTTTTTCTTCTTCTCCTTCACTCTCTCCTCACCGGCCTCTTTGGCCCCAGCAGCCTCTGCCGCTGACCCTGTGTCGGAGGCCGGGGGGACTGCCAGGTCCCCCGGTCCTTTTTCAGGAGCTCGAGCTCCCGCTGGAGATGCTCCCTCGGAAGAAGCACCTCCTACCCTCCCGTCCCAGGAGGGGTTGCTGCAGGGGGCTGGGTTGCCAACCAGTGATCCCGATCCCGAAGGTCCAGGATCTCCCTCTGCAGCAACCTCACACGCTCGAGGGCCCGGCTCCAGAAAAAGTAGGAGCTAGACCCTCGGCACAGGTCCCTGACCCTGCTAAGGGTCAGGCACAAGTCGCACTGGCACACTCCTTCGGAGGAGTGGCCAGTGGCCATAACCCGCAAGCCGAAATCTGGCGGAACGCAAACCTAATTCATCTTTACATACCGGGGCGTTACATCATATGTGTGTGTGTGTACATATGTAGAATGCTACCTCTCCCCCAAACCTACTAAAATTGCATTTCCCATGTGTTGAGATTCAGGAACGGTAAAGTCCTTCTTCAGAATCGTGAACCTTGAATCTTTCAAGATTTCCCAGAATCTTGAGTCTTAACTCTCATCCGCTTGTAACAAGTGAAGCCTTCAATCTTGCATCTCATCCACCTTTAGTAAGCGAAGTACGCTTTGGCAGCTCCAGCATGAAAGATACAGCTTTTTAGCATAAGAGTAGTACGCGAAGTACACGTTGCAAGCTTGAACGTGCGTGTAACAGCGCTGTATCGTTTCTTTGATCATATCGTGTTGCAGGGAAACTGACAAACCTTCAATTTTGGGGAAAGCAATTCGTGCTGATCTAAATTGCAGCTTAAAAAACCAAATCGATTAATCACAGAGGTGATCATGTCCTTGCGCAGCTCCATTTATATTCTAAATCAATTCTAGCTATATGATTCCAATTTCACTCTAATTCAAAACATAACCTTCTGACAGCAGTTTAGTCAATAACATCTGCTGAACATCAAATATGAGAAGGAGATCCATTTACGCATTCCGAATAAAACTGCCAAGGGAGAGAACAACTATTGACGTTGCTAGTGGACATTGAAATCAACGTCAAATTTAAGGGTAACTGCCCTCGTCTACATCCACGTGACCACGCACGAACAGAGCCAAGTCAAAAACAGGAAACTGTTTCAATCAACATGGATCAACAAATATAGTAAACTGCGGTGGTGTTCAGCATCTGTTGAAAAAGGTCAAAGAGCAGCGTGCACTGTCTCCCGAATTGATCACACTGGACGCCTGGTAGGTCCAACACCTCGCTGAAAGCAAAGCTTCTTGACAAATTCAAAGTTTTTGGGCTGGATCCAACATCGAAGATTGAACAGAAAACGATATTCACACAGAACCACTGGACCACAAAAACAAAAAGCCAAACAACCAATCCTGCCCCCACCACGGCTGGACATCTTGTGGGTTTTTGGTGTCTTGTGTTCTTTGGTTTTGCCAAATCTTGCGCAACATGTGGTATGTATGCGTGCGTGTGCGGGTGCGGATGTGTGTGTGTGTGTGTTGTGACTCATTATGTAGTAGTTCAATATAAGATTTGCGGTTTTGCTTTTTATCTGTGCATCCAATTATCAATGTGTCAAGATCTTTTTGGTCTACTCTGTGTCGTTACCAATGAGTACAATCGAGCTGGGTCACTGGAAACGCACTAAACAAGCAAGACCGAGAGTGAAAAGATGTGAAAAGCACGTGCAAAGGACATAAATGTAGCTGCTATAAATATGTATATGTCTCCAAATACTTCGCTCTGAGTCAGAATAATAAGGCGGCTCGACCCCAGTCGACCCCCCCCCCCCCGCCTGAGACGGTGATGATCTGCTGGTTGGGGACGTTGAGCGCATAGAAGGTGAGATTGAACTTCGGGACCTGCACCTACACAGCGACGTCGATCGAAAAAGGGGCAGATGTGTTATTCATTTTGTTGGTAGAGTTCTGTTCGTTTTCGAATAGATTGCAAGCCTCCAACTGAACTGCGCTTGAGTTTATTAACAAAATGAATATTTGGGCTGGGTGGAGGTGTCTCAAAAAAGTAAACCCGCTGTTGTAGCTGAAGGGAAACCAAGAGCGAGCCATCTCAACCAGGACTTCCAGCAACATGTACCCTCCTGGCGAGTTCAAGACCCACTTTCCACGAGAAGGGGACCAGTTCTCCGGTGGCTTCTTGGCGCATGTCCCGCCTTCCCCCCCCTTCCCCCCTTTGCGGGCCCGAGGACCGAATTTCCCCGGGCCCGCCTGGGTTTTGGTCTCGCTATCTATCAGCCTGAACTTGAAGGACCCCGAGGTTCCAGACCTGGGCTCCCCGATCGATCCGCAAATTGTATACTTCCAAAAGCTGAAATAAGAATTGGATCCCCAAGTAAAGGACCTTTATCATTGTGAGCTCGTTCTACCAGGTGAGCTCACGACAAAATGTTGATTTCGTTGCTTACGCTGAGACAGAGCCGTCTCAAGGGGTGGTGGTCAGTCCCGAGATCTGCACCTACTGCATGGCGACGCGAGATCCAAAAATCACACCACGGTTCATGACACCATGCTTGAAACCATAACGTTTGCTACGGTACTTGCTCTGGGGAATCGAATCAGAAACCAGGGTTTCTGAGCGGTGGTGCGAAACGGATGTACGCAACCATCCACAGTATGGATGGGACTGTCCCATTTCCTTCATCCCGGGCTTTGATTTCTCAATGGGATTACGCCAGGCCCTAAAATGGAAAGACTGGCAATCACCACCTAACTGTGGTGCAGGCCCTGTGCGCCGAGAAAGAGCCGCTGAGCGTCGGGCATCATGTTGATGCGCCCGAGGCGCTCATCAGTGGCTGCCTCAGCAGACTTGGCGATGGCACAGGGTCTTTGGGTCGTGGCAGGCTGCTTCAGGGGATTCCTAGAACCCAAGCATCAATGGCGTCACGGAATCAACATGCCGTAGGGGGGCTCAACTATGGCGTCCAAGTGCCCGGCACCATTTTGGCTGGGATTTCGCGGCTCGTATTGCGGATCATCTTCTGCAACTGCGAGGTGCGCCCAATCTTTAGTGACCGGCACGGCACAAGGACAGCGCGACACTCGTGTTCCACATGCATTGTGTCCAAAGAAGGGAAGAGCTAACACGAAACCGATAAACCGAACAAGCAAACACAACCAACCAACCAACCAGCCAACCTACCTACCTACCTACCTACCAACCTACCAACCTACCAACCTACCAACCAACCAACCAACCTACCTACCTACCAACCTACCAACCTACCAACCTACCAACCTACCAACCTACCAACCTACCAACCTACCAACCTACCAACCTACCTGGGAAAATCAGAGACTAATCTCTGCTAATCAACCAAGGCAGCAAATGCACCTTTGTCATCTTGAGCCAAACAATGGTAATCAGTATGAATTACATCCAAGTGGGAATGCATGGTGTACTTTCGCACGCCCCCTTGGATTAATGGAAAATGTGGAATTAATCCACACTCCACTAGCACAAATGCATTCCAAAGAATGCCAAGCTGCCTTGAAATCTTTTCTCTCTGCAAAATGTCTATGCAAAACGGGTGACCTAATCATCACCAAAAGAATTGCAATGCTGGGAAATGCACAAGGACAAGTGGTTGAATGTATTGTGGACTCGAATCACAGACAGAATGTGTTCCAAGAGTATCGCCTCCAGAATCACCAGAAAACGTCCTCTCAATGTATTGGTGTCATAGATGAATCCAAACCAAAAGTAAACTGTCATCTACAGTAATGTTGTAACTGTACCTCCACACAAATGCCGAAAACTGAATCACAAATGAAGTGGCAAATCGAACCAGGCAAAATCGCGATATCCAATGAACATAGAATCTCAATGCAAATCCAGTGTGGAATAAATGCATCCAAATCGGTGCCTGGCCAGAATCGAAATCCCAGCTCCACCAATGCTGAATCACAGCTTCGCTCTGTAATATGAATCTACCAGTGACTTGGGAATCTCCTGGTAGTCGCCCATGAATTTGTCCAATGAAGTCTTCCAGGTCTTGGGAATGAACATGTGGTAATCCCGGTACCAATGGGAATTGCTTTGCTGCAATGAATTGGCAGCGAGCATCAATTCCCCAATCTGGGCCTTGATATTGAATCCGGCCATGGAGCAAATCTCCTGCATCGCCAAGCTGTCTCTTGAATCCCAAATGTAATCCTTGAAGTGAATGATGGGGTCAATGTGAGACCTCACAAATACGTGAGTAAATGAATGCCTCATGAAATCAAGAAATCGCTGCGAATGTGGCCTGAATCCAATCACCACTGGTGTGTCCGCCAAATACTGAATCAATCTGTTCTTTGCATCACCCTCTGGTGCAAATGATCGCTCATAGCTGAATGAATACAGAAAGAATAGCAAAGACGAACGCGGGCTCAAATGGAATCCAGTAAACTGACTGTTCCAGAAACAATGTGAAGCAAGAATTGCAAATGTTCCCTTCATAGCCTCAGGAATGTTACTGGCACGGCCCTCAAAAATCCTCTTCAAATGGTTCCACATTGCTGAAGGCATGGTGAAATACAGCATGAATGGCAACATGCAAAAGTTCAAATGTTGCAAATTCCAATTGGGGTTGAATGGAATCAATCTCTCCACCCTTGGTGGGAATTGTAGCCACAAATGCCTCTCAAATGGAGTATAGGACATACTCCCAGCCGCAATGTTTGGAATGATCCTGATCAGAATCTGCGCACTCCAGGCATCGTCCGCGAATCGGTTCATGAAAATAAAATCCTGGAACCCAAATTGTTCCTGTTGCTGGCCGCTGAATAGAATCTGCCACAACATCGTGGCCGTAATGAATGCCTTGTATTCCGAAAAATTCGTGCGCTCCATCTTCAAATCTCTTGCGAGAATCCGGTGGAAATACTGTCGCGTCAAATTCCGGAATGCGGGCTGTCCATCGCATCGGTCGAAGTAAATGCACACCGAAATGTCAGTCAGAATGTTGAGCAAAACAAATGTTGCAGTCATGCATGAAATGGCTTCGAATTCACTCGTGGCAAAATGTCTTGACTACTGACTAAGTGAAACAGAATCATGTTGACTATCTACTACCTGAAGGGCAAATCCCTAATGTGATGTTATGCCTCTGCAAAATTGCCTTGGCAACATACTTGGTTAAAATGTCAGATGGGTTGAGGGTTCCCGGAATCTTCTTAATCACCAGGGTCCCAGAGGAAACCAGCTCCTGGACAAACAGAAATCGCAATTGGACATGTTTGGTTTTCCGGGATGCCCCAAATCTGACAGCCATGCTCTTGCCTGCAGTTGAATCGGTAAACAGAATGATGTTCACCTTGGGAGCCACAAGGGTTTCCAGAATCAAAGATTTAATGAATAGGGCCTCGGCCGCACCACTTCCAATAGCATAAAGTTCGGCTTCCCCACTTGACAAGGCAATGGTGGCCTGTGTTCTGCTGTGTGCTGAAATGTTGATGCCGAGAATGTTCAATGCTACTCCTGATGTGGACCTCCTGGAATCGGTGCAACCTGCCCAATCGCTGTCCACATAGACCTTTATGTCCAATGATTTCACCTGTCTTCCAATCCGGAAATCAGGTCTCATAACATGGACATAATCCTTGGTTCCACTCAGGTACCTCAACAATGTCTTCAACTTAATCTTGTGCACCTCAGTGGGAGCAACCAATCCTCGTGACAACTCCTTAACAGCATACATGATGTCAACACGCAATGCTGCAAGCCACAACAATTGTCCAACCAATCTCCTATACAATTTATGCTCTTGCGAATTCAACAATTCGTTGTCAAGCAACTTCCGCAATGAATCTCCTCCTGGCGTCTGAGCCGGCTTGCTCTTGGTCATGCCATAGGAATCCAGCATGCGGTCAATGTAATCAGGAGACATGAACAATTCCATGGAATCTGATGTTCGGCGAATCTGACGTCCCAAGAAGGAGACTGTCTTACCTTCACTCAATTCACCTGTCTGCCGAATCAGAAGCACCTTCTTCAAATCTTGCATCACCTCATCAATGTCACGTCGCTCACCTACAAACATCAAATCATCGACATAGACCAATGCCCACAATTTCTTGGTCTTGTGTCGGTACAAATTCGGATCTGACTTCAAACGCTCAAATCCCGCGTCAAGCATGGTCTTGGCTAAATGCTGTTGCCATGCCTTTGGCGAACCTTTCAGGCCATACAATGCCTTCTTCAATCGCCAAAGTACGCCCCCTTGAGGGTAGTACTCCTTTGGAGGAATGACAAAAATCTTCTGCCACAACGTCGCATGCAAGAATGCGGTGGACACGTCTGCAATCACAACATCCAAATTCATGGCAATGGACAACGCAATCAACAACTTCAATGTGGACAAGCTTGGGGTAGAAGCGAATGTGTCATCCTTATCTTCAATGTATTGGTCAAAGCCACGGGCTACCAATCTACACTTCACTTCTGCTCCTTTCCAAGACTTAACCCACTTCATTGAAATTGCTGAATCAACTTCTTCCTGCGTCAAATCCTCGGTTTTCTCTTCTACATACGAATCAAAGTCCTTCATGGAATTCATTTCCTTGTTCATTCCTGCCTCTTCCAAATCTCTGGGGAATTCAGACTCTCCCCACAGAATCGGATTGGCAAATTTCTTCATGTTCCCTAATTCTTCTTCATCCTGGTTTACATGAATGGGCAAGTCCAATGACTCACGCGTGGTGACTGTGGCAATCCTACAATCTTCAACCAATGTGCAACCAAACTCGCATGGCAGAATGGCAGAAATGTAGCTTACAGTAGAATCCGCTTCAGGAATCTCTGCCTGCTCACTGGTTCTCTTAATGCCTCTTGCCTCTGCCAATCTGCGCCTATTGGTTGGAGACTCCGAATGCTCTCCAGGTTCCCTGTCAATGTCCTCATGACCTCGCGTCAATCCTTGGGACAACTGGGCTGACGAATCCTCACCAGTTCCATCGTGATCTGGCTCCTCTGTTTGCTCGTCAGTTGGTGGAATCCCCAAAGGTGGCTGGGGTTCACCTTTCTGGAGCACAGCAGAATCACCCGGAAGGATGAACGAATCCGTTTCGACCTTGGATCCTTTTGGATCCCATGGCAATGCACGCAACCCTTGCATCAAATCTCGCTTGACTTGTGATCCCGGCTGAAGTCTCCGAATGCCTCGCACCTTGTACACAGCATTGGAATCCGCCACAAAATGCTGGTCGGATGTGGTGTCACGTCCAAGCCAAATGCCTGAATGCCACGATGGCTCAGACTTAGGCGCAGGCAATCGGAACTGCACAGACTCGGCAATTCGACACAATGCACCTCCATACTTCTTTCCCCATCGTCGTTCAAATGGAGTGAATCCATCAGACCGATGAAGAAACCTGTTTAGAAGCCACATGGAGTGCTTAACAATCCAAGGAAACAATGGCGAATGCACGCTAACCGACATGCCATACCTATGTTGAATGTCAAGCTTCAAAGCACGAATCTGAGCATACAATGTTGCTTGCATGTTGGAAATGGATCCCTGAGCTTGCTTCCAGCCAGTGGGAGCTTCACGGTATGACAATCCACCAATGTCACCCGTGACTGCCTCGACCAAGGCTTTTAATGAAGCTTCAGGGTCGCACTGAACAATCCCAAATGTCCTTCCAATCTCCAACACGAATTTCCTCAACTCTGCTTGCGCATACACAATGCGTCCTTTGGACGGAACAACGCACGCCAATCCCATTCCACTCAGTACATCAGTGGCCGTGAGCAATGTCACCTGTGTGTCACTTTGTGAATCACCCATAAAGGCGTAATCCACCTGAATCACAGGTTGCCGCACCGAAATGGCACGACTCTGGTTTTGCTTGCTCTTCGACCTGACGCAAATCTCACACCATGATCTGAATGGCAGATGAGTCAACTCATGTTCACGAATCTCATCGTCCGTCGGCTGTTTGGGAACGTACAATCCCTTTGGCCGTTGAGCCGACATTTCCGGAATGTCCGGGTTGCTCTCTTCCAAGAATTGCTGAGACTGCCGACGAAAAATCGTCGCGCCTTTGAATGGCTCAGGAAATTCCGTAGCAGCAGCCTCTGGGTCAGCCCAGTGGTCGTGAATCCACTGGAGTCTCCCGTTGAGGAACACAGCCAATGTGTGCCTCTCGTTCCCCAGCAATTCCTTGGAGGGAGCGGCCGAATCGGTCTCATCTGGCACATACAGACAATTCCTCCACTCATGGTGTATCCTAATGTCAAACTTGGGTGTGAGGTACCATTCATCATGTCCGAATGGTCCTCCTGTCTCCGGGTCACTCATGCACAATCGCCGTTCCACAATTTCCTTTGCTTCTTCCAATTCTCCCGTCGTCAGCTCCTTCACTGACCGGGAATAATCATCCTGGCCAATGTCAGCAGACGGTTGCGCTTTCAAATGAGGTTTCTTTGCTGGCACTGACGCTTCCTGAATGGGAGGTCTTGCAATTGTGGATTGCTTCCCCGTCAATCGTCTTGCCGTCGGCAAGGATTGCAACGGGAATTCTGTCCTTCCCATCCAGTACTGATCCAACGCCCGTTGCGGAGAATCTATCGTCCGCCAATTGTCGGCGATGGTCTCCTCACGTCCATCTTCGAATCGGACGTAAGTTGTGCGTCTGGACGCCACATCTTCCACAGGAATGGGCCTGTCCTTGGTGCCACCTGGCGTGAATAACGCACGCCTTGCGCGCTTGTGATGTCGAATCAGCACAGCGCGTTGCGGATCAAGTTCCCAACTGTCGTTGTGGTAAATGGTGGGCTTAAATGTGGGTGCTATGGTCCCTGAAGAATCTGAACCAAACTTGGAATGAAACTCTTGACACACTTCTTCAAATCGGGGTTTGTCAAATGGAAGAATGTTCGGACCTAGGAAAAGCAGTGAGCCTTTTCGGTGAATACTCACTACCTTACCATTGGGCATAAACAATCCCAATGAGTCTGGTCCATCCAATGCTACGCGGAATCCCTGCAGCAGCAATCGTGCAACCGACACAATCGGATAAGGCACGTCACAAACATAAAAATTCATGAAGCAATCTTGTCCATCCAAGTTCAAGCCAACCAATCTTCTCCCATACATGTTCAATGGCTGTCCTGTGACACTCTTCAATGGTGGGCCATTTCCATTTAATGGAAGCAATGGCCATTGTTCACCAAAGTCTGGCGGACAGCAATGGGCAGATGCTCCTGAATCAAATAGAATCCACGGGGTGGAATCCTCGACTGCTGAAATCAACTGTTCATGCAAGAATGTGTCAACAAACTTCGAATTCAAGTGATCCAAGCCGCAGTCCTTCAAGGTGGTCACGAAATGAAAAGAATCCTTCACTGGGATTGGTTCATCATACCAATCTAACAAGTCTTGTCCGGGAACAGGGGCAATCAATCCGGCACTCAAACATGGCATGCTATCCAATCCAGTGTCCAAGCAATACATCGACTTAAACAATCTTTCATGCTCTCCAAATGTCATCCAACTTTCACCTTCACCCTCAGACGGACTGCCACGAGTGGCAGGAATCTGAAAGGATGATCCTGAGGTGACCGAATTCATGACAAGTGCAGCAATCAAAAATGATGAGGCCTTTGGCTTGGCCTTTGGCCGAATGGGAGTTGAGCCAATGTTTGGACTCAATCCCGGCGGCACCTGTGTCACTGCTCCAATGGTTCCTTGCTGTGAATCTCCTGCTGGGGGTGGTCCTGCCGATGAAAACGCGGCAGAATCGCATCCAGCAGGAGGCTCTGGAATCTGACTGTCCTGAAACCAATCCCAAGGGTGGTCCCAAGAGTTCACAGAATCCCATGATCCCCAAGACGAATCCCAGGACCAATCTTCTCCTTCATCCCAACTCAATCCAGCAATGTCCCATGAGCCATCAGGCCACGACGAATCAGGCCAGGGCTCTTCGGACCATTCTTCATTCCAATCTTCCTCAATCACTCCGCTCACAGCTCTCTGCGGACATGTTCTGGAAATGTGGCCGCGAGAGCCGCAAATCCAGCAGGTTGCAATCGACCCTTTTCCTTTTCCTTTGGAATCCTTTCCTTTTCCTTTTGGGTCCTTTCCTTTGCCTTTGCCTTTGAAATCCTTTCCTTTTCCTTTTCCTTTGCTGAATGCTCCTTTGTTGTATGACCAATGTGGTCCTTTGGCTCCTTTGAATCCTTTGAATCCTTTGCCTTTGCCTTTTCCTTTGAATCCTTTCAGCGCCCCAATGTCCATGGGTGCTGGTCCTTGGTTGTCATTCCCCGGCATGTTCCTAAGAATGTGCCTGGAATGGTGGTACTGCACAATCACGTTTCGTGTTTGTTCATAGGTCAACAATGCCGAAGCATTGAGCCTCAAATGCTGTTGCAATGGGCCTGTTGTCTTGTTCAAGAGGGTAGCCACCAGAATGCTATCAGGAATGGCTTGGCCGGTTTGAGATTCATATCTGGCCTTAATGGTCTCCCAGGTGTTGAAATCTTGTTCAAATGTATTGGAGTGAAACTTGAATTCCAAAATCTGGCTAAGTAAACTCATGTGCCGTGTTGCGTCCGGCAATGCAAATTTGGAATACAATCTCCTCCAGGTTTCATAACCATTGCAGCCAATGTTCTGCCTGACTACCAGCCTTGCTGAATCACTGCACAAATTTGCTAACAAATAATGCAGCCTTCGGGAATTCTGAATCCTTCTGTCTGTGGCATCCTGGTTACCCGCTACATTCAAATGCGCGTCCTCAATGGGTGTGTCTGCGTTGGCCTCAATGCGGTCCATAATCGTTGTTGAATCTGGCAGGAACATGCTCAAATATGTCCTGAAATCCCAGCTCCAATCTTCCCAGTCCTCTGGCTTGCCAGTGAATTTCCCTGGCATGGGAAGTCTTAGCTTTCCTGCAAAATCCTCATCTTGTCCGAGTGCCATGGCAGCTCTCAGAATCAGGTTTCCCTAAGGTCTCCTGAATCTTCGAGCTCCGCTACCATGGGAAAATCAGAGACTAATCTCTGCTAATCAACCAAGGCAGCAAATGCACCTTTGTCATCTTGAGCCAAACAATGGTAATCAGTATGAATTACATCCAAGTGGGAATGCATGGTGTACTTTCGCACTACCAACCTACCAACCAACCAACCAACCAACCAACCAACCTACCAACCTACCAACCTACCAACCTACCAACCTACCAACCAACCAACCAACCAACCAGCCAACCTACCAACCTACCTACCTACCAACCTACCAACCTACAACTTACCAACCTAACGAACAAACAATCAAGCAAGCAAGCAAACAAACAAAAAACGCAAACAAGCACGCCAAACCAAACCAAACCAAACCAAACCAAACCAAGCAACCAACAAAATAGCAAATAAGACAGACAACGAATAACACAAACAACCCAAACCCAACCAAACAGCACCAACCAACCCAACAAAGCGCCAAACAACTCAAACAAACAAACAAACAAACAAACAAACAAACAAACAAACAAACAAACTACCAAGCAAACAAACAAAAAAACAAACCACACAAACAAACAAACAAACAAACAAACAAACAAACAAAGGAAACAAGGAAAGAATGACTGAAATAAGGAAAGAAAGAAAGAAAGAAATAAGGAAAGAAATAAAGAAAGAAAGAAAGAAAGAAAGAAAGAAAGAAAGAAAGAAAGAAAGAAGAAAGAAGAAACAAAGAAAGAAAGAAAGAATCTAAGCAAGAAAGAAAGAAAGAAAGAAATAAAGAAAGAAAGAAAGAAAGAAAGAAACTAGGAAAGAAAGAAAGCAGAAAAAAAAAGAAGAAAACAAAGGAAAAAGAAAAAAAGAAGGAAAAAAAGGAAAGAAAGAAAGAAAGGAAGAAAGAAAGAAAGCAAGCAAGAAAGAAAGAAAGAAAGAAAGGAGGCAAACAAGGCAAACAAGGCAAACTAAAAAAAAACCTTCAGAACCATTCCCACCCCCTACCTCGCATTCGGACTCGCGCTTATTCGTCGCGCGTGACCGAGCCGCGATGGCTTTTCGCGCCTATCTCCAGCTGAAGGTGTCGGCCGTTGTATGTTCCAACCTCAGCTTCCGGGGTCTTCGCAAATGGGTGTGGCTCAAAACTAAACAGGAGGGGCAAACCGCAGGTTTTGGTCCATGCTTCCACTTAGGGTTCCATGTTGGGTACCAACTTTTTGAGCCACAGCCAAATGGCAAGGAAAGCCCAGGATCTCAAAAAGCCAGGGTGGGGGTTTCACAAGTTGAAGCCCGGTTCGACAATGCTGAACGGCGGCTTGGTTTTTGGTAACAAACTGGAGTGACGTCTCTTTTGAGGGTACCCCCTTTTTGGCGGTTCTAAAGGGATTTTCAGAAGAAAAGCAACCATGTAGTGTCCAAATCCTAAGACGAGCCGCCCAGCTACACGAAACCGGGACGTTCGCTTGTGGTCCGTTCAGCTCGCTTTCCACTCGGTTGACCTCGACGCGGAGTCTCTCGCCGCGCGCCTGGTCGAAGACCAGGCTCTGAGCTGAGCCCTGATCCGGGCCTGGCGCGGCGGAAGAAAAACAAAAACACTGGGACCCTCAATTGTTGATGAAAAACAAAAAGAAAAAAAAAAAAAAAAAAAAAACAAGGGGAAATTGTTGATTCAAGAAAGGGGGTTCATGCGCAGAATCCAAACCAAGTGAATTGTTTTCGTTCGTCTTTTTTCAGGGGGTTCATCCGCAGAATCCAAACCAAGTGGTGCCGAACGGGTCCAGTCTGAGATGTCCACTTGAAACCAGAATCACCGGATCCGTTACACTTGCCTGCGCCACCCAGGTTGCTATTTTCCACCTGGTTCAGCTGCAGGGCACGAGGGCCATTGCACCTCAGCAACCAAAACCCTGCAAGCCTTCATGTCTGAAGTTCCGTGGCTGACATTGAGGCAACTTTAACCAGTGGGTGTGGGTCAAAACTGGGCATCGAACATGGATTGCCCTGGTAAATGGAGACAAGTTGCCTAAAACCTGCGCCGGTGGTTTAATTTTGACCCATACCCGAGTCTGGTTTGTGCCAACATCGCCCCATGCGCGTTCCGTGTTCTTTCCCTGACCAACCCTGCAAACCAATCTTTCAACCAAGCGTACCCAGAGCCATCTGGTACCCTTGGCGACGCGAAGGTGTCAAAACAGGGGACTTGGACCCCCAGAATCAAAAACTGTTTTAGCCAACCTAACAATCCTTCAAACCAATTCAAGCCAACCTTTCAATCCAACCTTCCAATCCAACCAAGCCAAGCTTCAACCTTGCAATTTCACCTTTCAATCCAACCTTTCAACCCAATCGGTGAAACCAACCTTTCAGTCAGCCCACCTTTGCCAAAGCTGCCAAAACCCGCACGCTCTCAAGTTCTCAGCTCGCCACGCTGCCTCCGCCAGCAATAAGCCCGAAAAGAGCACCAGGGCGAGCTGGAGACGGCAAAGGGTGTCGAGTGAACGCAAGCGAAACCGATGCAAACCTACCAGAGAAAGTCATATGGGGTTCTCTCAATGGGGGGACCCTAAAATTGGTTTCCCTAAAACACCCAGCCAAAAGAGGGGTCCCCTAAATTGAAACTGACCCATACATGTTCTGTCCACATTGCTTATGGGATATACAGCCACCCCCATTGAGTATTGGACGGTAAGGGGGGAAGCCAAAAGCAAACCAACCTCCTGAACGGGGGCCCTTATCTTTGGAACATCTAAAGAAGTCCACCCCGAATGGCTCGCAAGAACCAGAGCCTCCATGCCCCGAACCACTGATCCAAACCTCAACCAATACCCAAATCCATGTAAAGAATGAAATCTCCAAGCAACACGCCCATGCTTGGGCCTGGAATTCAGTGGGCGGATTCTTCTTCACCAATTTCTGGCAAGAAAAACCGTCCTCAACCTTCTGCCCGATTCGGGTTTTGACCAGGCAAGAGATCATGCTGGGGGAATCCACGGGTCATTTGGGGGGTCCCCAAATGTCAAGATAACTTTCCCCATGATCTTTTCAACGGCTTTCCAACCAATGGTCATCCCATGTTCATCGGACCTTTTGATCAACCCCCATTTCTGGCTTTGACCGCCCCCCTTGTCGCATCTCCAGCTCCATGTTGGAAAGAGCAGGCCAAAACCCTGGCACTGCAGAACCTAGAGCTGCACTTAACGACCTTTTCCGGCCCCCAACTTGAGGTTTCCCACTGTGACTAGAGAAAGCCACTTTTGGAAGCTCCCAAAAGAGAAATGGCTCGGAAACCCTCCGTGCTGCGGCCAACCGCTGGGGCCGCCGCCCTCATGGTGACACAGCAAAGGCCAACTTTCAGCCTGCACGCGTTGCGCATTCCACATGGCAGGCACGCGTCGTCCGCCACACCCAATGGGCCCAAGACTCTGCAGCAAAAAGAAGAAAAACAACATCCGCAAGGGGGTCGCGTTTGAGGCAAGCGGTGCCCCGCTTTGGGGCTGTTTTTCTACGGGCCGTCCTGGGAAAAGCCGCCACTTCGGGGAGGTCGAGATTTTCACTTTGAGACACGCCCAAATCCCAAATCCGCCTCAGCTCCGATCCGCGCAGCCTTTGTGCGCCACCGGGCTCTGAGCTTGAGCCAATGGCCACGCAGTCGGGGTGGGGTGGGCTGGGGTGGGCTGGGGTGGGTGGGGCGGGGTGGGCGGCGTGGGGCGGGGTGGGGTGGATGAAATCCTAGTAAGACAAAGTAAGACAAACCACCCATCCCACGGTCCGCTCAATTCCGAGGATCTCGATCACATTTTGGGCTCTGACTTCCTATGGCTGAGACTGCGGCCCCCCCCTCTAGAAGGACACAAAAGATGGTGGCTGTTCTTTTGTTTTTTTCCGGCTGAACCAACTTGAACTCGCTGGCGCAGAGCCTCGAACCAACCAGAAACACCCATCAAAACCACGTTTCCAACTGTCAGTGCCACACCCACAGCCCCTCTCCCAACTCGCGCGGCCCTTTTTTAGACCGACGTCTTCGGCTGCCAGCGACGAGTTCTCGGCGCTGAGGCACCTGACAGCACAGGCGAAACCCAAGCTTTTGGGCGATGGCTTTTGAATGGAAAAGCCTGAAGGAAACAAGCCAATGTGGACCGCGGATTAATGAACCCCTGCCTGGATGCATTTGTCCATGAACTTTACCCCAAAAACCAGCAGCAGTCACTGAAAAAAGCAGCAACTTGGCTATCTAGGTGCTTATTCATATGGGGGAGCCCTCCGAAAGTGGTCTGAATCCCCAGTAAAGCCAAAAACACCAATACTAAGAAACAGGGCTTCACTCATCCGGGGTCAACATTACCCTCTTTCCAATCATAGAAGTGGACGTTGCTGGGCGCTTGCCAGGAAAGTAGTCTTGCGATCACTTGTGATCGTCAGCTTCAATGATTGGGAGAGGGGACTTTTTGGAAACCCCCTTCCTGCCTTCAGTTTGGCCTTGATAGCCGGGATATCCTACACATCTCGTCTTTCGTACCCATCACAGCAAGCTGCCACAACAGCCAATTCGACATGAGCCCCGCCTTCATTGCCATAGCTCCTCTCCTTGCCCTTGTCTTTGCCCTTTCCTTTGCCCTTGCCCTTGCCCTTGTCTTTGCCTTTGCCCTGGTCCTTCCCCTTGCCCTTGCCCTTGCCTTTGTCCTCTCCAGGGCTCAATCTGCCTCGAGTCTCACAACCAAAACTTTGGGTTCTCAAATAGTGCACCCCTGACAGGTTGCGTCCAGTTGCTTTCCCTAGCACCGCCCAAAGGAAGTCGAAGCACCATGGAGCAACCAAATTGCAAAAATCCGAGCCGTCCTTGCCCTTGCCCTCGCGCTTGGCCGTGGGCGGCAAAATCTCGTCTGGCCCAATAGGCAGAGCCTCTCCCGTTTCCTGGGCACAACTTGGGACGCGAAGCCTATTCGGTCCATGGGGAAAGCCATCTATGGTTCCTCAGTGTGTCAAGCAATTGTATGAAGCAAATGATTAAGAAATATTCCAGACCGTGGTCAAAACACGCGGTTGTCTTAACATGTCGATCGACCCTGTGATGAAAAATAATCCATGTGCTTGACGAAAACAAAACTATGTGCTGATAGAACCGACTCACATCGCAAATGGGCATCGGTATTGGGCGCAGGAATCGTTTGGACCACCCGTTCAACTGGCTGAAAACCCCACCGAGGCGCTCTCTCCAGCTTGGCTTTCAGCTTCTGCAGGATCAGAATGGAACCCTGGGGGGGTGCCAAAAAGACGCACCCAAATGATGGCTTGGAAGCGAAAAACCAGATCTCTCACCGGCTAAGCAGCGGCTTCCACCACTTTCGCTTGAGAGACCCATCGACCCATTGACCTTTGGTTCACGGCTACAAAGGTTTACCCATGCTGTAATACAATCCCAGGAACCAAACCCACCTCCTTTAGACAACTGAGAGGCCCATTGAAGCATTGGCCATTGGTCAGGTTTGAGCCTTAGAAAACCCCTCTTTTTGTTGTTCAGTCGATTTGAGACCCCCGCAAAAAAAAATACTAAACCCCAAAACCTGGTAGGCTTTTTTTTTCCTGAAGATGCTCCCCCCCCCCCCCCGCAGGCGTCTTTTTGTTTCTTCGAGGCGCCAGCTTCTGAGGGGAGAGCTTGTCCCAGTAGATGCCCGTGGGTTTCGGTAGGCTGCACTCCACCCGGATGGTCCTGGCGCTCTACACGCCGTCTCTCCGAATGGAAAATTCCTCGACGTGGACCACCGCACGGAAGCCCTGGTGTCTGATTTGAGTTCCCAACGTAAGTGCCAACAAATCATGGTTTCAACCATGGTTTCTTAGGTGGTGCGAACGGATTTCGGCCATCCACAGAATGTCAATCTCACCAGGCAGCTGAAGCGACTACACTGGCCCGAGACAAGCGGAGAGCGCTGAGTTTGGCATCCCTGGACTCAACCCCTGGAATGGCTACAACTGGTTTCCATTCGGATGCCACACATATCCCTTTGGCGCTTGCACGCGATAACCAGCCGCCTGGTGGGCGTGCAAATGATGTCCACGGGCACATCGTGGCACAACAGCTTCTCCTAGGCTCAGTGGCGCTTCGTTGGAATCCAATGGCTCGGACCCCCGACATTGGCATTTGTATTTTTTTTGGGAGGGTACCCGCTTCTTGCGATTAAAAAGGGAGACCAAAAGGAAAACTGCCTGTTTTTTGGGGGGTCCCCCACAAACAAAGGCCACCCACCCCTTTTTGCTCCTTGCTCAAAGGTAGTGTCTGATGCCCGAGCTTGTACGCTGCCCACAATCGATACATGCTTTCAAACCTAAAACAAGAATTGGACTCCCACATGGGCATGGGTCAAAAACAGACCAAGGGACCGCATGTTTGCTTCGGCTTTCTCTCCCTTTTCCAGGGCAACCCGTGGGGTTACCCTATTGACCAAGTCTCGAAAAGCAAACCTGTGCAAAATACAAATATTTCGAGTAGTGCTAGATTCCCTTGAAAACCAACGGGGGAAATATAACATATTCTTAAGCAATGGAAGCAAAAGTCAAAAGCCCAAATTGGTTTGACTCGGCTGAGGCTCGGAAGGAATGTCATCCACCAGCTGGCAGTCATGGATGCAGCTCACAACCTTCGCAGCAGCATCCGAGACATCCAGTGGTTGAATGGGATATAAAGCCGACCGCTATATGATGGGCATACACCTGCTTTCGTTGTGGGGCTGAAGAGAGACCATCCAAGATCCTCAGACTCCGAGCAAAAGCCGTGCTCGTGTTCTAATGGCTAAACCGTACCTGTCGAGCACTTCACTTAGTGACTTGAGCGCCCAACAACCCCTTGACTGTTGGTTCTACCACCATGGTGATATCGGTTCCTATGGGCTTTACCATGACCCCAATTCAATGTTGTAGAACCACCTACTCAAAAGGCTAAAAGGGCTTTGCGTGCTGCGCACTGGAAATTGGGGGTCCCTGCCGGCGTGTCATCTGTAATGGCCCCCATCAGACGCAGCATGCCATACTCCAGCTCGGCAAAGCCTGTGCGACGCGTCCCGCTCGCCGAGGGCGAGAAAATCCCCAATCGACCCACACCATTGAATCGGGTCTAAGAAATGGGTTCAATTGGATGCGCGCATGATTGTACTTTGGCTCACACGATCGGACCCGAGAAATTAGACCCTGACATCATGATCCCCCTTTCCAGTCTCCAACTGGGTTTCCAACAATCTCACCCTCTAACAAGCAAGTGGCTTCAGGAATTTTCCGTCAGCTTCCAGTGGAATTTCTTCGGCTTTCAGGGAAATGGGGGGGGGGGGGGGGGGATGGGAAAGCCACCTCCCGCCTTCGCCCTTGCCAAGCCTCGCCCCATTGGCTGCATTCACAGCCACCGAGCCGATGATAACCATATCGACCTTGGCATTTTTTTCAGGGAACCCTTTTTGATGTTGTCGAGGGAGCTAAGGTGAAACCACCCAAATTGGTGAGGGCTTCCCAACAAAAAACTGAGCGCATGTCCACAAGAAGCTTCATCAGCAGGAATCTTTTTACCAACCGGCTGGTGTCCCTTCGGGATCTTCCTCGGCAGGGGGGGGGTAAGCCTCAGGTCTTGACAAACCCACCTGCTCTTTTGGAAGTCTCAGGCTCAGACTTTGAGGTCTGCCTCCAGTTCGATCGGCTCGCCATATGCCACCACGCCAGCCTGTGTGCAGGCGTAGCCTCAAAAACGCATGCGCGCGAGCGTTCGCGAGCATTCCTGCGCGCGTGAAGGAGGGAAACCCAGCCCACTTTGAAGATGTCAATGAAGCCTCTAAAGGTTTTGCCCCGGAGGAGTCCGAAAGAACCCGGGACGCGAGTGCAAACGCGAAGGCAACCAAAGGCCCCCCGGAGCTTTCTGCGAAGAGCTTTGCCAGTCTACCTGCCGCTCTGGAAGGATATCTGTTCAACCAAATACCTGCCACCTGCCACCCCAAAGAACCCTACACACACAAGAACAACAGCGGTATACAAACACCCCAAATCCAACCAACAAAAATGCCAAGAGATTTGCCAAACCCAAGCGGCCGTACTTCTCCGCGGGGATCTTGCTGGGATCCAGCACGCTGAAGAATCCGGTGCGCAACCTGCCAGGCTCCGGCGGAGGGCGAGCTCTATGGGAACGGATTCACAAACCTGTCCTGATGGGGCAGGGGGTTCCAAAGTGAAGGATTCCCACAAGAAAGTCACACCTCCCGATTCACCAAGCCAACCCCGGAAGATTGAACGGGGGAGTTCATGAAACGCCAACCCGAATTCAGAAGGCTTTGTTCAAGCCAAATGCTTCATGTGCCCCCCAAAGATGGGTATCACCCACTTTGAAGAAACGCAAATAGTTGATCTACCCTGGGATGACACACGCAGCGTGCTGCACATCCATCGCGCGAAACGCGCGGAGCAATTTGAGCGGGTGTCAAAACACAGGGACTTGGACCCTCAAATGGATTTCGGTGTTCCTTTCGACTTCCCTTCAAACCAGCCTGAAAAAGGGGCTACCCTCGAAAGGAAAATAACAACGAAGAAAAACCGGGATAACGTGGTTGTCCAGGCGGTTTCCCTTTGAATCCCATTGAACAAGCGGCCCTTCGCCGAGAAAAACGAAGCAGCCAACCCGGCCACAGCCAAAACGCCGCCTGGGCTGCGGCACCAGCAGCATCTTCCCGGCCCGCAGAACCGTGGCCCGGACCTCGGCGCTTTTGCCCAGTCGAAACGAAGCTCCCAGCGGGAAAAAGTGGGCCGAATCGTCTGGTCTTTGGAGTTGGTACCCCTTTTTGCGTGTGTTTCTTTGGGGAAACCAAAGGGCAACCAAGAAGTGGGGTACCATCGCCCGACTGGGTTTATGTAGGCCTTACTGTAACCTTATGCAACCAGGTAGAAACACCTACTAGAATGGGTGTGTTTTTGGAATTGTTACCCCTTTCGGTGGTTTTTAAAGGGTGTGATTCGGGCACGAGCCTGTGCCCAGGCAATGGGTGAGTTGGGGTAAACAAGCCACAAAAGAAAGGTTCCCCAAAAGCAAACCAATCCCCGGTCCCAAAGATCAGGGTTTCCCACACACCAGAGAACAACAACCAAAGGAAATCAAACCAAACAAGAAAAGGGTTAACCCGCAACCTTGGTCGACAACAGGCCGCACGACTGGTCCCTACCAACCTGGCGGCGGCCCGAGGTCTCTTTCTCCCCCGAGATGCCGTCGGTCGACGCAGGGGTTCGGCGACGCCCATTCGAGGCGCGACGGAACCCAAAACTTGAGCCAAAACACCACAGGTCGGTCACTAACGCGACGTCCCTGATGATGATATGAACCATGGCTAATCACACCCCCCTCACGAGGAGCCCGTCATATGACGGGTGGAGCGTGCCATTTACTGATAGGATTTAACTGCTCGCATGCGTCCGCAAACAGCTGGACACTACCGCCGTCAGCGGTGGAGCAAACCCACAAAGGCAGTTGCGCGACATCCCGGGCATTAAATTCCCGCCACCACCCCGAATTAATCGGGGTAACGCAGTCCAACATACCTTGTGGAAAAGTCCACATGACGACACTAGGTCACAACTGTTTGCATCAACAATGCAAGAAGTTTAATTCTTATCAGAAGCCATGAAAAAGAAAGATAACGTATGTCCAATAGTACCCTCGCCTAACGGCAAGAGATACCTCTGACCATGCGTACCTGAAAAAATGCTTGAATTCCGCAAACCCAGGGTTAACCCCCCATCAGTTTGCTTTCCCTCTCACTCACACTGCATCCGGATGAACACGTCCAGCAGCTCAGCAGCGGTACGGGAGAGACATGACCTCCGCGCCTCAGCGGTCCGGGAGAAACATCACCACCTCCACACCGCGCCGACCATTGGAGAATGGACGCCAGCCTATCGGCCGCAATCCCCGTGACTCAGCCTACCGGCTATCGTCACGTCTCCTCCGGTCACGTCCGCCCCGCGCACGGTCCCTATCACGATCCCTTTCGGATCTCCTGCGATCATCTCGCCTTCGATCTCGCTCCCGATCGAGTGAATCATCATCACGACGATCGCGAGCATCGTCCCTCCTCCGGTCGCGATCATCCTCGCGCCGCGGACGGTATCTGCGCCTCCTCGACTCTCTGGAATCCCTGGTGTCCACGGTCCTAACGGACCTCCGAGAAGGAGTACGGGAAACATCCGATTCCCTACGCCTCCTCCCAGATCGAGAGTTCGTCACGATCTGGTTGAGAGCCTCCAGTGCCGACGCCTCCTCACCATTTCTGATGAAATCCCTGACCTGCTTGTTCAGCACTCTGTTGGTGGAGATCGACAAGAAAGCGTCCACCACCGAACTCTCAGGCAGCACCAGGAAGTGACCCTCCACAGGGCTCGCCGCAGCCCGCTCAGCAGACTGCAGCCGGATCTCCCCGCCTTCAGGCTTCTTTGCCATCGCCTTGGAGGCCGTCAAAGGCGCTACCGCATCCTTTGCCGAAGATCTGCCAAGCGCGGAGTGAAGATCATCCCCACTAGCTTCTCTCGCTGCCGCACCTGGTCTGCTGTCGACTTCGCCAGGCCTCGTGGACGCCTCCCGCTTTGTCGACTCCTTCACAGCCTCGTCGGGATCCCAACGGGATTTTCTTTCCCTCTTCTGCCCTTCGGCCGACCCGCGGCTACCGCCAGGAGCGTCACCTCCGCCTATCTTCTCCTTCTTGACCTCAACCTTCGGTTCGGCCTGCTTCGTCTCCTTAGCCACAGCTTTTGGAGCCGGAGCACTCTTCGCCTCAGATGCTGAAGCAGCCTTCCCCCTCGGCTCGGCCTTAGGAACCGGGGTCACTTTAGCCTTTGCACTCGGCCTGGCCCCTTCAACCACCATCTCGGCCCAAGACTTCTTCGGTTGAGCTGCTGCTGTATCAACCTCCATCGGAGCAGGTCCAGCATCATCCTTCGCCTTTGGGACAGATGGGCTACCGCCCTTACCAGATCCTTTACCTGGCACCTCACCTGACTTTGGTGGTGGGCCGGAAGGACTACCGCCCTTACCGCCCTTTTCCCCCTTCTTTCCTTTTCCTTTTCCGCCCTTGGTGACCGGCTCCTGCTTGGGACCAGGACCCGGCGCAGCATGATGCACCGATTGAAGTCCCTCAATGTCCACATTCAATGGTTCGGGTTGACGACCATCAAGAACCGTCCTCACCCTTTCGTCACTAACGTAGACGAACGGGTCACGGAAGGGTGCGGGAGGCTCCGACTGTCCGGCGCTGATCGCCTTCTGCACCTTGGCTATCGCCTCCTTCAACCTCTTCTTCTCATCGTACCCTGTCTCCGATACCATGTACTGCCTGAGCTGCGAAATCAACGCATGACTTTCCAGGATGTCCACGTCCTTTCGATGGGTCGGATACAATGGGGTCAGATGACCAGCCGCGGAGCCAATCACGTATGCCATCGGAATATAGAAGGACAAGTACGTGTCATGGCGAGCGAACTTCCTAACGGAAGTCGTCATACGCCTACCCCATTGAGCAGCGTGCCTTGGGTTAGCCCGGAAGTACTCCGTGACCGACTCAAATCTATCGACTTGGTTGGTCAGAATCAGGTGCTTCGCTACCCACTTCTCCACGAACGCATCCGATGCCGAAATCCCCGACACATAGGAGAATTGGAAGAGCACCTTCGCCAGCTCATCCCACGCCGCATCGACTCCTCCCTTGTCCTCACCAAGATAAGGGGGCAGTCTGATTCCACTCTGCACCGTCATCCTCAGATCAGATGCCATTGAATAGAAAATCAAGTTCCTCTTGATGACTCCGACCACTTCGGTGGGGATCCTCTTGGGCTTAAACTGTCCCATGGTCCTCACCCACTCCGGCACAATGTGGCATCTCTCGAAGTCTTTCTCCTCCGCGTTGGGGATAAAGTTCGGGTAGAAGACCGGGAGCGCGCATCCAGGACACAAATGCATCCCATTTGGCGTCATCTCCGCGCACCTCAAACAGAACGTGGCAGTCACATTCAATCTGACCTCTTCCCGCGATCGCCTGTGCTCTCCCCTAACGGGGGTGAAGTCACCATAGTCCCATGCCCGATGGTACACTATCGTGTAATCATCGTACATGTAGGCCGCCTTCCAAGCTCCCATGTGGATCTCGTTCCTAACGGCCAGAGTCTTCCTTCTTGTCAAAAACACGGGTCCAACCAAGGACCAGTGTACCCGAAGATCCACCATTACCACCACGTACCTACCGGAGTAGTTCCGCAGCCTGTCCCTGACATACCACGAAGGCGATACCTCGGCATCCGGCGCCATGGCTCCCACAAGTGGGATCAGGCCCTCATCCTGCCTACCATCCCCAATGGTCTCGTACACATCGGGCCTCGTGATCAATATCTCGATCATGGCCTTTCCATTTCGCCTTACCCTTTGGAGCTGAACCGCCTTCCGAAAGTCCGAGAACTTCATGATGACGTACCCCACCATGATGGGGAGTTCATTCCAATGCATCTCGTACATCAGAGATCCGCCAGGTGCATCTTCCTGAGTGTACCTATGCCTAACGGCACTGTAACTCATGTCGCGTCCGATCCGCGTGTGCCTAACGGCAACCAACCTGGTGCTCTCTTTGAGGAGAACGTCATTCCCGTCGTACATGACCATGAGCATCGCCTCAACTTGCCCTATCGGGAAAGCTTTGAGCGTCGGAATGAAGAACTTCCAAGACATCTCAGCGTTCTCCATGCCCGAGATCTCCTTCAGGAACCAGATGGCCTGGTCACTTTTCACCCAGTTTCCAGCCTCGCGTCCGGTCTCCTTCAGCACACGTTCCTCGAATAACTCCGAGACTCTCTTTGAATTGATGACCAAACCGTCGAAATCGCACGAGAGTAGTCTCATCAACTCCTTCGCCGCCTCCCGTCCCGCAACGGTGCCCACGGTCTCCTCGTAGTTCGGGAGGTATTCGCCCAACCTCGTCTTCGAGGGAACCACAATCTGGCAAGTGACGGCCTCATCAGGGATAACTCCCGTTTCCCTTAACTCTGGATTGATCTCTCGCCTATCGGCAAGATAATCCTCCTTCCCATCCAGTATCACAAGATTGTAGGTCATCTTGCTCGCCGCCCCACTAGGCCTGAACTTCCTGCTATCATCCAGCTGGTCAGGAGCAAAGGGTCCACTAGGGGCAGCTGCACTCACCAGAGGCGCTCCTCGCCCAGAGCAGAGGTGCTTCTTGTGAAAGTTCACCATCTGATTCAGCTGCGATAGTGCGTAGGCACGATCCTCCAATGACGCACTCTTCATCCCAGCCTCAGTCAGAGGAGCCTCAGGCTTGTCATAACTCGCCTTTCCGCCCCATCTCGCCGCGACCAGCTCAGCAGACTTCGCAGGGTCGATCAAATTTCCCGACCACTCAGGCATGTTGCTCAACCTCCTAGTCAACGCGTCTACCGACGCAGCCAAGTCTTCGTCCGTCACGGTGTAAGGGTCGACCTTCTCCCTGTCCTCTTGACCCACATCCGGAAGCCTATAATCCCCGCGGATGGCCTCCAGCGCGGCCCTCTCGGCTTCCTCAGCCTCCTTCTGCGTGGCCACTGCCCTCGGAATCAAGAGCGCTACCTCGGCCGGCAACGACTTCTCCATGTCTATCGGAGTGTTCTTGGGAAGGATCCTTCGATCATCTCCCTCCCCGCTGTACTCATAGTCAGGAGCAGTCTTCCGGTACTCCTCGAAGGTAGCCCCTTTGAAGTTGGTAATCTCACTCGGGTCTGTCTTCCCAGCCTCAGTACCCCGAGGCGTGGGCTCCTTCGTCCCGGTGGAATCCTTCTTGGAGCCTTCCTGATCCACGTCCATGTCGTCCTTCTTCTTCTCCGTCACGGACAGTTTCCCAATGTCAGGAAGGGTCACATCATCATCCTTTCCTGATCCGGCGCCCCTATCGGGGGCCGGCTCGGTCCTCGGTTGCCCCGAAGAGCTCGCCCCAGGATCCACGTCGCCCTCGTCGTCCACATGTGGTCGCTTTCCCCACACGATCTTCGTCTTCGGCTTCAGCGGGACAGCGACACCTCCAGCCATATGGTGTCCAGGCCAAGTGGCTCCTTCAGGGTCATCCTCGAACCATGATTTCCCGAACGGGAGCCCATCCCTTCCGATGATCTCCTTCCTATCGGAAGTAGACCCCGAATGGGACAACGCAGATACGTGGGACAGCATGATCTCAGCCGCCGATTGCGCCAGCGTATCGGACATCTGCTCCCTTGTCGGGATAGTCCGCAGCTCCGGAGCGAGGTGACCGGCAATCATGCTGAAAGGCGCAGTCCCCAACCGCTTGCCCAACACCGCCTCGTTCAGCGCGTTGAAGTACTTCTGCAGCTTCTCCAGCATCGCCGTCGCCGCCATCAGCTGGGGATGAAACATGGGCATCCGCCACGCGCGCCCAAGGGCGCAATCCACGTGCGATGCGATCGCAGTGATCGTCCCTACCAGCAAGTGCGATGATGCAATCTCCGGTACCCAAGTCGGGTCGTCCAAAGGAATGCATTGTCCCGTCTGCGCGTTCAGCAAGGTAGCCCTCACCCCCGGCGCTCGAAGACAATCATACGCCCTGCGGTTCGGGTCACTAACGACACCACGAACCATGTAATCATCCCGATCGGGCATATCTGCCCAGTCCCCCGGAGGTGCCCGCCCATGATGGTACTTCGCCTGAATGTCCTGCCTCATCCCTAACGGGATATGGGCAGCCTCGGACGCCACCTTCTTCATGTTCCATTGCTGATCACCCCACGGCGTAGACTTCCGATCTCGAGGATTGATGTACTCCTGATCGATCCTCCCAGCAGCTCGGGAAGCATCCAACGCCCCGTACATGTAATCGTTATGTACGGCCCTCTCCAATACCGCGTTCCACTCGCTATCGCGATTCGGGAACACAATGTGGCTAGTCTCGTTCGCCTTCCTCCACTCCTCCGCGGTAACCCGCTCTTGAGTGATTGCCTTGTTCCTGATCACGGCATAGATGAAGGGCTCACCAGCCTCCCTAGCCAGGATGTGCTGAACGATGAACCTCCTATTCGACCTGCTCTCCGCCGGTCTTGCCGATGTCCGCGAGCCCCTCGTGGATTGATAGGAACTATGCTCACGGTGGTGCCGAACTTCCGCTGACTTCAGCTCGGGCGCCTCTCCCGGGTGCTCCGGGTACGGCGTGTTCGCATAATTGTGTATGCCCCCTCGAGACTCCTGGGTTGAAGTCGCCTTCGGGGTCGCTGCAGTATCCCGCAGGTCCCCGTCGTCGTCCGTGTACTTCGGAGCATAGGAGATTGGCACACCCGGGCCACATGCACCCGACGCCTCCTCCTTCTTCTGAGCACCAATAGGTTCTCGAGCCCTGCGTTCCTCCCTAACGGGCGACGCCGCTCGCTTTGCCGCAGACGATTCCACCGACGGCTCTGTCGTAGTCGTAGTGGCCTGAGGCACCTCAGCTTCCCTACCGGGAGTCTCCTCCTCACCTACCACGGGAACCTCGGCTTCCTTCTCCGGTTCCATCTCAACGTCTCCGGTGGACTCCAACACCTCGGCCTCGGTCGGATCCCCACCATCGTTGAAGGTATCCGTAGGGAGATCGACCCCTTCCCTATCGGGTAGGAGATCATCGACCTCGGCGGAGCCACCCGTGTTCTCCTCCTCAATCGTCGCTCTAGGCGTTCGAAGATTCGATGACCATCGATTCCCAACTTCGGTCGCCGTGACCTGAGGTGAAGAAACCCTCGGACTCCGAGGTGGGTTCGGCGGAGATTTCGGTCTCACCGATGCCAGTCTCCTTCGTGACTAACGCCTTAGGAGGTGCTTTCGGGGCAGCGGTCTGACCTCCCGCATGCTGACCTGCGTCAGATGATTGCCCACCAGGGGTAACGCCTACCGGCAGTCCTCCCAGAGCGGCACCTGTCATATCGACATCCTCAGACTCAGACTCGACCCGCCATCACCCATCTTCGAAGAAGTACCCTCCTTCAGAAGCTTGAGGATGTTGTCCCTGATGTGCAACGTGACAGAACCAGACCATGTAGTCCTAGTCAGGGAGAAAAAGTCCGGGACAGCCGCGAGGTAGGCACCACAGCCCATGCTCTTTGGACCGGCCGATTCCTGCCGTAGCTGTCAACTTCACTCCCCCATGACACAGCGTCTGCTGAAACCACTGGGATCAGGTTCGCACGGAGATCGCCCATCCTATACTGGATCTCCTTAGTCATGTGAACCCCTTGGTCGCCCTCTCGATCTAACGATCGCCCCGGGCCGCAAACCATCACCTTGACCTTGTTGTTGAGCGCGATCAGCGACTCCACATCCTTACTCCACACGGTCGCCGCATCACTTCTGGCCCTCCATGCATTCCTCTCCCACCTAGACAGGTAGGAGCCACGGAAACCAAAGACATACAGGTCATGCTTGGCGGCATCTGCATTGCCGTACTTCTGGATGCAGTCGTCAGCCCGCTTGTCCATCAGCTCGTACGCCTTGTCAACCATCATCCGCAGGGATGTCTCCTCGTTATCACGAGTGCTGGTCACGAAATGCACCTCATAGTTCTTGAACGGCCGGTGATCTGGGGAACCCCTCAACCGATCGTTCTTTGCCCTGCACTTGAGGATGTCCTCCGCCAACGTGGCTGGGTCCATCCCTTTCTTGTTCTTCGTGGATGCAGTGTTGAACGTCTGATCCAGCAGGTAGAACACAGTCGCATCCGGAGCCGCGGACTCCTCTTTGAACACTGGAGGACCGTACCCGGCCGCCAAGGCCGCAGCAATCCTCACCGCAGCACCTGTCCCACTAGCCGCTAAACATCGAAGCAAGATTACCATCTTGTCTTGGTAGCGACTCATCTCGTGCAGAACGATGGATGGGTAGATGGACAGCATCACATCCGCTAACACGGCGACTGCCCATGCGTCCCACAGCCTTTCCATTTGTACGGAATCAACCGCCACACGGGAGTATCCTCCCCTCGGCAGCTCCAGAGTTGGCGGGATGACCTTCCCACTCCTGATCAGGCGCATCACCTTCCTAGCTTGCTCAAAACACTCAAGCTCCTTCGGGAAGAGAGCACCCCGACCAACGGCCTTTGCCTCGTCCTTGATCTCGGTAAGGTATCCCTTCGTTAGTGTGAGCTCAAACGTTTCACCCCGGATGGCTTCAAACATGTTCGACTTCGGCACGATCCTGGCGAATAGTGCCCCACCTTCCGCCTCGGCAGCCTGAGGGGTCCCTGGAGCAGCACGCATGTTCTCCTCTTCAACGGATAGACCTATCGGTCCCATGTAGTTCTCTGGGAAGAACTTGTGCAAAGCCCACACGACCGATGGAGCATGCGGATTCCATTCAACGAACGGGTTGTAGTACTGCAGGGTGCTATCGCCCCCTGAGTTGCACAGCTCTACATATTGTGAGTCCGCCGCAGGCTTCTCAAGCTTGATGCAGATCCCACAGATCCCCAGCCTCGCGTTCGGGAACACTCGCTGGGCTCCTCGCTTGACACCCTTCAGGTGGGGATTGTCGCTGAACAAGTTCTCAGACTCGTCCGGTTGCGTGATGCAAATCGCGACCCTCGCCCACGTGTTCTGACCGTAGTGCGACAGAGTGCTGTATCCCAGGGCCTCAACCGCCTTCAAAGATGTCCACACGCCTACCGCTTCATCGCTCGCGGTGGACGCAGTAACCTGCATACCACCCAGAATGCTCCACAATGAAGATTGCGAAGTTCCATGGATAAGGACCTTTTCAGTGTCCGTCTGGCCCCTGAAATTGATGGCCAAATCGAAGAATGCCCATCCATCGTCGGGACCAATCTCCACATCAGTGGCACTCGCCGGGTTCTTGGGCGAGATCCTCAACACCTGTCTACGGTCCCAGTCAAAGGCATCATGCAGGGACGTGATCACACCTGACATCTGTCCCATCGCGTGCAGGTACCCCCGCATCCCTGGCTTATCAGCCGACGCGAACTTCTTGACCGACGGGACCGACGAAAGCCTTCGTCCCGAGGAACATCTAACGATCTCTTCCCTGTTTCTCCCTTCCGTCAGCATCATCGCGTCCACGACCAACTCCGGAGGCGTGAACAGTGCGTTCGGCCTCTCGCTCATCCAGGCACGGATTGCGTTGAAATGGTGCTCCGCATCACCGAAATCATCTCCACTATACAGAGGGTGATCTCCGAATGCCGCCTCTGCCTGATCAGCGACCGCCTTTACCAAGGCAGTCTGCGGGTGAACCGTCTTCCACTCCGGCCAGGCTTTCGCGTCTCCAACCCACATTCCTCCGCATGGTTCAGCTGCCGGCTCCGTACTGCTATCCATAGGTAGCGCACTCTAGCCACTTTCAATGCTTTCCTCAAGCACGAACGCGATATGGTAGGGAAGCAAGAAAGCAGGGTCCGTCGGAACCGCAGCGCAGAGGATAGCCGCCAAGTGCACGGCGTTCATCTCCGTAACCTCCACTCCCCGGCGCTTCATTTCCGCCACTATCGCAGCAGTCCTGACCGCCCGGTACCGGATCAGCTTTTCGTGGTCCGTCACCGGCATGTGGGACTTGTCGAGCTTGTCCTTGCTGATGTGGGATACTCTGCCAACCAGTTCGTCGAACCTCGCGGCACTGTCATCCTCAATCAGCTGATCAGCCTTCTCCATATCTGGATCAATCGTGGTGAACTTCGGATCCTGTCCCCTAAACCCCTTAATCGTCCATCTCCAGGTCCCAGGACGGCCGCGGAGGCGTCGCCATGCAGCGCCCCAGGCCCATTCCGCCAGCTGCCGCCATGCGTCAGCAGGTTCGGGCCACCGGCCACGGAACCACGGAGGAACCGGGAACCCAGCCTACCGGCCAGAATCCCCCCCCTGTCCCTCAGAAGGCTCAGCCTATCGGCCAGAGACCCTCTCCCTAGAACAAGAACCTAGAAAATGAATAATTGACTGAATCCGTCCTTCACGAAGCAGAAGAAAAACCTTAGTGACAGGCATACCTGCCTCATGCTTCTGCTCTGGTCAGTAAGCGCATTGTGTCGCCTGTGAATGTGGTGCGGTTGCCCGCGGGGTGAGCCAACTTGATCAAGCAAAAGCTACGCGGCAACGAAGTTGTTCAACCACTTCCCAACAGCAAGCAATCGGTCGTGCTGAGAGAGAGTATCCCCTCCTCGCATCTTGCAAGTACTCCAAAACGAATTGAAAGACTTAGAAGAAAAGCACCTAAACACAACCCCATGCCTCTTGAGACCACATTGGCAAGCGCAAACAGACCTGCAATCAAACCCATGCGTGGTGGCGATTCCTTCAACCTCACCTTCCTTCAAGATATTGCATTTAGGTCGATAGAGAATGATCGGAACGCATCCACTGGTCCGAGCATCACAAGCCAAGTTGAACCTTTGCCTAACGGCAGCCTCGGTCCTATCCCTAAGCTTTCTGGTCTGTCCCCACTTCCCAGTCCTGGAATCAACCCTATCGGGTGCAAGATCATTAAGAACAAGCACAACATAACAAAGGCTATCGCCTTCAATCCTACCAGACCGTATGATGTGATTCCTGTAACCAGGAGCAACTTGAAGCGTGACAACCCTGCAAAGATCACTATTCGCAAAAACCCCGGCTATCGCCTGGTCCGCAATAATAGTTTTCTCGCATCTTTTCCCTCCTTTTTCCTCGTCAATCACGATTCCCTCGTACTCAGAGAGTAACCTCTCAATGAGCCGATTGAAACCGGATTTTGCACCTGATTCCATGCGTACCCCCCTAAGCGGGGGCAGTCCAGGAGCGGCAGGGGGCTTAAGACAGGGTTGGGTGGGTTGGGCCAAATATTCCTGCAGGTATCCCGGCAGGAACATACCAAGGGTGTGCAGATTTCTATTCCACACGACCTTGTCAATGCAGGCCTTAGTGAAAATGTCTGCACCTTGGTAGTGAGACGGGCACGCAACGAACCGAAAAATTCCAGCATTAAAACGTTCGTTGAGCCACGAGATGTCAATGCGCTGCGTCCTTGACATATAGCGCATGTTGGGATTATTCCCAGTTATAACGATCCGGCATGCCGATTCGTTATCCTCCAGCACGTTGATAATAAACGGCTGGGTCTCCTTTCCCTTCCCAATAGCGTGCTGCCAGAGGGTAGCTAATGCCATTCCCTCCTTGGACACTCCATGGTCGAGAGCAACAATCTCTGCTTCAGGAGTCGACTTCGAAACGGAAGTCTGTTTCTTGCTTACTCCAGTGATGGGCATGTAGGTCCTAGGACCCACATGAGCACTCCCGACGTGCTCTTGGAATCAGTACGATCCCCAGCCAGATCCGCATCACAGTAAGCAACCAGCTCAATGAACTCTGGGCTATCGCCCACCCAACCGTACAAATGAAGGTCGAGCGTAGAGTTCACATATGAAATTAACCTGTGGAGCTTGCGGTCACATAGATGATTCCACTTCGTGACCCGGCTGGCTAACGCCTGCACGGGACGAATCAGGTCATATCTGCCCATCCGAGCTCCGTAGAGAACCTTCATCAGCACCGCCGCCGCGTCATTTCCGAGGCATCCTGGCTGCGCATTGACGGTCTCCATGTCCATCGCCTGGTTGAAGAGTTTGTCAAATTCAGGATTGACGGAATTCTCGTCAAACTCCGGCTTGCTCTCGTCCAGGAACGGAGTTTCAACCTTCTGCAGCTTCTTCGGGTACTTTCCCTGACACAGCTCAATGTATCTATCGACACACGCCTGCATGAAGCTGCTCTCGCTGTACTTGATGAACCTTATCGTGGTTTCCGGCTTGGGGATGTCCTTAGAGAGTAACCCCTCTGGACCAAACCTCAAGTCGGGTTGCTCCTTATCAGGAGGATTGCCGACCGTCCACGCCAGTCTCGGGTCAAAGTGACCCTTGACCACCTGTTGCGTGAATTCGTGCTCGCAGCCAAGATATCTCTTGAGCTGCCTTGGTTCCTCCATCTTGATGACCTTTGAGATCAGCGCCCATCCTTCTGCGATGTTCTTCGCCGGCCCACTCATCTTGAAGTCATCCACGTACACGACAAGGAAGAGGTCGAGCTCCTCATGCCTAAACACGCTGGCCCAATCCTTCACCTTGACGTAACCGACCTTCTTCAGCATTGCCTCACAGTGCTGCTCCCAAAAGGTGCCAGCGTCTGGATGCCCATATAGTGCGAGCACGAGGACAACGACTGGATCCTTATACCTGGGATTTCCGCTGCCGTCGAACCACTCAGGTGGCCATTGGTCGCGAGGAATCCTCACCCAAGTCTTCTTTCCCTTCAAGCGGGCCTGAGTGTACGCGGACTCCCCATCACTCACTTCCAGAAGATTCCCTGGGAGTAACCCGTGAGCATCACCCATCTTACCCGCCGCCATAGTAGCGGGGCAGGAGGTGTTCTCGGAGAACAGGGCCCAATGCCCGATCTCGTCACGGACGAAGCATCCCTCGAACACGACTCGCCCTTTATATTTGCGATTTGGATCGTCCTCCGGCAGCTCGTGATTCTTCTCGACACAAATGTCGAAAATTCTACCAACATGGATCTTCTCCCCTTCCTTACGTGCCTTGGCTGCAACATCATGCCACTCTTGGACAGTTGACAAGTCCCAGCATCCTTGCGAAGTTAACTTGTCCCATTCCTTCTGAAGAGCGGCCTTAGCCTTGGCATTTCCAGCTTGTTCCTTCTTGTTCACTGGCCTAGCGACACAAGCGTACAAGGGAGGAAAGACACCCGAGCTCTTTGGCCGATGAGATAGGGATATCTCCCCCCTGGGCATAGAGAACTCAAAGGTCTTTCCATCAGATCCAATCGTAGGGGCAGCAGCAGCTATACCAGTGCTTCCGAAACCCGCGGATCCCCTATCGGTTCCCCGCTTGGCTTTCCTAGGGACGATCGACGCGTCAATGAGCATAACACGCTCCAGTACGATCTGCGCAATGCGGTCCCCAGGATTCACGATGAAGTCCTCATCCCCATGATTAAAAAGGATGACCTTGATCGGGATCAATGACCCCACCGCCTACAGCGATCCTGTTCTTCACGGCTAGTCTTGACCTGGGAGCTATCCTAGCATATACCCCAGCGGGCATCTCTATCGAGATTCCGGTGTTGACCAAGCCTGACCCCCCTGCGGGAATACATGCTCCCTCAGAGGCATAGGTATCCAAACCCGCACTCCCCGAAGTAGCCCGCGTCGGGATCTTGGCAGTTTCACTGCTAAGACTAACGTACAAGGTATTCGGCTTCTTCTTCCATCGCTGTTCAATCGGGTCAACCTCGACCGGCATAGCATTCGCGACCTTCTTGAAAGCGCCGTTCGGGTACCATGCTCCAACGATTGCCTCGCACATTTCACTCGGATAGAGAGCAGTCGTTGGGGTGACCGACCCCTCAATGCGTGCATGAAGGTATCCCTTCTCGTGCTTGCATTTCCGACCTGACAGCTCATCAATGAGCTCCTTGGAGGTCGTCGCAACCTTCCACTGTTTCCTGATTGGCACACCGTCCTTACCCTGCATCCCGAAATCACAGCCGTCGAAGTCTACGGTCTCGACATCAGGATCAGCAAGAAACCTCTGCATGAACGGTTGCTTCCATCCAAGACAGTGTCTAGGCCACTCAAATGCCACCCTGCCCCCTCCTCGCCTAACGGCTCGGGAGGCCCGCAGGAATGCCGCAAACATAACCTGAGAATTCCTTCTAAGATCATTCAGGTGCGATGCAAACTCAGCACCGTGGATTGAAAGGTTGACATACTGCCATGTACTCCACGGTCCGCACGGAATTGACGCCCACAGGTCACACCCAGGATTATCCTCGATGATCCCAATAAGCCGACTAACGTCTTTGGCTTTGGTGATGTCAAATGAGCCAACGTGAACGCGAATTGCATCGCCTCCACACTCCATCATCACTGCGGACAGACGCGAGTCAGGTTCACACGCAAACTCAATGAGGAGCTTGCGGCCAGGCGCTGGAGCAGCCGGGTCCCTCTCAGGATGTTCGCGGCGTCGTTCTTCCCTTAGGGATAACTCCCGTTCGGTTTGAACATATATCTCCCGAGACCGGGTAGACATCTGTCTCCAACTATCCGCATCAATTGAATTGGGTTTTCCGGTGCCTGCGTATGGCCGCTCACGCCTATCGGCGGATTGGCCATAGTCGATCCTGTCTCCGTGCAGCTTATGACCCTTCTTCGGACCTCCGGCAGGTTCGGCTCCTTCTTCCTTTGGCTTGAACCTACCGTGGGGAGCACATCCCTTATCAAAGAGGATGGTCACGCCAGTCCAAAATCCACGCGTGAAATGCCGATGATTGGGAGCATCGTGATGACGATCATCTCTCACCCAATTTCCAACGGCATCAAGCCCCCGCATGTGCGTGACCCTAACGGTGTCAAGCTCCTCATGCGAAGGACCACCTGGAGGAAGGTCCTCGTTAGTCGTCCCGAAGAACTTCTTCCGCACCTCAACGTGGATGCGATACCAGGCGCTGTCCTCGTCGTGCCGCTCCCAGTAATCTGAGACGCACGCGTCACCACTCCCTTGGACAGCCTTGCTCTGAATGGCCCCATCAGACTTGGAAGAGCTACCGCCCCCCTCGTCCTGTTGGTCATCGTCATCATCATCAGGATCATCAAATCGACCTTCATCAAAGTCGAATTCATCCCTGATCTTCTTACTCGGCTTAAGGTCGGCCCTTCGGTCAGCTAACGCCTCCCGAATGGTCCGAGTCCTAGCATCATAGGATGCCAACATCGGGAACACGTAGGGCTCCTCAGGGTTCTTCCAGATACGTTTGACCTGGTGTATACTTGGCTTCCTGAGACCCCTTTGGATGTGCTCGAGGTCAGCAACGAGATAGTCGCCCTTCCACAGCCCCCCTGGTTCTAACCGATAGCCCAGAAATAGGCCTGGCTTGGAGGATGGGGCGAACTTCGGATCCTCCTCTATCTTGATGAAGTCCCGCTCTTTCTTCTCGGCGGGCAGGGCAGTAGTGACGCTCGTCTCTTCAACCTCTACCTCATCAATGGGAACAAAGTCCGGTTCGTCGTTGCACTCGGGTTCATACTCCTCGTTCTCATAGATCTCGGCCTCGTCCTCATCGATCTGATCAAAATCACAGTCGAAATGAGTTTCTCCAGTCCATTCGTGGTTACCTCCACGGTCGTTCTCGGCCTGGAGCCAGTTTTCGTCAACAACAAATTCGGTCGATCCGTCCAGATAGTTGAGGACTGTGCTCCGCCTCCTGCCAAGGTCTTTGATCTTGACTGGACAGCTCGTCCCTATCGGGATAAAGAGCTCGGTTCGCGCTTCAACGTGGACGCGAGTGAGAACCTTCTCGTCTTCATTTGCGATCCAGTGGTCTCCTCCTTCATCAACGTCCTCTGAGTCGATCTTTCCAGCATGTCTGAAGTCGTTTTGGGCGTTTTGAACCCCCCCCTTTCTATCCCTGCGAATCTTGGGAGCAATGGGGTAGAAGTCGACCAGACAACCAAACGGCAGAATGACTCCGCTGAAGTTCCCGTCACCGTGGCGTCGCATCCACGGTGATCCCTCACCGCGATTTTCAATATTCCTTGCCATGGAAAAATGCCTAACGGCAAATGGCCACCATCGAGGTTCAAATCCAGCTTGACGCAGGAGCACACGTGCCCCATGAAGAACGAGCTTAACCTTGTTCTCGATCAGGCCATTGGTCTTGGGCATGCCCGGTGTAGAAAGCCGGTGCAATGCTCCAAGCGTAGTGACAGCATTCTTCAGCTCTGGGGCCTGGTCGCTGTACACTAACTTCAGAGTTTGCCCCCCTGCAAACCTGCGAAATGCCTCCAGCGTATTGCTACGGGATCTGGATTGCACAGGAAGGACTTCGAGGTAGTCAGTAGCGAGGTCATAGAACACTATCGCGTCTGCTTCGCCATGAAAGCCTCGATCCTTCAATCCTCGCAACACCATCGTGTCAGCAGTGGTTAGGTCGCCGAAGCTCACCACGTCATGCGCAGCAGCACCACCTTTGCGGCGAAGCTTGACATTCTCCATTTTCGCACGCTGGCAGTGCGGGCAATAGGGGTTCTTCGGGAGATGCGTAAGCATATGGCGAAGCGTCTTAGCATCTGCCCGCCATTCAGCCTCAGTGCGTAGCCCGGAGAGAAAGTTTATCTCGACAATGTCACCATCGTCCCCTTCCCCTGGGCCAGGAATAGGTGGTGAGCGGCTATCGCCCTCACCCCCCTGTTCTGCCTTTCCAGGAAGAGCAACGGTCTCGCACTTGACCTGAAACCACGTTTCACCCGTCCAAGGGACATCAGATGCTATCGCATGCTGATCTCTTTCAGATAACTCCCAAAGACTATCAACCAGCACCTCATGGGTAACCCCATTCCGATGAACGACAGTCTTCCTGTAGTTATCCAATCGATCAATCCCGACGGGGCAATCATCGCCTGTCGGCACAAACTTCGCTTTACGCGGAAGCCGGTGCTCCTTCACAACATGGCCCGACCGCTCAGTGCGCCAGGTGTCCTGTAGCTCACTCTTGGCCGTAAGCTCAGATCTACACGGCGGAACCTCGCTGACTTCAAGCCCTCGATACGCCGCCCCGGGGGCAGGCATAGCAGGGATTGGCTCAGCATCATCAAGAGTGGGAGAAACGAACTGAGTGTCACCATGAGGAAGATATGGCACGTTGTTGATGACATCCAATGTCACCGTCCGGCCCGAAGGACACGTGAGAGTAGGCTTGCAACCTGCAGTCCATCCAAACGAGTATGCCATATCCATACAGCGCTTTCCAACGGATATGATGGATGGAGTGGACTCAAGGACGTGTGCCTCAATCACCTCGTCCAGGTTGCCAACATCAGCATCAACACGACCAGCGGTGCGAGTCGCCCCGTTAGCAGTGTGCAGCACGTGAGTGTGTCCGCCTTTGGCAATCAGGGCCCTATCGGGTCCTTTCAAATCACCAAGACCGACCAGATCCATTGGGCAGCCAGTATCTACCAGCCACCTCACCCCGCCGTATCCAGCAACCTTCTGAGTGTACTTCGGCTTTCGAACAACGCGATGTCCACGCACATCCCCAGGGTTGGTGTCGATGTCCTCGTCATCGTCTAAGAGCACTTGGGCGTGAACAGCCGCTGCTCTTATCAGAGCACTTTGAACTTCCCTAGCAATTCTCTTGCGCGAAGGGAACTTAATCGCATTTGGATGGCTGTATCCAGCCTCACGGCAACGATTCACGACCCTACCCGTATTGTCATTCTCAATCGAGACAACAAACACATCAGGAAGATCGGGAATCTTGACCCTGAGAGGTTCCCTACCGGGACCCTTCGGGAAGTACTTGTTCCTCCAGGAGAGTACAGCCTCCGCATCATCGCAATACCAAAACGTCGTCTTGGTATCACTTCGTCTTGGGAGTCTCCTGAACAAGGTTGCTCGGCGATCACTAAAGTTCACCCCGATATCCTCGATCACGGTTCCATTTGCGTCAACGGTCCGTCTCCAAATGACTTGGTCCCATTTAGGACCTCCACCGGTAGTACCGGAGAAAAACAACGCGCCTCGCTCGCTTTTCTCCCAACTGCTAACGCAAGGAGGGAGGCAACCCGGTGCAGACCCACCGGTAGCTGGGGCAACAGCCCACATAGCTGGACACGCCACAACAACACGGTTGGCCTCAGGGTAACGGCCCGCCCCGCCTAAAAATCCGTCAATCCTTGAGCGGGGCTGTCGAGACGCCTCGCCTCCCTATCGGGAGGACTGGGCGTAGGCGATCTAGGGGTATCCCCCTCTTCATCCTCAACAACCGGACCAGCAGTAGAACGAGGCGTGATGGGCTTCGTACCTGGTGGTGGCTTCTGATGCAGGTACTTGCACGGCTGAGCTGTGCACTTGCCATACATCCAGTCGTAGCAGTATCCGAAGAACATAGGCTTGTCCCTAACGGGCCTATCTCCAGTCCTCGGCGTAGAGGGCGCAGCGGGGTTCCTTGGACTCTTGTCGTGCTCGAACCTGCATTCCCGGCCATATTGACACTTCCCAGTCTTCGTATACTCCCAGCACGCCCGATCAGCGGGCCCAGCAGGGGGCTGCCTCTTCCAGGAGAAGCCCTGTCCCTTTGACTGCTTCCAACGCAAGGAACAAGAGGGAAACCAGGCTCAGGGACCCTGCTACACTTAGTGCACCTGTCCCGTCCATCATCTCCCCTCAAGGCTTCAGGGAGAAGACCACCATCTCCCTGCCTACCGGCACCATTCGCACTATAGCCGAGGCTAAGACCCGGCCCAAGGTTACCACCGCTCGCAACACTTGAGGGGTAACCTGCAGCATTGCTAGACTGACTAACGCCAGCGCCAACCCCTTGGTGACTAACGCCACCTCCGTAGGCAGGACCATAGAAGCTGGAACCACACTGATTGTTCCCAGTTCCTTGAGTATCAGCAGCACTACCATGGAACCCGGGTGCTCCACCAGGGTAACCCCCGGTAGGCGCCCCTCCACTCGGGCCGCCGTCCAGTGGGACCTTGGCCTCCGCCAGGATGTCCAGGACCTGGTGGTGGAAGTGGAGCATGTCCATGACCACCGCTTCCGCTCCCACCTTGACCAGGTGGTCCGCCTTGCCCACCACCTCCCCCGGGAGGAGGAGGAGGAGGGGGCGGTCCAGCTTGAGCGCGTTCATGCCGAATATTGCAGCGCGCACATCGCTCAAGGCCGTCATTTCCAAAGTAACTGTGATTCTCACAGACGTGGGTCCCACAATCCGTGCAGAAATACATGGAGACCTCCTGAGCATTCTTGCGACATGCCCAGCACTTCATTTTCAAAAACTGACAATTACTACAGTCACCATCATCGCCCCGGCAAAGCCTGCAAAACTCACGATTGCATGTAACACACGAAAATTCAGCGTCCGGGTGCCTACGGTCGTTGGGGTCATCGATGGCACAAATCTTTGGCGCACCTGGGCCACCGGCACCGGGAGCGCCTCTTGTGGCCGGTGCCGAGGCCTGTCCACGATCAGATGGAGCTCCAGGGGCGAGGGATGGCCCCCGCGCGCGCGCAAGGGGATTTCTGTTTCTCCCAATAGGGATGTGGGTAGGAATAGGAGCCCGCCGTCCCCGATAGGGGGTCTGAGGTCCGAAGTCGGCAATCAAGGGGGGAGAGGCCAATCCGCGACAGCGGGAGTATCTCTCCGAACCTGGATAGACCGATCCGCGATAGCGGGAACGTCTCTCCGAACCCAGACCGTCATCCAGGAGGTGGTAGGGGTATTAGGGCCCATGCCGATATCCAGAGTCCCGGCGATGACTGGAGGACTTCTGGGAGCAGAGCTAGTGCCGACGTCCCGAGTCCCGGCGATAGGTGGAGGACCCGCCCTGGCGGTGAATGCGACCTGTCAGGCAATCCCCGAGCCCTCCTGCTTCTGCTGTTAGCCCTCTCCCTATCGGGATAAATGGGATGCCTGTCTGCACGAGAAGGATCGACCCTACCGGGCACATCTGGCAAAGCGTGATCGACCAAATCGACACCTCCGCCCGGTCTCACCGGAAGGCCAGTACCCCGGCCATTACCTTCTCCGGGAGTGGGCGTCGGAGACCTGATTCTGTGTATCCGACGTTCCGTCTCTCTCTAGGCTGTGGGAGATTTGCCTGATTGTCCTGGGCACCCTGAATAATGACAGCAGCCTCATCAACATGACCTTCAATTTCATAGAGCTGAGCCATGATCCTGTTGTTCATTCCGTTAAGAGTACGAATGTTGCTCTCAACATTGTTGATCCTCCTCACCGAGGCTTCTAATGTGTTGCGGAATGATTCCAACTCGCGCCTAACGACAGACCGTGCTTGCTCAGTACTCACCGGAAGGCTACGAATCTGTCCCCTGATATCATCAAGAACTTGATCCAGAACTCCCGAGCTCGCCTCAGACCGCTCGACACGGGACTTCACGGTCTCAAACCTCGAGATGATATCATCATGATCCCGACGTTGACGTTGAACTTCGCGAGCTAGGTCCTGAATCTTCCGATTGACCTCGTCAATTGCCTCATGCCAGTCCTGCGGGGAATCATGCCCTGATGGTCTATCGACCTCCTGGGATCCCCTTCCGTGTTGCAGCCTCGACATCCGATTAGCAAGAAGGGTATGCTCTTTATTTATGCCTTCAATAGATTCGGAGGCCCACTTAGCAAACTTCTCGTGTTCAAGGAGAGCTTTCTCGATCTTCAGGCTTAACTCCCTGAAATTCGCGTCAACCACACTGCTGCTGGCCCTATCGGACGGTTGCGCGACAGGATTCGGGTTCCATATACCTGCTGGCGTCCGCATCCCAACGGTTTCTCTACCGAGAACATTCGTTTCTCAAGCTTATCCAAATCCTTGAGGATCTCGTCCTCGGAAGCAGCATGGCTCCTGCGGGTAGCCTCACTATTTTCGTGAATCTTCTGGCGAAGCTGATCTGTTGCGAGTTCACTGTCCTTAACAGATTCGTGGATCTCGTGGGAAAGCAGATTGATCCTCTGCTCGACGACTTCAGCCTGTTCATCGATGGCTTGCCTCACAATGGCATTGCTGTCAGGAATAACTTCCCTTGCAAACCGTTGAACTATCATTCGCATCCTCCCGGCATCAGATTGAGTCGCAACCTCAGCTGCCAGGCGATCGACCTTGTCTTTCGTCTGTCGGCTCTCGTCACTCCATTCCCTTCTCATGGAACTCACCTGATTCAGTACCCTGATTTGGTCAGCAAAGATATGGAACGCCTTCGCGACTGGGCCAGAAACCTCACCCCTTTCGAGCATCTCCTGGATGTGCAACTCGAACATCTCCTTTGCCCTGACGTCACCTGATTCGCCAGAAGACTGAGATCTGAGGGCGGGAGGAGTCGATATCTCGATCCTCTCAGGAGCCCTACTAGCCCCGGCATGCCTTCTTGGGTCATCTACGGGACAATCATCAATCCTGGATGGCCTACTCGGGGTGGATCCCCTTCTCCGGCTATCGCCAGATCGGAGGATCAATGTTGGATGCACGTGACTCGGGGGTGGAGTGAATGTGAACATCAGCAGGATCAGGCATCTCCTCATCCTGCGGAGTTGAATCCATTGGTGAGGGGCTAGCCCTCCTCGCCTTTGACCTATCGGTCTCAATGGCCAGGGGTGACGGTCTCTTCGCAGAAGCACTACGTTCCCTGGCGGTCGAGCCCCACTGAGGTGTGAACTCGTTGCTAGACCTAAGTGTTTCAAGGTCACTAGTATCTCGCCCTAACGGGCTAGCGATCGACGGATGATCCTCGATTCCGAGTGCATCGGCAAGCCGGCCATCTCTTGCACCTTTCCCAACGACATCGGCAACCCGCTCAGTGATCCTCGGCGAACCAGTAACCCGGTTCGAGTTCACGTCTCTCTGATCCAACGGACCTCCAAAAGTAATGTTGGGAAAAGGGGGAACATTCGGGGTATCACCGATCGCCGGGGGACCTACCGGTCCCTCACGGTCATGGATAGCCTCCAATCCCCGAAGAACTTCCCGACTGTCCCTGGCTCTCTCTCTCTCGCTTCGGGCGTCCCTGTCAACACGAAGGTCCCTGGCGGCTCCACGAGAGAGGCTCCTGGGCCTCGCAGCATCACGGATCCTAGCACTTCGTCGTGATTGGTGCTCCTCCTCATCACGGCGATCCGCAAATGCGGCATACTCGTCATCATCATTTACCTCAAACTTGGCAGCGGCAGGACTAGTCCTTGCAGCCGCACGGTTGCCTGCACCTCGGCGCGAATGGCTCTCCTCCTCATCCGCAAAATTGTAATCTCCGTCATCATAAGACTCAGATTTGGCAGTAATAGGGTTGGGCCTACCGGCATCAGATCCCTGCTTTGAGCTACTGCCCCATCCTGCGGTCGATTTCAACAGATCATCGTATCCGAAGTCTGAGAACTTCCGCTCCTCGTGCTCATCAAACTGACCTGGATTCTGAGAACCAGTGGATCGGCCCGGGATACCTCCCGGAGCCAGAACCATAGTCCCTGGTCCCTGCGGCCTATTCTCAAACTCATCCGAGACCTGCGACTCACCTGGAACAAGAGATCTCGGAGGTCGAATCGGCATGGCCTCCGGGTCATCCGAATGAGGGCGGGCCATGTCCATCGCCATGCTGATGAAGTCAAAACGTCCACGCCTGTGACCTGATTCAGAGCCACTCCTATCGGAGTAAACCCTTCGTGTCTGCTCGTCATCAGTGGCCTGGCGGAAAATACGATCGTCTCCATCGTCGGCGTACCTGCCACGGCTCCTGGGTGTATCCCTACCGGGATCTTCACCCCTGCGGTCCTGACCTGTCGAACCTGCTTCGAAATCCTCGTAGTCATAGTCCGGTAGGTCCTCACCTGAGCGGAGGCCACCTAGGATGGCCTCCTCATCCACGACGCTCCTTCGAGATCGTGGGGTCGACATAGAGCTTGTAGTTGATGGTCTCAAGCGCGTAGGAAAGTCCTACGGCTGATAACCTGTGATTCGGGCACGAGCCTGTGCCCAGGCAATGGGTAAGTTGGGGTAAACAAGCCACAAAAGAAAGGTTCCCCAAAAGCAAACCAATCCCCGGTCCCAAAGATCAGGGTTTCCCACACACCAGAGAACAACAACCAAAGGAAATCAAACCAAACAAGAAAAGGGTTAACCCGCAACCTTGGTCGACAACAGGCCGCACGACTGGTCCCTACCAACCTGGCGGCGGCCCGAGGTCTCTTTCTCCCCCGAGATGCCATCGGTCGACGCAGGGGTTCGGCGACGCCCATTCGAGGCGCGACGGAACCCAAAACTTGAGCCAAAACACCACAGGTCAGTCACTAACGCGACGTCCCTGATGATGATATGAACCATGGCTAATCACAAAGGGGAAACAAAAGAAAAATCCAAAAGAAGACACTTGACCCTAACAGTCAGAGGACAACATGCGTAGATAAAGCAGCCGAGTTGCGGGTCCTTTCCGTCCAGACACTGAACATCCTAGATTCAGCAACTGCCGATCCAGGTAGAAGTTACACAGGGGGTCTGGACAAAGAAAGCAAAAGAATGCTTGTCCTCATTTTGGTCTCCTGTTTTTTTGTTTTGCTATTTGCCGTTTTGTTTTGTTTTTTGTTTTGTTTTTTTTTCTCGGGGGGAGGGACATGCTTCAGCCCAAAAGTTTTGGACCAAAAGGCGACGAGGCACCTGGCTTCGTTTTCTCGTTGGTACCCTGCCAACCCATCAAAACAGCACTCCATTTCGAGAGCGTTTTGGCAGGTTCTTGAGTGGATAGATCCAAAAAACGAATGTCTACAAAGGGATCCTCGAAACCAGCTGTCCGTGTGGTGCTTTGGCCCCTGATATTATTTCACACAGCTCCCTACATTTGCCCTGCAGAAAACACCAACAAAAACGAACTGGTTTTAAAGGTGACGTTTAAATCCACAGGCCATGTCCGTTTGGTCAAATAGATGGCCCTGGTAGACAATGAAACAACGGGGTCCACCACTGCCAGGGAGCCCTGCCTTTTTCGACGCCTTCGTTCGAATCCGGTTGAGGCGGCAACCTCGGCCTGCGGGCGATCAGGATTCACCTTCACCCACTTGGCGGCCTGAAACTCCGGCAGCATCGCCACCTGACGGCAAATGGATCTTCCGCCCAAATGGGCGGCTCATCTTTTTTGGGAGTTGGTACACCTTTTTGGGGGGTGCGTTCAAAAGACAACCACCTTCTTGTTTGCGCGTGTCGCCCAAAAAAGGGGGCACCCAAATGGAATGTGGTCCAGAGCAGGGGGGGGAAGGCTTTTTGGTGTCCCTAACCAGGTCTGAGGAAGCCTAGGGCTCACCATTCTTGTACCAAATTCCACCGAAGGAGAAGGCCTTGATCCATTTGAGCAGCGCCCGAACCCATCTGTTGGTACCATGGAAACACAAGGCTTGTATGGGGATTACTATAAGTCCTAGCTCAACCAGGTACACTAGGACCACCTAAAAACGGCCAAGGGGGCCTTGGGCGCTGCTTGGTTGGTACACTGTGGATGGACGAATCCTGCACCACCTTGAAACCAAGCCCTGGTTTGTTGGCAAATTGTTGGGGAATCATCAGAAACCAGGGTTTCTGAACGGTGGTGCGAAATGGATTTCTCAACCATCCACATGTCAAAATAGGGACTTTGGAACCAGAAACATGGGCTTTCAGCCAACCTGACGTGGCGCCCCACATCTGAAGACCTACCGATTGCCATGAAACGAAGACACCTACGCTGACCCCGCCACGAACAACCCATCGGCCTTTGGGTCAACCAACACGATTCGACAGATTTATACGGGGAGTGGTCTAACCACAAACTGTCAGATACTTTGGCCGAACCACGAATCGACATGGAGATGGCTTCTTGTTGGTGTCCCTTTCAATAAATCTTCGTAGCAGCCACCAATAAAGCTCCCCCTTACAAGGGCTCTCCCCCAATGGCCCCAGTGGCCCTCAAACAAACAAACACTGGACACAATCTTGCATCAGTTGGCAGGTGGTTTGTTTCCTTTCGTCGCAGTATTCACAGGCCCTGGCCCCTCATGGACCCCCAGACGACGCTCGTCAAATTTTGGGCATTGAACAGTGTTTTCTGCCTTATTCAAAAAAAAAAGAGAGCCAAAAAGTAGAACCACCTACAAACTTGGCCCGTTTGCGATGCTCCCGCCTGCTTGGCTGTCAGCTCAGCCTGCACAAAGTTGGGGATGCGGTGGTGCACGGGGCGCGGGTTGGCGGCGATGTCGTTCTCCTCCATGTAATCCCAAATCCTGTCCACTGTGTCCCTGCCTTCCTTGTCCGGGATCTTGGGGAAAAAAAAAAGAAGAAAACCATCCGGTCGTCCCTGCTGTTTTGCGGGGAATATTGGTAAATGAGGAAACATCCGGTCGTCCCTGGGGAAGTTTGGCAACTGTGAAAAAGTCCTGTCCACTCTGTCCCTGCCTTCTTTTCAGAGAATATTGGTAAATGAGGAAACATTCGGTCGTTCGTGCGCTGTTTCGTAGGGATGTTTGGAATGTGAAAAAAACCTGTCGACTCTCCCCCTGCTTCTTTTTTGGTATTTTGGGGATCTTGGTAAATGCGAAAAAACTCCTGGCAAATGAGAAAAAAACTCTGGTCGACTCTGGTGTTCTGGGGAGGTTTGCAAATGAGAAAACCAGGTCAAGTCGACTCTCTCCCTTCCTTCTTTGTGGCGAAGTTTGGCAAATGAGAAAAAAGTATGTCGAATCTGTCCCTTTGTTGTTTTGTGGGAAAGCTTGCCAAATGCGAAAAAGCCCTGTCGACTCTGTCCTTGTTCTTTTCGTGGGGAAGTTTGGTGAGTCGGAAAGAATGCGGGGTGGCTGTGTCTCAAAACACCTTACCATCACGTTGGCGGCGGAATCAAACGGAGTTGTGTTGAACTCTGGTGTGGACACCTTGGCGTTCATGCGAATTCAAAATACCACAGGTCCCCGGCTTCGATGCTTACTCGCATCGGCTGTTTTTACTCGCCCAGCTCTGTTCGCTTCGAACACAGTCCCGCAGCTATGCAGTTGCACCTGCCGATGTACATTGTGTGTGTAACACGTATCTTGAAGGCCGGTTCAAAATTAACTGCCCACGGAAACATAATCACCTGGCTGAACCCAGTGCATAATTTTCCCGCACCGCCAAAACTTGGATCACCATGATCACCCCATGTTCCAACAGCCTCAGATTCCACAAACACAGCAAAAGCCCTATCTGTCGCTTGAATTTGCTGGACCTTAAGCCTAACCTGGCTCAAGAATGCCAGCAAAAGTACCACGATTTGCTTGGATTTACTGACCATGAATGTGTCAAGCAAAAAGTTGGAAGCCTCAAACCAGGTCCGTGACATCCTCAATATTGTCCTCCAGACTTGATGAATTTCCGCTTTTTGGGGGGGTCTCATTCCAAGAGAACTCCTCTGTAATTGCAACAACTTTCTTCAGGTTTCCGGTGAAACTGCAGCTGCCGACCCAAAAATACAGAATCGAGTTTTCGCAGCCTGCCTGGTAAATGGGATGGCATAAGACCAATGACTAAACCAGTGTAATCCATCTATTTCGAACCAAACTAACCCCTCAAAAGGACACAAAGTGTGGTTGATGCAAGGCTAAACCTTTGAGTCGCCATGAAAGTTGGGACCCCTCACAAGTCAACAGAAAGTTTCCGTTGATGGCTTCTAGCCATCGATTGGGTCCACATGTCCAAGGAAATGGCTGTACCTGGAACGCTTTCTCCAACTACACGTTGTGTTCCCTTGTGCTTTTGTTCATCAATCACTGGGTCGGTGCTGAAATTCGCACACCCATACATGTTGTATTATTATAAGAATTATGACTAACCTTGGCTTCAGACTCGCCTCGTTTCCTGCGAACCCGATTTCGAAGCCGCCTCTGCCGGATCTTCCACTTCCAGGCCCCGCGGTCGCCGGTGGCGCCGCGCGCCTCGGCCTCCTCCACGGCCTTCATGTGGGCCGCCATGCCTCGGATTCCGGGAGGGAATCCGAAGCGAAGCAGGGGCGGGGGGAACCCCAAAATGCCTTGGAAACTCCATTTGGCTTCCTGAAAAACCAAAGGCATAAAGTGGCTGGGTGGTGTTCATGAACTCAGTGGCCTGCTTCTTCATTGCCGGGCTGCGGTCTCGCGCCTGCTGGTCCAGTCTCAGCCGTTCCTCTTCAGTCTCCGGCATCAGAAAGATGCGCGTGGGCTTGCTCCGAGGCGTGCGTGCGTGTGCGTTGCTGAGGAAATCGAGTTGAATGTGTGGGAGGACAAAGTCTTGCCATTTGTCTTCGGTGCAAAGCATGAAATGAGCTGCTGTAGGCACGACCGATCGCTGTCTTCGGATCTGGCTGCGACATGTGCAGCTGGTGATTGCTCTCATGCCTCTTCCAAATGCTCCAGACGGCTCTCTTCGATGCTTTTTGTCGAATGACCCGTGACGGTCCCAATGGCTCTCTTGCATCGCCTCCCCGCATGGCGCAGTAAATGCGCCCGCGACAGCCATCGCACCCCGTTTGAAAATATCGGCGCTCACACAAGGACCAGCTACCGGCCTTTAGGGCCAGCTTCAAAAGCTCGAAAAGTCGGCCCATGCCTCAGGCATGGAACACAGCCCGGTTGAAAGTAACGTATCCGCTTCGTTGGAGCTGGATGGATACCAGGCGCTTTGTAGCCTGGTATGAACTTGCTGGTTCCAAAAATGGGTCACCTGTTTCTTTTGGGGAATGGAGGGGATTCCCATCAAACAGCTGGATGGTTTCAATTTTCGATTCAGGTCAACTCAGGGACCCTGATCCAACCAGCAAGACAATCTTGCAAGCTTGTGCGCAAGCGAATATGACAAAAAAGCGCAAGCCCCCTACACACGCGTCTTGGACACGTGTGAAATGCCTGCCCCTCGAGCGATCCCACCTGGATATGGCCCTGAAAACGGCTCCTTGCAAATACTCAGGGCCGAAAACACGGGCGGAAAACAGATTCAACCTATCAAGCAGCCTCTAGACTGCAGCTTTAGACAGCTCCATGAGAAATGCCTCGAAAGGTAAGCAGAGAGTTTACAGCTAAAACAATGTCATGCAGGGTGGATGTTCCACCTGAACGCAGTGACCTCTGCAGTCAGAGTGCTCCAGCGCTGGTCGCGCTATCACTCGTCGAGAGAGCTGCGGTGGCTGCTGCTATGGTGGCTACTTGTCCTTAGTTTTTGCCACTTCACTTTGGCGCGTGGCTTGGCTTTTCCGGGCTGCACCCATTGCCACGAAAACCAAGAAGCAACGTAAAAGCCTCAAGCCTAAGCCAAGGCTCGTGTCGTCGCCGCCGCTCTTGTTGATGCCCTTCTTGCCCAGTAGTGACTTGAGTGTCCTCTGAATCCTGAATGAGAATTCACAGCGGCGAACTCAAGGTTCAAAGCATCGCATTGCAGTCAGCAACTGCTTTTCATCCCCTGTAAAAATAAAAAGAATGAAGAAAAGGACCTCTTGCAAGCCAGGCTTCGTTCCTCTGATCATCCTCTCCATCTCATTGGCATCACCTGCGTCCTTCTCCGGCCAAGGCAACGAAGGATCCGTCTGACCGCCGAATCGGATGATCTCATCCTAAGGCATGAGACCCCCAAAAGCCGCTCAAGCTCACCAGAGCGATGTCTTCAAACACCGGGCTTGGGGTCGCCCAAGAATACGGCCTTCACATGCAAAGAACCGTGAAGCAGTCACTAATCGTGACTAGGGATCAGAAACGGTCACAACCTTCCCATGGATCCCCTTGATACATGGGCTCTGAATCAACATGGGACATTTTAGCCATGGGGCACCTTTGTAAGGGCAAAGCACACATCACGAGCGAATTGGCCAAAGTCCAACCTTCTTGCCGCATAGTCTGACTCAAAGGCCGGAAACAAGTCGGGGGGTTGGCGGGCAGGGGTGGGTCGTTTCTTTCTTCCATGTTTCATTTTCTTTGTTGATTTGTGGTGTTGTTGTTTTGGTTGTTGTAGTTTGTGTCTCCTTTTTTGTTTTTTTTGTTTTTTGTTTTTGGGGGGACGTAGTGTTGCCCGTAGTGTTGGTAAAGGGAAACACAACGGCCCAGTTCAGCCGAATTTTAGGGGGCAAGGGCACATCGCGAGATTGGCTATGAAGGAACAATAGTCTTTGTTTTTGGGGATGCCTGCAACTCCGACTCCAACTGTTTTTCTCTCTCCTTCCCCCCCCCCCGGCGCAGAAAAGAAAACAACAATTGCACATATTTTTCAGGAGACTCCAAAAAACTTATCGGCCCTTCCGCCGGTCGCCGCCGTTTGGTCTGCGCCGGCCGCCGGTCACGGTTTCAGCCGGCCGTTCTTGGGGGGCGCCGCAGGGAGCTCCGACTCCGACGCCAAGGGCGCGCCTTGGACACGGCGTGCAGCAAGGCCGGCTCCCACGCCTTGATGCCTTGGCCCAAAGCTTGACGCGATCCAGCGACGAAATCCGCGGCTCGCGTGGCACTTTTTTTGGCGGTGGCTTGGTGCCCCCAGGTTGTGGTGGCTTTAAAGGGAAACCCAAAAAGAAACGAGATGCCATTTTTTACCTTAAGCCTTCAAAGAAAGATGCCTTTTTGGAGGGGGACCCCCCAACAAGATGGCTTCGGGTTTCCTGTTCTGTTGATTTGACCCCAGCAAACAAGGAGAGGTCGAAGAAAAACCAAAATCCAGGACTTGAGAATGGTCACCGGATGTCAGTTGTTCTTCCCCCAGTTGTTTCTTTTTTTGCAATCCTTTGGTACTCTTTTCATAGCCGACAGGCCACAAAAGCCACATCCAAACCGTTTTCAATACACTCTTCACTCCTGTGAAGAAAGAGATATGACGAAGCTCAATCGCATCCAGATTTCGAGCCACCAAAGTTCGAGCCACAAAGGAAAGGGCCTGGCTTTGTGTTTGACCTTGGACAGCTTTTCGTATGTCAACGCTTTGCTTGAACCTTGGATGTTGTTCCCTAACAAAGCAAAACCCCCCACCCCCCGCCCCATTTTGGGAAGGGAATGACCTCCGCTCCCAACACGGCCCCCAAAACGGCTTCCCAAAACCCAGGCTTCCGTGTTTCGGGGGAAACAACTGAGATTCCTGAAAGCTACCCAGACTTCCCCTCCAGACATCCAACCCCGATCTCAATTGCCGCAGATTCTACGGCTTCGATTAAAATCCGGGGCTGCACGTGGCTCAAACGGGTCGGGGCTTCAACCACCCCACCCCACCAACCGCGAGTTCTTCGCCGCGCGTCCTCCCGCCAGGCCGATGTCGCCCTCCCCGAAGTCCACGCGGCGGTCCAAGGCCAAGGACGACATGAAGCGCTTCCAGCGAGCCATCCGCACCGTCTCACCGGAAAGCGGGAATGGAACGACGAATCGAAGCCGAAGCGGTGCGACATGGCTACTGGATGGACGAAGTCCTGCACCACCTAAGAAACCCTGGAATGATGCTTCCCCTGAAAATACCAACAAACAATGGTTTGCCCTGGTTTCCAAGTGGTGCACAGTATCACGTGGAAGAACCGACCGGTTGGTGGTTTGCTGGAAACGCTCTTGTTTGGTTGGGGAGCACCCTCTGTGTTTGAAAGGGATGCAAAAAGAAACCCACCAATTTTAGGGGAACTTCCTCCACCCGGCCAACGAGGAAGCCAGCTGGGGGGGGCTTGGTTGAAAATTATTGGTACCCTTTGCCTGTCCGTTGAAAGGGCAAAACAAAAAAGGGAAACCAACATCTTGGGCGGTCCCCATATTTTGACACATACCCAATTAGTTGCGAATATGTCCAACCCTGAAAACCACCCAGAAAAGTGTGTAATTGTATGAGGTGGTCTCGGGAAAATCGACCAACGCAACGGATACACCACCATGCGGTCCATGCAAAAAGAAGAAAAAAGACAGCGGTGTCGCCAACCGTGTCGCTAATCCTTGCAGAAAAGAAAAGCCACGCAGAAAAAGGTATGGGGCCCGCGCGCAAACGTGGGCGGTTGGTTCCGGCGTTTGTCCTTTTGAACCAACGTGAACCCGTCGGCTGCAACGAACGCAAACCTGATACGTGGCCTCCGATGAGAAGCTCCTTGGAGCTTCTTGGAGCAACTCATGTGGATTCCCCATCCTAACCCCGCAGCCAAAACACAGCAAATCAAAATAATTCCTTTTGATCTACAGATGGGTCCTGAAAAAGGCTCCATCATGTCGTTGTGAACCAGCGCTCTTCCAAGCAGAAACGGAACCTGTCCCTTTTCAAAGGAAAGTAGTCAGCACCCTGCAGTCAGGTTCCATGTTACTGGAGGGTACCGAAAGCAATTTTGTCACATGCCGATTCAATGATCAAACAAACGAAGCGAAAGGATGGGCCCTGGCCTTGAGGGTCTCAAGGATGATTTGTCCACGCCCAAGCCTGCAGCGTGAGTTGGCCCACCGATGAGCAAACTCCCGCCAGCTTGGTAGATGGTTTATCCTAGCATCCCAACTGGTGCAGAAGAACTTGTCCATGCACAAAGGGTGGTTTTGGTCGGTTCTTAAAATCGCTCTACAAGAACCAGGGGTTCCATTCCCACCACCAAGCCGAACCACCAATTAAGGGCTACCTCATATATGAGTGACTGTTTCTTTGTTTCAACAACAAAAATGTGTATTTGTTGGGAGGGGGTGCCCTTTTTGGATGAAAGCAATAGGTCCACATCCAAATCCACGCCAATCCAAACCACCAAAGGGCGACCTGAGAAAACCGGCGCCGCCGCCGGCTGCCTTGCATGGCCCTGGATGTCGCTGGCCAGCGACATGTACACCCCGCAAAATTGCCTCAGACAGAACGATCGAGTTGCCGAAGGCACTTGATTTGCCACGTATCTAGATACGGATCTCTGTGCTTTTGAGGGTACCCTTTTTAGGGGAGCAACTTACAAGGGAAGTCAAAGGCCCTAAGAAAACAAAAACATATGTTGCAACCCATGCAGTTCGGCCGTCCACTCAAACACATACTTTCCCGCGCCGGGCAGCGAGACAAGTAGGTTGAAGAAGAAGCTATAGACGATCATGGTGAAAAGGAGGATGACCTTGTGACGCGCTCCAGTGTGGTGTTTGAGGAACAGATCCTTTGACGCATGTGCCAGCCTCAAGCAAAGCAAACGCGGGTGAGAGGTTGAGTGTGTGCAGGTTGCTTGGGGATTCGGACATCAAAAATACCTTTGGATCAATGTGCAGCCATCTGGGTGTCTTTTTTCGCGGTACCCCTTATGGCAACAACCCTTTTTCAGCGGTCCCCTGTTTTGAGACAAGCCCAACTTGCTCTCTGGGCATGAAACAAGTGGATGCATTCTTGTCCACCTCCAAGCGAACCCCCATCACTAGCTCATGAACCATCCCCACCGGTGCAATCCGAATGACTTTGGGCTTCGAACTCGTCCGAATGCGAAGCGCGCCAAGGTGCGATGAAGAGCAATGGACTTTCCTGCGCCACCACTGCCATGGATTCCTCAGTTCGCGTGGACCGCGCCCGTTCTCTGGTGACACCCTCAAATCACAAACTGGTAAGAAAACAAGGTACTTCCCGCACCGAGATCATTCTGATCCCTCCTTGCCATCTAACTCGTGGTTTCAGCGGCTAATTCCGGGAACGGACCCCTCAATTTTGGATCTAGGCAGACCCCCCGAATTCTCAAAGTATGAGACCCGTCTCCGTTCTTGGGCTGGCTCAAAGAGAATCAAGGTAGCCAAATATTTTAGGGACAAGATCCTCAGTCCCGGCCCCCAAACTCCATGCTCTCTGAGGCTCCAAATCCATAAGCCCGAAGGCCACTTGGATCAAGGACCCAGTTGCGCTGAAGCCCTTCCACTCCTCAGACTCTGGCTGCAAACGTTTGCTTGTTTAGGGAAATCAAGGAAACGCAGAAGAACGAAAGGGGCGAGACTTCAGTCCTGCAATAAAATCTGTTATGGCCCGGTCGCCTTTTGGTTTAGCCCAAAAAAACAAACGTTGGGTGATTAAAACAACAAAAAGTGACAAACGAGTGCACATCAATCGCACAGGTCGGCGGCTCCTCTCCAGAAACGTGCTGCGCCTGCCAAGATGGGATTCCAATACTTCGAGTGGATCTGGGCGCAAGTTAGAGGAACCTTCATGGATTTATATCCCTCCGAAGTGGCTTGGAGCCAAACCGGTGGTTTGGAGGTCCCAAAACAAAGCCTCCCCAGGCTTCAAATCCCACCACCCAATCCAAGACACCAGTCCCCAAACCAAGTACGCTCGCTTTTCTCCTCCCACTTCATGGGTCGGCAGGCATTCTCCAGACTTTTTTCGCCCAGAAGAATCTTGGTAGGAAAATCAAGCTCTCTGTTTGTAGCACAGTATGGGATAGTCTCTGACAAGCATGCGACTTTCCTCCGTGCTCAACACGCACAAAGACACACATGTCGGATCCCAATAAACACTTCCGTCACCCAGCTGTGCCTTTCATGTACTGGGACACGCAGAAGGAATCCATATCACTCCTTCTCGATGGCACTTTAAACATTTCTGTCAGACAACTGTGCCATTCATGCGCTGGGCAAGGACAAGCTCGCGTGGTGCCGATCTCGGCAGAATGGGCATGCACGCTCCTTGACGGAGCTCCTCAGAAACCAAGCTCGGATGCACTCGTCATGGAAAGCGTGATTGCACTTGAGCGCGACCAATGCTGCGCCACTGGGGGCATTGTCTAAACAAATTCCACAGCATAGATCGTGGTCTAGCCGCACTTCTTGAAGGTTGGCTGGGAAGTCTGCCTCCCTGCAAGTGGCGGCGCGTCTCCTTGCTGGCCCATAAGTGCGGGCCATTACACAGATTGACGTGAGCACCCAAAAGCCGACTGCAAGCAGCACTCCAATCACGATGCGAAGTTCCATTAGAGCGGCGGCTACTGCCTGGCAAAGCCGGCCTACTTGAGCACAAAATTCGACCGGGCACAGTTGCGAACCTCCTTTCAGCCTTTCATCCTCTCTACTTCTGAAGTGTCAAGGCTCTCTGTGCCACAAGGTATTCCCAAATTGACATCCACAACCAATCATGATTGGCGCATCTTGCCTCCAGCTTTAAGCTTGCTGAAAGCCGACATTGTCCAGATGTCCGCCAGGCCCCATTCTTCTCAAGGTTCCCCCGCAAATCCTTGATTTCGTGCGGCTTCCCTTTACCAACCGAAGGACTTGTTCCGGTTTGAGAAACACCACATTTTGGGCCTGGGTATTCAAAGGCAAAGCCTTGAACACTTACCATGCAACCACCCAGGCAAATCCCCTCACCCCGGCGATCGGATCAATCGGATCACCTCCCGGGACATGGAGGCGATGGCGAAGGTGAAGGTGCAGACCACGGTGAACAAGGCCATGAAGCACAACATCACCTCGATCAGACGTCAAATTCGCAGAACACGGCTTAAACTGAACACGGGGAGAAGAAAAAAACGAAAGTCCCAGCCACAAAGAAGTGAATACAATGGAAAGGAGGTGGCCTCCTGTCCGGGGTCACGAGAAAGTGAGTAACAAACAGGTCGCATACCAATAGGTACAGTTAGCACAGAATCAGAGATTTTGCAGGAAAGGTCCCTGTGCTACCTGATTGCTGCTCACTAGAACACGGAATCTGACTGGGGAGTCTTGAAGACAATCTTCCTCTCTGGGGGGGGGGGGGTGGGGGATTTGGTGAACCCTGGAAATATCGAAAAATGGGGTCCCTCCCGAATGTGCATGTGCGGCTGATTGTGCATGTGCGGCTGATTGTTTGTGAGTTTCTAAGTTGAGTAGCTCGACCCCCATGACCCCTAAGACCGAAGCGTAAGCCAGGCACCAGAGCCATCATTAAACTATGTCAAACCAGGTAGTAGAGCCAATAAACTGCCCAAAACTCTGGATATTCCTCAAGCCAAACCTCTGCAGAGTTTTCTGGACCGAATCTGCTGGATCCCCTTTTTGGACTGCGGCCGTTCCCCAAGCCTGCTCCAGCGCGTGGGTGCACAGCACCGTGTACTCGGACATGGTGATGGAGATGCTGGTGACGTCCAGTACCAGGATGCAGAACCTCTCATGAAAATCCCAACGTTTTGGCGCCGCGTTTCTCTGCGGCGAAAGCCTTCGCCCGCTCGCGTGCGACGCGGAGCAACTTCTTGCCGGGTGGCATGAAAATGCCGGCGATCGAGAGGATCTCGTACATCAAGCCTGGGCGCCACCCAGGAAAACATGGGCCCACGGCTTCCAAAGGTGCAGCCACCTGCGTCGACACCTGCCCCCCTTCTTCGGTTTTAGGGCTGGAATGGACTCCGCCATCTTTCACCCTGTACACGCATGCCGGAAACCAAGAGGCTCTTTGCAACGCAACCCACAGTCTTTGCGATATGCAGGCGAAGGGCTCATTCCATCAGTCCAAGCCTCACATTCGAACTTGAAGACTTGCTCCTGCTGACACCCCGATCCCAGTTTCGGTCTCTTCGAGTCTTCCCAAAACGGCGCTTCTTGTTGGCTCCCCTGGTGATCCCGAGTCCTCTGTGCTGCCCACGCAGTGGATCATCGGCTCCACCTGCGGCTCTCAAGGCCGAGCCCATGTCACACAACTCTGGCCATGGGGAGCTGCATGGTTCAGCTCTGAAACATGGCCAAGTGGTCACCATTTTTAGAATCCGGACGGCTCAGACCGTGTGCATTCCCGATTCGAATCCGAACGGCCCCGGTGCTCGGCAGGGAATGAAGGAATGACCCCTATAAACCATCCCTTGTGGTTTCCTTCAAGGGGAATTCTGGGTTTGTTCCCTCCTTCCCTACCTATCGCACCAGCAAGAAAAGGAACAACCTAGATAGCCAAGTTCCTGCTGTTTTCAGTCACTATTGCTGGTTGTTGGGGTGAAGTTCATGGAAAACAGCGATCGCAACTGGCGATCCAGGAAGTGACGCCTGAACATTGCCTTGTAAATGGTGGTGTCCCTGTATTTTGGTGGAAAAAGCCATGTTTCAAATGGTCAAAATCTATCTTTTAAGGAGCCCTGAACAAGTGGTCTCTCTTGTCCGCGCCATAAGCATCAGCATCAGAGTGAACATCAGCACGAGGCTCAGCTTCTGGGAGCACTGGGTCAAGTACTGGGGCACCCGCACCCCGCAGCTTCGGCCCATCTCCTCAGCGCTGCGAAGGCGCTTCGAACTGCCGGAGAAAGAAAGCTCGGTGCCCTTTTCGGGGTTGGTCTTGAAGAGGGAAACCAAGAGGGAAATCACCATTTTGGGGGCCCCCCAAAACAAGACACACCCTAAATGGGGAACCGTGTTGGGGGGACTTTGTATTTTTTTTAATGGGGGGGGGGTCTGTTGAGACGCGATCGAGTGTCTTTTTTTGCAGGGGAATCGGGTTGTCAACTGGTTTGCCTGGACCTTTTGTGAGGTGTTTTGCACCAACGGTCTCCCCCCTCAGTTTTGCACGAAACCTTGAGGCCCGTCCCTTGGCCAAGCCAACAGGAGACGTCCAGTATTGTCAGTTGCGGAAACAACGGGGTGCGCAACTGGCTTATGTGTGTGCGTGTGTGTGTGTGTGTGTGTGTGTGCGTGTGCGTGTGCGTGTGCGTGTGCGTGCGCGTGCGCGTGCGCGTGCGCGTGCGCGTGCGCGTGCGGGCGTGCGCGTGCGCGTGCGGGCGTGCGCGG
>CAUJNA010001114.1:0-252500 GCA_963377175.1 Effrenium voratum
TGGAAACGCCACTCTTTCTGCTTCGTGCTTTCCCAGTTGTTGTTCCGACATGTTTCTCTTGGCTTGTTGTTTTTTCGTTTTCATTTCCTCATTTCATATTGAATTTGTGTGCTGGCTGCACGTTTGTGCCCTCTTCTCACTCTGCCTCCAGATAGATCTCCTTGCCCTTCTTTGTGTTGGCCTCCAAGTATCTTTTGATGAGTTTCGTTTTCTGCATTCCTTCAGGCCGCCAATCCCGGTGGCACGTACGTCGGAGGACTTGGCAAGCTGATGGTTGATGCCGCCAAAATGTGTGCGCGAGGAGCCAGACGAATGGAGCACCGTCAAAAAGAAGAAGCAGGTGAAGGCACGGCCCAATTCACCGACGTGAGGAATTGGAGACGGCAGATTACTAGATATCCCTTGACTGCTGTTGGCGAGAGGGCATGGTCGTTGTCCTGTGGATGTCAAATGAAAAGCTTTGCTTTGCCTGTCAAGGAGGAGAAGAAGATCAAGGAAGAAGAAGAACGGAAGTTCCAGGCGGTTCTTTCACTACTTGCAGCATCATACAATGACAACAATACTTTTGCATTGCAAATCTTGGCAGCGTCAGGAGCATATGAAGGAGGCTGACAAGCAGAAGGTCACTGAGAGGACTGAGAATGGACTACTTTCAGTGAGTTCTTGTTGTCTTTAGGGGACGATTCCAGCCATAAATGGGTGCGGCCGCCTTTTCAATTCCTTACATGAATCTGGGTAGACCACTTTGATACCGGGTTTTGATTCTGACTCATGTCTTCTCCAGCCTGCTATTGCTTCTGCAGAGCCTGTAGCCTGTGCTCGGGTGGATGATGCTTGCGAGGAGGGACCCATCTCCTCCTGCTTCGAAAGAGCCGACTCCCAAAGTCTCGACGCCGCCGGGAAAAGCAGCGATGCCTAAAGCGATGCCTCAGAAGATGTCCTTGCCCCCAAGTGCAGGACTCAGGGCCTGTCAGTGCGCCTTGCATGCGCGGAGCTTTCCGCTCTCCGGTTTCTCAGCCCGCAAGGCGTGCGGAGGTTTTTTGAGCCAGCCGTGAGGTCAGCCCGCCAAAGGGTCGGGCAAGAACGGCAAGAACGGCAAGCACGGAGCACCGACAGGCCCGGTGAAGAGCAGATCTCAGTGAAGCATTTTTTGGTTGGTGAAGCACCATGCAAGGTGTTCAATGCAAGTCAAGTTATCCAGAAAACACCCCAATGGAAGGTGATCAGCATCAAGACTTGATCTGATGGAAGGTGATCGATTTCCATGGAGTGTGAGAGCTCACTGCGAGCTGCCCAGTGTCCTTCCCAAGCAAACAGGTTCATGTGCAACCAGCAAAAGCATGCAGGTTCATAGCGGAACATGAGCAGGACCTTGTTTTGTCCACTGGTTTGCTACTGGCATCAAAGCTCCATGGGGCGGGGGAAAAAAAGGGCTCAAAAATAGGCGGATGTCCTTTTCCTTTCTGAGAACTGGACAGGCAAATCCAGCTCGCCTGCTCTCAAAGCTTCTCCACCACCCAAGACTGAGGAGGAGAAAGAAGGCCTAGTCGTAATTCTTCTGCGCAGGGTACGGGAAAGAACTGCGCTAAACACCGCGTGTTGCAGCGGACGGTTGCAGCCGGAGCTTGGGGAATCGTGAAGCCCCCTTTCAGGGATGCCCCAGTTTGCAAGCATCTCCTTATGACTTGGGACAAACCAACCAGTGAAGCCTGTATTGCGCATGTTTTCGGACAGAGGGGGGGGTGCCTGGCTTGTTCATACAATACCACGCCTCCAACTTTCCTCTGACGGATTTGACGGACTCATGAACGGCAGGCGTCCTCCCTCAAGATCCTGCCATCTTGTTCGCGAGCTCCAAGCCCTCTGAGTGCGGAGCCCAGGTCCGCCAGGTCTTTGCCAGGCTGTGGTTGTCGTTAGACCGTTTTGGGATCCCATTTTGGTTGGCAGGTGAATTCACCACCCATTTTGGGTTACCTATTTTAGTGGTTGGATTGGTTGATGTTCACTGGTACGAGTTGGGTTTTGAGCCATGGCCAGCCGGGCACGCGGCACCTCGCTGAGGACTGAGGCGCCGGCCAAGGCGCCCGCCGCGGCGCCTGCGATCCCAGCCCAAGCGCCACAGCCGGTGCAGCCACAGCCAGCGCAGCCACAACCAGCGCAGCCGCCGGCGCCGGAGGAGAAGGCGGAGAAGCCGAAGAAGCAGAATCCCTGGGATTCCCGGCTGATCATCCAGGCCGCTCAGGTCAGCATGGCGGAGAACGAGCCGACCCCCGCCGAGTCGGCCCTGCAGACGAAGGCGGGCCGCATGACCCAGCGCGTGGTGCCGAAGCCCGAGCCGGCGCCAAAGCCTGCGGCCAAGCCCGAGCCGAGCCGGAAGCCTCCGGCTCGGGACAACCGAGACTCCCGCGACTCCAATCGCAAGGAGGGCAAAGGAACTCGCAAAGGCCAAGAAGGAGACCAGAAGGAGGAATGGAAGGAGGAATGGTGACCGGCCTAGTTGCCTCGATCTGTTTCATGCAAGTTCTGCAGATAGGCGGATAGAGCTGCTCATCTTGATAACGGGGGCTGGCCTTCAGAATCAGCCCTTAGTACAGCATGCTAAGGTGGAGCCAGGCTGACTCTAAGTGGGTGCGGCCCTAAGATGACTTTCATTTCCTAGACGCTCCAAAGGCACCTTGCCCCTGATGATTTCAGTGACCGTGCCACTTGTGTTTGTATGCCAGCACCTGGTCTTTCACTGGAGACTTTGCTTTGTACAACAATGGCCGAACTTGTATCCAGTAGACCTATCCTCACAGCGTTGTCTTGGGATCGGGGCTTCTGGCAAGCTGTTTAGACAGATAGATGCGCAGTAAGAGCACCTGAGCCACAATCAAAACCTGGGTAGATGAAGGTTGGTAAGGGACGATCCCAGCCATAAATAGCTGCGGATATCCGCCTTCTTAATCCTATACATGGTTCTGGGAATACGACCATTTTAGTACCGGGTTTCACCCCACCCACCCCACCACACCCCACCCCACCCCACCCCACCCCACCCCACCCCACCCCACCCCACCCCACCCCACCCCACCCCACCCCACCCCACCCCACCCCACCCCACCCCACCCCACCCCACCCCACCCCATGACGTGACGCCACTCCACCCCACCCCACCCCACCCCACCCCACCCCACCCCACCCCACCCCACCCCACCCCACCCCACCCCACCCCACCCCACCCCACCCCACCCCACCCCATGACGTGAGAAGTTGAGTGAAGACCTAGCGCCAACGAACGGGCCCCGCGCCCAGAACGGACGCTGGGATTGGAAGAGCTGGAATGACTGGGAGGGCAATGCCTGGAGCTCGGATTGCCAGCCTTCAGCCTTGCAACTGCTTCAGAGGGCGGATACGACTGATGCGAAGCTTGTTTTCACCCTCTGTAGAGAAATGGAGGTCTGCAGAGCCTGGGTGGAAGTGCAAGAATACTTACTTACCAAGCAAACCTCCCAGTCAAGGTTTGCCTTTTTCAGCGCAGTATTAGTTCTCAGCCAGGTCGGACAATCATCCCGTTACGCTGACTCATTGAGGCTGACAGCGACTGGCGAAGCAACGACTGGAAGAAGGGAGGCACCAAGACGACTGGCCTGCTGACCTCATTTCAGGGCTGCCGCCCATTGCTGCCTCCCTCGATCTCAAACCAGAAACCCATAGAGATTGCGAGCACGCTCTGGCTCCAGGTAGGTTAAACCCCGAATTCCAGCCCAGAATTGACCTCCTCCCGGCCCCCCAAGCCACTTCACAAGCTTTGGGATTTCACAGTTGACATTATTTCTGGATCAAGAAGTGATTTACAAATCTTGGTGGCTCCCAGCCATCCCCTTAGCTTTTTGAGCTTTTAGTATTTAGTGGTAGTGGTAGTTTCCATTTAAACTTTTAGCGGGGGATCTGAGGGCAGCCCAGAAATAGTTCTTGTCTTCACATGTGCAGCCGTGGTGCCAGCAGTTTAGACAAGTGGCATTCTCCGCTGCTTCACAAGCACAAAGCGTACTTTGCACTGCTGGCAGCATCGCATCCACTTGTCGGCGTTAAGCTGGTTGACATTTGATTTCCATAGATACAATAGATGGATATAGACTAAAACATATGAAATGATTTGATAGGATTTATATATATATATAGATAATACACATTATACATGACAAGGGCAGACGGTGTGTATTAGTGTGTATAATAGTACAATAAGCACATAAGAGTAAACTTTGAATACATAGTTTGCATGTACATATTATGTATGCCTCATGCCCCCCCCCCCGCAGATGTCCCCCCAAAAGTAAGGGTTCAAGTCCATGTTGGCTTTCCTCACCAAGCAAACTTCCTCAGGGCTCGCCCCTCAGAAAAACATGGCTTCAAGTTTGTGGCGGTTTGCCTCAAACAAGTCTCCAAATTCGAGTGCCTCAAACAAGCAACGTACCATTTTTGCACGTGTTTTTCGTCGGGCAAATAAGGGCTTATGCAGGGCTTAATAAGGGCTCGGCTTATTCATATATTTTTTTGGGGGGGGCTGATTTTTCATACCCTCTGCGTGTTTTGGCACACCAGGCGGTTTAGCGCCCAAAAAGAAACAAAACACACAAGCCGGCAACAAGTAAGGGGTTTGTTGGGGCTGTTCAGCCAGTTTGTCCAGTCTGAGGATGCAATGGTCCAGTAGATGGTCATATGAAAGATTAGAGGCTAGGCTAATGCGCAACAAGTTTGTAGTTGATGTCTGAGCAACGTCCTTATTTAGGGTGACCTTCATGAAAACCAATAATACTGTCTTATTAGGGGCTTAATTAAGGGCCTAATAAGGGCTTATGTAAAAACACCTTCTGGATCCATCTTATCTCTTTGCCCGGGGGGACATTGGGGGGCGGGGGGACATGGGGCCTACATGAATGAATATACGATTAATATGAAACCCAGCGGTTTATTCCTTCATGCCTCAAAAGAGAAGACCCGGTGAACCTTTAAATGGATCAGACATAGAATTGGTATAGAATAGATAGAGAGGGACAGAAAAGCAGCCAAAGCCACGGGAGAAAAAGACGAACCCAAGCAGCGAGAATGAAGAACAACGCGTATGCAAACACGACGCTGAAATCCGCATGGAAAACATGAACAGCGAAGCCCAGAGGAATGGAAACGGCCATGCAAGTAGACAAGGATACACGTAGCGCTCCACGCCTATGGATGTGCAGTACATGTACAGAGAGGATTGCAAACGGACAGCGGCTTTCGCCTCTTTTCCAGGCGAAAGCCGATGTGCTGTAGCATTCAAAGTGAAAAGCGCCAGTTGCAGCACATCGAGTCGAAAAATGACATGACTTCGATGTGTTTGTGTGTGCTTCTGTGTGCTTCTCTCTGTGTGTGTGTTGGTGTGTGTGTGTTGTTTGGTTGGTTGGTTGGTTGGTTTGTTTGTTTGCTTGTTTGTCTGTATGTCTGTTTGTTTTTGTGCCTTTGTGCATGTGTATATACGGGTATATGTATGTTCCAACCGCTCCTCGCCTCACGCCTTTCTGGAGCCAGCGGCGGATGTCGATTTATTTGTGAGGAGCCCCTTTGATTGGAGGAGTCAGCTTCTAGTGCGGCTCAAAATCCTGAATCCTGGCAGGCAGTTGGCAGTGGCAGAAGAAGACCGAATCGCAAGGACAGGGTGGAGCTCGGGAGGAATCGTGAGCTTCAACTTGGCTTACGGTTTGTCAGGGCTCCTCAAAAGATACATTTTGCCCATTTGAAACATGATTTTTTTCCACTAAAATAAAGAGAACCCACCATTTCCAAAGCAACGTTCAGGTGTATAATGTAAGGATCCCTGTTTGTGAGCAAAGGTTTCCTTGGCTGACTGGTACAACTTGAAGCGACAGCTGGGCATGAGCTTGGAGATGCAAAGGGCGCTTGCAGGTTGGCAGAAGAAGGATAAGGGTGACAAGGAAGCCCCAGGCTGGAGGGAGCCTGCCCTTCAATGGGAGTTGGGGCTGAGACAAGGTGATTGGCCACGCCCGTCACATTGGTCTAAGCATGCTTAACATGTGGCTGTGGTTGTCAAAACCAATCGGATCCCATTTTGGGGTAGGTGCACCACCCATTTTAGTCTATTTAGTGGGGATTGGGATGTTCACTGGGGGTACGGCATTTTGACCCATGGCCATGTTGGAATCAAATGAGTGACCCCACTGGGACTTTCTTGGATCTTTGCAGGTTGGAGTCGTCGTCCATGCCAGGTGACACCCAGGAAGAGCCTACCAGCGCTGCAAGCGCCGGCTGAGAGGGGTCTCACCCGGCTTGGGAGATCTTGGGACAGCGCCCCCTTTGAAGAGAAGTGAGGCATCCACCCTGCGGGCATTTTGAGCCTTGAGCCGGCAAGGAATCGGGTAGCTGGGCACTTGCTTAGCTTCTCACTAGCTGCTCAGCCCAGCTGAGCTAGACGGACGGAGCTCCAAAGACGCGAGTCGGGAGCCTACGTGCAGGCCAAGGCCAGTGAGCCTAGTCGCAGTGAGCATGCAGGTGGCACGTTTCAAAAGCTGAGCCTTGCTGACTTGAGAGAAGCGGCGCGCTTCGCTTTTCTCATCAGAGTCGCAGCTGACCAGTGCTGGCATTGGTCGCGGAGGCCAATCGATCCCGCCCTGTGTAGTTGGTATCCTCAGCCATTTGGGCCGAGCCACAAGAACCCCGGACGACGGCAGACTTCCACCACTCAGCAAGCTGACCTCAAAACGCCATTGCGCCCCCCAAGACTTAGAAGGCAGCTTGTAGCCACTGCAGATGACGGAAGAAAGGTCTTGCCACCCATCATTTTCAAACATCAAACATGCTCTTATGCGCAGTTCGGGCCTACCAGATACTACCAGCAGTTGCCTTGATGAGCACAACTTGATCTTAGTGCTGCAATTGCCAGAGCTGCTTTGGCCAGCGATAGCCAGAGCCCCTGCTGATCATAAAAACCCTCACTGGTTGGTTCATGTTATTCGTGCCATTGATGCCGAAGCAATTGAACGACGGGGAATGTGTCAACATAAGGCAAGAGGATAGCTTTGGATTGCCGCAGTTCTTTGGATGGTGTGCCTGTTGTACACTGGGAGGGCTGGACTTGCTTACACACAAAAGATGACAGTGCCTGTTTGGTGTGTTGCAAACCATTCACAGCCACCTGTTGAGGCGGAGATTCGCACTGACTTTCACGCACGGGCCTCAAAGACCTCGCATGTTGACCGAACGTACAAGGATCCCCGGACCAATTACATGAACTCGTCAACGGGGTGTGTCTTTCCCCCAGTCACAAAGAATCGTGAAAAGAACACATTGCAGGATGTCCAACACGCTTCCATTTTTCGAACATATTTGAAATTGAAGACATTTGTCCAAGTTTCTCGGGCAGCTTCGCGGCAAAACTCACAAATCACACACTGGCACGACGATGTTGGTCAAATAGTGAGGTAGCTGGCTTTTCTTTTTTAACCTCCCCCCCCCCTCCCCCCTCCCCCCTGCCCCTCCCCTCCCCCCGCTCCCCCGCTGCACATATAAAAAGAAGAGCGTCCCTGGAGGTTTGTTCATCTTCCAAGTTCCTGCCTGTCTTGGGGTTTGGCCTCGAGGCAAATCTGGACAGTCCTCTGTGCAGGTCCATGGCTCCTTCTGAGGCCGGGTGATCGCGTGCCGGAGTTCATGTGGGTATGGGTCAAAATGAAACCACCAGGGGACCACAGGTTTTGGTCCAGGTTTCCACTTGCTGGGGTTCCATTTGGGGTACCTATTTTTGACCCACAGCCATGTGTGATCGCGTGCGCTCTCCGCCCTTGTAACGGAGCTTCGTGATCCAAAGGGACACCGTGGAGGGTGAATTTCGAGGGCAGCGTTTGCCATTTTCATTGGCAGCCGGGGATGCGAGCTAAACGGGGCGCTTCAAAACTTGCACCAGTACTGGGTACCAATATCGAGTCGACCCAGCCTTGAAGCAACATACTGTTCCCACTGGGCAAATGGTTGAAAGGTCGCTTTTTTAGCTTTCTGTCAAAATGGTGGACCCCCCCCTCCCCCCTCCCCCCCTCCCCCGGATTCAAAGGGAGACCAGGAAAATCGGATTTGGGGCCCCGGTAGCATTGGCCAAGATGGCTTTGAGCCCAGGCAGAGTGCGAGTTCCAGAAGCTGCAGCGGGAAGGCCGGTTTGTCAACTTCGACCGCCGGTTTGTCAACTTCGACCGCCGGTGACCTGAGACCGGGCGACGAGGCGTAGGAATTCTTGGAAAAGCATGAGCATTGAGTAAGCTTGAAGTTGACACCTAGGACTGGGGTTTTGAGGATTCAAAACAGAGGAATAAAAACAACACACACACACACACACTGACACGCACACATTCAGGGACGATCTAGTCCTTAGCAACGACATATTGATTAATGTCTACTTCGAGGCTGATATTGGGGCAATGCGCCTTAGCCTGTGAAACAATGGGCACAAGTTGAAGTTGGAGCCTCAGGTTGGCATAGACCTTGATGCCATCCTTGGTTCTTAAGTGGCAGGTTGGATAGTAACTTTCAAATTATAGAAAGACATTGCGGGCTGCCCCAATTTTCTGTTTGTGGGTAAATAAGACCAGCCATAACCAGAGATTGCAAAGACAGGTTCTGGGCGTTGTCAGCCTATGACAATTCTTTGCACTGCCAGGCTATATAGTCATCCAGGGCGTACTGGAGCCAGCCTTGTGCGAGGCACGGCCAGAGAGGTATAGGTAGGGACCTTAGGGATGAAAAGACCTGGCTGGTTGCCAAGAGAACTGGTGCCCCAACAGATCAGCTCGATGCACTTGTGCCAGGCCTTGCGTCAACACGTGCTGCTCTGCACTGATGAGGCGAGAGGTCCTCCGCATTGAGGGCTGGCAGCTGGCTAGGTTGGCTGGCTGGTGGGTGGGGCGGGCGAGCAGGCGGGTTGGTGGGTGGGTGGGTTGGCGGGCGGGCGGGCGGGCGGGCGGGCGGGCGGGTGGGTGGGTGGGTGGGTGGGTTTGTGAGCCGCATCCGCAGCATGGTCAGCCTCATTGGCCAGTGTCGGCCCTGACTTGCGGGCAGTAGATTTAGGTTGCTTGAGGATTGCTTAGGTATGTGGTTAACCGAGTTTTCAGCTGGTTTGTGGTTTGGTGTGTCGACCACCCTGGGGTTTCAGAACTTTGCCAGCGCAAAAGAGGTTCCCTGAGGTCTCTTCGGTCTCTTCCGTTCACCTCGAGAGATGAAGGATTTGTTGCTACTGATTTCCAGTGCTCAGGACATCTCTTAGGTGCAGGAGTTGAAAGCAATGCACTGCTTTTCAGAGGGGCATCCAGGGGCCGTGTGCCAAACGCGTGCCTCTCCATGGCAGTTTCAATTTTTGCATTGCCGTTGCAGGCTCACCGGCAAAACCGTCTGGACCTCTTCGGGAACATCCAGGAGGTGGGGCGCCGAGATATTCAAAAGACCAAAAGTACCAAACAAGTGCCAGTCCAGCCCAAGTGGCATCCCTAAATCCTCTCAGGTCGCAATTGCTCCAAGGTGGTAAGGAAATACTGTGGATGGACGAAATCCTGCACCACTTTGCAACCATTGAAAAACCATTGCTTGTTGGTATTTACAGGGGGATCATCATTCCAGGGTTTCTGAACGGTGGTGCCTAAGAGGATTTCGCAACCATCCACAGTGTGTCTGCGATATTTTTGTCATTTTGGATCCCAGCCATTCCCACAGGCCCGAATCCTTCATGCAGCCACTCCACTGGGTCAGCCTCTCCGCGAGGCGGAGCACCGCAGCGACCTGAAGCTGGACCTCTGCGAGCCCGTGGTGGAGGCCGTTGGGCTTGACTCTTGGCACTCAGAGGGTGCCAGGAGAAATCGAAGCGCGTTTTTTTGTTGCACAAAAACGCCACAAAGGACGCATCTCAAGAAGGCGGGCTTGGGAAGGCTTTTGACTTTGGACCCCTTTTGCAGGGACAACATGGAGCCGCGCGGGGTGTTTGCTTTCTTTTTTTGGACTGGGCGGAAGAAGCCACTCTGATGTCGGGCCTTTGCGCGCGAGGCGCTCAACTGCTTCAGCGCGCGCTGCCGAGATCTGCTCACGCGCGGCTCGGAGCAGATGGCCGCGTTTCGGGCACTTGGAAAATGACAAACGGACACGCTCCGGAGACTGGGGTGGTCAAAATTGTCAGTTTCTGGGGGCCATCAACATGAGCAGAGTTTTTGTCAGATGAAAGGGCTTATTGTAAACGCTGCTCGCTGCCTTCCTCGGCCAGGCTCAAAAGAACCATAAGAACAATGCGGGCTTGAGCAAATGATGCTGGCTGGGCTGAGCGGTTGGGGGGGTTGGATCTGGACTCCTATTAGAGGACACGTCATTGTGCTTTGTCTCGCGTGCGTCGGTGCTCACAAGCAAGCTTGGCGTGATACATCATAGAGCTTCGCATGGCCTGTTTTGCAGGTTTTAAGGAGGGAGAGCGGCTACACGCGCGTGTACGCATTGTTGGGAGCTGGAGCAGCCAAAGTGCAACTAGGGGTCAGACGGGCTGTCTTGGCGGCCGTTTAGGGGGTTGTCATTGCCACTTCGGGGATGTCTTCTGGGAGGTGCTCTTGGGGATGTCGTTGCGAAGCTTTGGGGTTGGCGGGGGGCTGTTTTGGGGGGTGTTTTGAGGGGGTGTTCCGCGGCTGTCTCGAGGTTAAAAAAGGTCTTCGGGGATGTCTTTCTCGCGGATGTTTGCGGGTTTGTTTTCTGAGCTTCATTGCGGCCTAGCGTTTCTTTGCAACTCGGGGTGGTCTCTGCGTGCGTTCAGGGAGGCGCGCTTGGGGTGCCTTGGAGGGCAGGCGTGCGCGCGCTTGCGCGAGTGTCATCTTCGTTGGCCCTGCGCCAAAATTGGTCGAAATCTGTCTGGCGCCGCAGTCCCGTGGAAAGTTTGGATGCGTGTCGGAAGCGTGTCAAAGTTGGAACTCGTGACAGGCGCAGCGCTCTGGAGGATTTTGAGTTCGTGGCAAGCTTTGCGTGACGGGGTGTCAGGCAAGGCAAGCTTTTCGTGCAGATTTCGTGGCAGGCGAAGTGCTTTGGCTCTCGTGGCACGCAATTCTGTAGAGCTCGGCGTGCAGGTTTTGTGGCAGGCGCAGTACTTTGGAGCTTGGCGCGCAGAAATCGTGGCGAGCGCAGCGCAGGTGATGTCTCGGCTGGATATCTGCCGATGGTGTCTTGGGAGGGGTGTCTTTTTGGGGAGTGTTGGGGTGTCGTTGTTTGGCGCTCCATCCTGCTTTGATTGATCAGGCTAGAGTGCAAGCGCGGGCGGAAGCAAAGCGCCTCGTGCTGTTGGGGATATCACCTGAGTTTTTTTTGAGCGGGGGGTGGGGTTGGAGATTTGTTTCTGGAACATGTTTTTGCACATATTCTTGGGGACGTGCGCTGTTTTTAGGAACATTTTAGGAGATATCTTTGGGGCTGGCTGTGGGGTTTTTTGTTGGGGCGCACGCCGGGGTGTCTACGGATATGTTTTTTTTGGGTTTCTTTGGGAACGCTTTGTTCGTGAGGATGCCTTTGGCTGGGGATGGGCTTGGACATGGAGACTGTTTGGGTGGGTGTAGGTGTGGGTGTTGGGTGTGGGTGGGTGTGTGATTCGGGGTTCACGGCCTTTATCAGGTTTTCAATTATGGTTACTATGGGGTTGGCGCGGGCACGTGGAGCTTGGGTCCTGGAGTGCTCCCTGATACGACTGCGCTCGGGTTTGGCAAGCGATCAGCCAGCCCTACTCGAAAGGTAGTATTGGGGACTCAGCATGACAAAGCTCTCCAAGCACAGCTCACAACTGAGTCGTTTCCTTGTAACCTACCACTTGTGGGGGTGACTTGAGGATGGGAAAGACATGAAACTAGTAGGAGAGCTGACAAACAGGTACTTTACCTCACACACACACACACATCCTTAGGGATCCACCACATCCACCTCACTTTTTTCTAGTCCACTGTTGGCTCTTGTGGCTACGAACGTGTCCAATGTCCCTGATGGCAGAACTGTTTGGCAGAAGCTGCAAGCTTGTTCTCAGGTACTATGGGCGGAGATGCTCGCATTGCCGCGTTGCTCAGAACTTTTGTCATGCTTGCGTTTTGGCCCGGCGCAAAGTGAAGACCAGTCCTTCAAGAGCGCGTTTCTGGGGGTAAGCATCAATAAGCCTGGGCGACTTTCTGATCACTTTGATGCTGGTTGGTATGATGGATTTACACCAAACTGAGCTGGGGAGGTTTCACAAGCTCCCAAAGGCCTCGTGTCACGCGGCGCCCCAAGGTCGAGTTGGCGGCCATCAGCAGCAGCAAAGGCCAGCGGACATGGTCGATACACTTGACGAGTTGGATCTCATCGCGGTGGTGAAATATCATGAGTTGGTGGTCATCGACCCCTCAAAACCGAACTTTGCACAGGACTACTGAACACGAATCGAACTTAGCGCACGAGAGGGGTGATTTTCAAGGTGCTTACAGCGCACGTTGGCTACCCTTGCGATGTGTTAGCTTTGGCACAGCGGCTCAACTGGCAGCACAATGTGTTTCATTCTGGATCCAGGTGCGGTGGCGCAGCCAGTCCACGCGGACACCATGCACGGCGTCACGCGATTCTTGCAGAGTGATATAGCTCTCCACGATGCTCGGCGTCCCAGAATCGGAGTGGAAGGCTTGATTGTTTGGTCGCAGGTTGGTGACCCATTCTCTGATGCAACGCTTAGATTTAGGCTCAATTCATTCATAGGCTTAGGCTCAATTCAGCCATAGTCGTCACGCCAGCGATGGATTGTGTTTTGCCCCACAACATCGGCATGGGATGACAGAAGAGCAGCAGCTGCGGCTTGCATTGCACTTGGTATTACTATGGGAATTATGGCCTCATTCTCACTGGGATTGATGTCCACCACCCCTTTCGAGTTGCGAGGGTGTTGAGCATGCAAACTCATGGCCATTTTGATAGATTGATGCTTCGTCATCGTGCAGCCATTTGCTTGTGGCTCATGTGGCCTGCATGGAGGCTCAAGCGGCTTGGCAAAAGCGACAAACAGGAATGCACACAGAGGCTAAGTAGAGTAATAAGTTGGAGACATGCCATGCTCAAGTTTCACACAGTTCGACCCGCTTCTTGCTGCATCTGAATGTCAGCATTTCCGGTATGCCTTAAGCTCAGACATGAACTGGTGGCCAGAGAACCATTGATTCACCTCCATGTGGCCCAGCCATGGCAAGCGAGTGTGGCGGGAGAGCCCCGAGTATGCGAGGCTATTCACGGAGGCAGCCGGCGCGCCCTCGCTAAAAGAGGCCAGCGGTGACTTGAGAGGACTTGCCTCTGCTTTTGGATCATCTTTCCTCGCCAAACAAAATCTACAAGCTGGCCTTGCCTTATGATGATTTGCAGCTTGGCATCAAAGAAACTTCTGAAGCATGAATTAACAATGATTGTTGTGCACCAACAACAACTTGTTCGGCATCAATACAAACACTGATTGCCACTTCCAAAGCCGTCGGCATGCATGAATTCCATTGCATCTTGGACCCTGAACTTGTGCAATTCTTATGCCAAGGACATGCCGCGCGGATGACCTTCATTCGATCTTACCCATGTGTCACCTGTGCAACCTTCTCACACGATCAACAGTATTATCCTTGTTCAGTGGCTTTCGCGCGAGCGCTGTAGTGATCTCTGTTTGCTCCGGCTTTTACAGGGCCCGCCATTTCCCATGTGTTGGTGCCACCCTCCTCTGATTTTTCAGAGAGATTAGCTCAATTAACCCCAGACAGGTTTTCTAGAACCCTTCCAAGAACTAAGAAGGCTCTAACAACCTTTCCCTGGAATTGGGGGTGGGGGGAGCAAACGGGGGGCCAGTGGGAGGTTCCAAAGAACCTGTCTGGGTCTAAACACCTCTCAGGGTGGGAGGGTGGGGGGCTTGAAGTTCTTCTTCCGGCGCTAAGAGACGCGGTCGAAGCGTCGCTCGCGCTAAAGCGGCGGTCGGCCGTCGGCCGTCAGGAGCGGCCGCACCTGGCACAGGTGCGGCCCGAGCAGTTGCAGGGCGCCGCGGGCGCTGCCCGCAGGCCGGCGCGCGCAAAACACGCGAAGTCGGAGTCGTGGGAAGGTCCGTCCCCCAGGGGTTTCGGTTTGGGGGAGAGGTATGAAGCAAAAGGGGGGGAAGGACCTCTTTTCATCAAAATCCAAAAAAACCTCTTCCAAATCAATAGCAAATGCTGATTGAGCTCCAAGAAAGAATTGTATGCATCGACAAAAGCTTATTTGGGAGTCGTTCTAAATTGCCAGTCTTAAAATTAAGTAAAGGGAGGTTCTGAAGGTCTAGCGCGAAAGGAAAACACTGCATCGCGAAAGGCCGGCGAAAGGAACGCGAAAGGACTTGAAACATAACGAATACATGGTAGAACCCTCGTTTGGGCTCGGAAACAAGTTTTTCAGGACTGGTTTGTCACCGCGAAAGGAAAACATGGGGCCGCGAAAGGACCGCGAAAGGCCGGCGAAAGGGCCGTTTCCAGGAACTTTTATGTTGAACAACCCCCATTTGGCATCCATCAAAACAAATTAGGCATCAATAGAAACTTAGTAGGCATCAATCAACTTGTAGCCATTCCGAAAGGAACTGAGAAGGAAGGAAGGGAGGCAGGCAGGCAGGAAGGAAGGAAGGAAGGAAGGAAGGACTGCCTGGTGCTTGTGGCACTCTGCCGGGCTGGGGGGGTTGCCCTCCTCCCCCCCAACCCCCCGCCTTTATAGTCCTTACCTGGCTGATGCTGTTGTTTGTGCTTGCTCGACTCGGGGCCGGGGGGGGGGGGAGGACTGCGCCAAAAGACTTAGTTCTGCAAATCCAGAAAATGTGAGGCATCAAACAAATCTGGTTAGGCACGATTTTGCTGCAATACAAGCCTGGACACTGCGTTGTTACAAGCGCACATTTGGCTTACACAAAAGAACCACTTGTGGGGCATGGCCAGGGTTGCTTTGTTCAAAATTTGTTGCTTCGGATGGGTCTACGGTGGGTTGTTTAGGGTGTGAGAATTTAGGAGTTTGGGGTGGGTTTAGGGTTGGTTTGGGATGGGTTCAGGATGGGTTTAGGCTGGGTCTAGGGCGGGTTTAGGGTGAGTTATGCTCGACAAGTTTGTTTGTGATGCCTAATGAGTTGTTGAGATGCCGCAGTTTCCAGTTTTTGTTGCAATGTTTTGTAGCAACATTGTGCCCAAGAACTCAATGTCGATGCTTAGGAAGTGTTTTTTCCTTGTCGTTTAGACATTCTCTTTTATTGATGCTTCATATTTTTGTTGATGACTTCTGCCCTTATCAGGAAGCCAGCAATTTGGCTGGGGTCAGAAATTTGACTGTTTCTGCGGCTTGTCAAAGTCAGAAACGGAGGTTGTTTCCTTTGAACCTACCACTTGGGGCGTGACTTTGATCATGGTGAAATACTGGGACCAGTTTGGAAGAATTCCCTCCACGTGGGCCTGGCGCGAATGTGGTTGGTCCGGCAAGCAGCGAGGGCAATGTTGGCTTTCTTGAACAGACGACAGCAGTTATTTTTGCATAGTACGGCGACGTGGAAGTCGAGTGCTTTACGGCTTTGGAGTAAAAGCATCACCGGAGGGTCAAACATTTGGGCCCCAAGCGTGGGAAAATGCTGCACTGGCGCACTTGTTTGCAAGGTGTATGACTGGGAACTGCTATGGGAAGAAACACAACTTGTTTCATTTGTTACTTTGGTTTTTGGCTCGGAGCAAGTGTTTTAGGGCACAAAGAAACACGGTGTCCTTGTCCTTGTTGCAGGCCAGCGCGGGACGAGGCCTGGGCTTGCGCAGAACAGAGTGAATCGACGCAGAGGGCTGCTTCTTCCTCGCTCCATGGCCGACCACTTGTTGCTGGAGCGCGACAGCGATGGCAAAGCTATCTCAGCCCACTCGGATCCATATAGGATCACAGACCCTCGTTTTCTCGGGCTTGATAGTGACCATCACCCAGTTCATGTTCGCGCCATGACAAGACAGAACTCGGCGAGCCACTGGTCAGGTGGAAGTGGCCAAGCGGGAACGGCCTGACTACGAAGGCTGGACAGAAGAAGGGCAGCGAAAGAAACGGAGTGTCATGTTGGAAGTTTTGAAGAGTTCATGCCCTTCCACCAACACACCAACAACAATTGCACGCTTGCACACACACACACACGTTTAGTCAAACAGACTTACACTTACACTTGTTCTTACACACACACACGCACGCACACGCCCGCCCGCCCGCCCGCACGCGCGCGCGCAGACAACCACCAGGCACAAAACCGCATAAGGAGACAAAGAAAACACACAAACACAACACACACGCAAACACGCAAACCCACAAACAAGCGAACGAACGGACAGCAAGACAGGCAGACAGACAGACAGAGAGACAGACAGACAGACACAGAGAAACAAACAGACAAACAAACCCACATGCACACACACACACACACACTCACACACACCTATGGACACAAAGATAGCGCTCTCATATCACTCATGTCGCCTTCCTGATGGACGGTTTGCAATATGTTCAACGTTATGGCCTCCATTGTGCTGAATGCGAAGACGGGCGATGTTGTTAGACTACATTCTGAAGATTCCAGAACTGTGGAGATTTGTTGTGTCAGCGGGCTTTTCTGACCAACTGAGCAGGATGATAGGTTTCAGTTGCAACCCCTGGCCGTTTGAGAGTCACCCTGGGGGACAGGATAGGGCAAACCGATGCGTTTAGGCACTCCCTTCAAAGGACTTGTTCAATACCAGTAGATGCATCTTGACGCCAAAGGATGGCTGCATTTCTCCATCCTTGCGTGAAACCCTTTGCCACTCGCAGAAATTGTGAGTCTGCAAACCCTTCGAAGGTGCTGCCGGCAAAAGGGTGGTGCCTGTGGTCTGGAGATATCATGAGACGCCCGCGGAGACGCCCCAGGACCGGGTGTGGGGAAGGTGTCCAAGTCCAGAAATCTCTTGGGTATTCCACAAAAGATTCCCCGTTGTGCCATATATGTCACAGCTAAGCATTCCTTGTGGCCAGAGGAAACAAGCATGAGACTCGTCACTTGAGTCTGAGGGGTCCTTGGTTTTGACATCCCAAATGGTTGGGGCGCCAAACAAGCAGCCCTTGCCATGGGCGTTGGCCCGCAACCTTTGCGCTTGTGCCCCAAGGGTCAGATCGCACCGGGCTGCTTGGATTGGAGAGGTGTTTTGTAGTACTCTGTTGCAATGAGACTAGATCTTTCACAGGTTCCCTTGTCCAGGCTTGCCTGCCTGGACATTTGCACGGCCTGTTTTTAGTCACCAAAGCAAACAGTATTGATGGGATGTCAGTTGCGCATGGAGCTGGCTGAACGAGTTCAGCGGGCGGAGTTGGGTTGGGTGCTCGTGTAGAGTTGATGTTGGGGCTTGCTGACAACGGGTCGGCGTTGCGTCGGGCCGATTTGTGCGCTGCTCTGCCTGGGCTTAGGTCGGGTTGCTTTGGATCAGGATGGGGTTGCGTGAGGTTGGGCTGGGGGGCGAAACAAATCACTTTGTCCAGAGCAAGCAAACCAGCAAACTAACTAAGCAGCCAAGCAACCAGAGTAACCAACCAAGCCACCCAAGCCAACGAGCAGGCAAGCGAGCAAGTACTGGAACCCAGCGACCCCACCCCCCCATACCTAATCCGCCGGCCAACACCAGCCAGCCAGCAAAAGAGCCGGATAAACGGAGGAAGAGGACCAGAGAGAGAGAGAGAGAGAGAGAGAGAGAGAGAGAGAGAGAGAGAGAGAGAGGCTGCAGCAACGTAGGCGTGGGAGCCGGCTCCAAAATTGGGCTATATGGAGCTGATTCAGCAGCATGAGCAGATGCTGCCTGGGGCCCACATTCGTCTCCTTGAGTCGGTTGGCCAGCGGGATCTGGGTTTGGGGTCCGTTTTTTGTTGCGGGGCCCATCATGTTGATGCTGTCCTGTCCGCAGATTCTGGCAGTTACGCATGGGTTGGTTTCTACGTAGCCTGCCGGTAAAGCCACTTGCGGTTTTTTGAGAGCACTAGATTCGCGCCCTGACTGTGCCTGGTACTGTACAGGCTTGATTCATCGTGTGCGCCAAACCGTGACAATTCATCAACTTGGCATCAGTACAATATTATGGATGCGTCTTCGAAAAAGGACCCCCCCCCACAAATGGCTGATTGCGTTCTGGTTTCCCTTTAAAACCATTGTGGAACTCATCCCATACCTCATGTTTAAAGAGAGCGGGACGCCCGGCAGGCCTTTTTTGCAGTGTTTTTAGCGGTTTTTTACACAAACTTGTGGTTTTGAGAGCTGTCTTCCCCTTGTGGTGCTGGCAATGCTGCTCGCTTCTGATGTGTTGGTGATGTAGCCATTGGTGATGTTGGTTCTGCTGTCCTCTTTGCTTTGGTTGTTGATCACTCGACTGTGCTGTGCTTTGTCTCTTGCCTTCTGCTTTGTCTCTTGCCTTCTGATGCTGTGCTTGTTCTGTGATGTAGGTGCTTTGACTGCTGCTGGCATTGTCACTGGTGTGGTGGGAGTTGGTGTAGGCAGTGCTGATGCTGGCGTCTTCCATGGACCTGTGTGTACACAGTCCAGTAGTTGCTGGTTGTACTTGTGAGGCATTATCTGCCTTCTGATTGTCCTTGCTCTGACAATCTTGTTGTAGATCCCGATAAGGGACTCGCCTGTTGTTGTATCCTTGCCCAGCCAGATTCCGTTGTAGAACGTGGCTCTAGTTTTGGAAATTGTTTCACTATTACAAGCATGTGCTGCACTGTCTCACCAAACTCGCAAAATAATGCATATTACTCTCTACTCCATCTGTTGAAGTAGCTTGTGCATCCATTGCTGTGGACTGCATACCTGTTCATGATGTATGCACCGTGTCGAACTATCCAAGGCATGAGTGGATGTTTCATTGAAATGTCTCTGTCGTAGTTTTGCCTGATCTGTGCCTTGAGTGTTCTGACTTGCGCAAACAGTGTTCCGTGCGCTCGCTCTACTCCTCCTTGTGATTCCAAGTTGTGTGACTGCATACTTGAAGAGCATCCTCTCGTCGGTTAGCTGTATTGCCATGATCACCCCGGATTGGATGTCAATTGCTGTGAGGATTGGATATACGTTGCTGTCATCAAAGCCTTTGATGTAGCCGATGTCAAGCTGTATGATTGGAAGCTTGCTGTGTTGCTTGGGGTGACTGCTTTGTTTGCCTCTGGCTTGCACGCGTATTGGCCACCAATTCCTGTAAGGAAGGTGTGCCATACTGCTTTTGCTTTTGTGCCTTGTTGTTGTTCCTCATCATCTGACTCAAGTTGTGTTTGAAATTCCTGATGTTTTTCGGTTTGTTCAGCCTGTCCAAGGCTTATCTGATGTCTTTGCCGGCTGTGTTGTCCATTCATTTTTGCGCCAATCTGATGTTGCGCTCACCTCCTACTATTTGTAATTTGTAATTTGGTCTCTCTCCATGGTGTGAGTCGCTTGATGTCTGGCCCGTCATGTGTCTGTTCTGGTATGTAAAATGCTGCGCGTGGCTTGATGTGTGCTCTCTTTTAGTAGGGGCCTTGTCTGTACCAGTAGTCTCTTCCAGGGTGTACTTCTGAAGGACGTGGAAGTCCATGTCCAGCTGCACCTTTGGTGGTGTGTGGTGCTGCTGTGTCACTGGTTGTTGGTGTTGTTGTTTTCTCATTCAATCTCTTGCGTGGGTTGTGCTGGGTCACTTGTGGTGTAACCTTCTGCGGTGCGCTCTTTGACCGTGTCTTGGCTGCAAACTTGTTGCTCTATTGTCTCTGGTAGTGTTGTGCCTTTCTTAGTCCTGAATGCTGTTTCTCCTTTCCACATTTGCTGTTGTGCTTTGTGTGGCGTTTCCAGTCTTTGATACTTGTCCTCAAACGTGTTCGTTGTACCATCCTGGAATCTGATGGTTGTTCTCCTGTAGTCCTCAACTGGGACTGGACACCGTGTTCTTGATGGTGTGAAGAGTGTCTTTCCGTATTGCCTGTGTACCTGACAAGTTCGCCTGTTGTGTTGGAACTGACAAGTTCGCCTTTTGTGTTGAACTGCCAGTTGTCTCCTGCATATCCTGTATCTGCAGGACGTTGTGGTGTCAGTGTTGTGGCCGGTGTTATCATGCCAATTTGTTCTTGTTCTGTGTATTTGTAGCTTTGTTCCTTTTGGCAATGCTGTGATTTCTGCTTGTAGGAAGAACAGGCCATTTCTGTTCCCCATTGTGCTGTTGAATCCTTTGATGTGCTGTAGTCTTGGATTGTCTCCCAGTGTAAGCCCTGTCTTTTTGTCTCAGTTTCGCGAGGTTCGGCGCTCAGAAGGGGTCGTCGGGGTGTCTCAGCTGGTTGCCTGAGCGGTGAGCAAAGAGTGGAACATTTGCATTGACACCAGCGCGCTTGCAACACATCCCGCACGGTGTCTAACCTTTGTTTACGTGGCCCTGCGTTCAAACAGATGTAGTTTGCCTGCTTCGGAGGGGGGGAGCACAAAATACAGGAGGTCTCTTTTTTGTTGTTGTTTGTTTGTTCACTCTCTCCCCCCCTTTCCAGATCAGAGTCAGGCAATAGTACGACCTCTTTCGACCGTCGTACACGCAGAAGCAAGATCAGATGAGCGACTTCCTTCAAACGCAGACGCAAGATCAGATGACAAGCAAGAATGACATCGTATCACGGTTTTCCCCTTTTCCTAACTGGTTTTCCCCCCTCGCAACTGTGGAAAAACAGGGCCCGTGTAGCGTCCCTTTCTGTGTTTTAAAGGGTTGGGGCAAGAGATGCGGTCTACCCAACGCAGCAGACACCGGCATGCTAATACGACCCTTGCGTTGGATATGAAAGGACATGTTTCAAAGATGACCCGCGGAGCCCTAGGCGTGTTCACAAATCAAACATCAACCCCCAACCCCCAACCCCCAACCCCCACCCCCCAACCCCCAACCCTCAACCCCCAACCCCAACCAGCCCTCAACCCCCAACCCCCAACACAACCCACCCAACCCACCCCCCATCCCCAACCACCCCCTCCTCAACCACCCCCCCCACCAACACCTCCCGACCACCAACCGCCCCCCCACCCCGAACCCACCAAATGGCCCCCTGGAGGGACTGAAAACCAGCGTGATGGTCCACCGCCCACACCTACCCTCATTCTGTTGGGTTAGCATGTTTTTTTCTCGCTGTCCCCCCCGTTGAAACCGAACTGTGAATTACTAGAAGTGCAAGTGCCGTTGTCATCACAAACAGTCAAACCTGTAGTCTGCGCAATTCCTATGTTCCTATGGGCTCGCATGTAGTAAGAATGAGCTCAAGGCCTGCGGTAGTGTACACAATGCGCATCAAGTAAGTAGTGCACCATGTGCATTGACACGGCCTCTCAGTTGTTGAGGCATGTTCAGGCTCAGTCCCGGATGTAGTTGGCTGAGAGGTGCTGATGATGTACCTAGGAGGTGTGTTGCCTCCAGTAGTCCCTTTGCACTTGCTTCATTTCATGAAGCGCTTGAATTGTAATGGGATGATCAAGGTCGTCAGCCAATCGTTGCAATCAATAGTTGACCTGAACCTCGGATCCTCTCGATGTCCTTGATAGGACACACAGGCATGCATACCTGTAGTTGCTGAATGGTGCGAAGTGATTGCTGGTGTGTGGCTGGATTGCCGTGGGTAGTGGTCAGTAGGTGGTGCCCGCAGTACTCAGTGGTGTTGAGTAGCATGCATCTTGTGGATCTGCTGATGGTGTCATCTTCAGCGTGTTGGTCGAAGAAGTGTAGGAGTTGCCGAGTGTTGAGTAGATGGTAGTCCCAAATGGGTGTGGGTCAAAATACAATCACCAGGGGACCGCAGATTTTAGTCTTTGGTTCCATTTACCAGGCTTCCATTTTGGGTATGCGTTTTTGACCCATAGCCAAATGAACCCGTTGGCCTTTTTTGTGGTTGTTGAACTCCTTGAAGTCGATCTGCATGAGGTGTGCAGCTTGGTCGTTGTTGAGTCGTAGGGTGTAGCTCATGATGGAGGTGGAGTGGTTGACATAATCCCTGATGAAGTAGACACGGGAACCATCACGTTGAAGTTGTTGTGTGTAGTCGGTCGGTAGTGCATGGTGACAAGCACGAAGTGATTGATGTGGTTTGTAGTGGTGTGCGCTGCAGTGTGCGTCATTTGAAGACGATTGTATGTTGCCTGCGAGTGAGTGTAGTTGCTGAAGTGTTGGGTGTAGTGTAGCATGTGCCATGTCGTAGAAAGTGCCGATCGTAGTTGGGTCCTCGCATCCAGTAGTGAGGAAGCAGTTGTCTTCCGCAGTGAGCGGGATGTAGAACTTGGTGTGTTGTGGTGTAGTTGGAACTGTTGGCATTGCCCGTCGTTCGATAGCTGTGAGGATGTGCAGGTCAAAGTCGCTGGAGTTGTGATTTGTTTTTGTCTTTCTCTCTTTCTTTTGCTTGTTTTTGTGCTGTTCTTTCTTTTGTCTCTTCTCTATCTATCCATCCATCCATCCATCCATCCATCCATCCATCTATCTATCTCCCCCCAACCCCCCAACCCCAACCCACACCCCCAACCCCCAACCCCCACGTCGGTCCCAAGGAAGTTGCATTCTGCTGCTCCGATCTTTTTCGCTCCGAGGCAGCAGCAGCGGCTGCAGCAGCTTCAGCGCCAGGAGCTGCCGTACCGGTCCGACACGTCACGTACCTGGACCGGCACGATATGGCCATAGGGCATAACCTATGGGATCCCATTTTGGGGTGGGTGAATTCACCACCCGTTTTAGAACCTATTTTAGTGGGGATTGGGATAATATATATATATGTAATGAGGACTAACCATATGAAGTTACATTGAACGTTTGATTTGGAGACTAGCCATATGAAGACTGCGCATCTGCGTTTGCCACTCACATGGTGTTGTAGGTTGGTTTCTTTTTGTTGAACACTCGAGGTGGTTTGCATCCAACAAACGCAAATACAATTCAAACTGTTCAACAAACACACGACCAAAAAGAAACATCCCCATTAGTCTATGTTGCTCTTGTGCACAGACTCAGAATCCACATTGTGGTTGAGCATTTCTCAGTAGACATGTTTACGCTTGCTCAAGCCCATACACACCTAGAAGGCAAGCACATTTCATGTTTGCTATGTGAGTTCCAAGATGTGATTCAAGCCTGCGGAGCAAACAAGGCATGCAACATGTCAGAAGGCGCAAACTCGCAGTGCCAAAACTCGGTTTGTTCCGGGCAATTTGGGCGTCCAAATCGGGACCTGTTTCGAGTCGGGGTGGGCCCCTCAGCAAGGTTCACGGACGTGCTCCGCGCGCACTTTTCGTTTCAAAGACTCTGGATTTCGGGCTTTGGATGCCAACATTGGGGCCTACCCTGTAGAGATTCCAACAGCTTGAGTCCAGTACTGCAGGGCCAAACTGCTGCCTCAGACTCTTGGCAACCTCTGGAAGCTCTTGAAGAAGCAAATCGCAGCCCAGGCAGGCGAAAGGATCCCGTTCTTTTTTCTTTTTCTCAGCTGGCATGACCTGGCCAAGTATGTGAAAGAGGCATCCCATATGGCTTTTCCTTTCCCTTCACAAACACCCAAAAGGCGGGTGCCCGTTGGTTTCCCTAACCCAAAAACATGAACAACCACCTTTTGGTTTCCCTTTTTGGTTTTCCTCCCCAACCAAAAAAACATGACCGGAACAACCCCACCCCGTGGGCCCAAATGTTCTGCCACCGGCGTCAGGAGCAGCAGCAGCTCCGGCAGCTGCGGCTCTACGAGAACGCCTTCGGGGCCGCCTCGGAGCGCCACGCAGTGAGCCCGGGGCCCCGGGGCCCCACCCCGGCAGACGGGCAGACGGGGTCGCGGAAGCTGTGGATGGCTGGGACGAATTTTAGGGCTGTGGTGGTCAAAACCGTTTTGGGATCCCATTTTGGTTGGTAGGTGAGTTCACCACCCATTTTAGAACCTATTTTAGTGGGGATTGGGATGTTCACTGGGGGTACGGGCTTTTTTTGACCCATCACCATTTGGGGCTTTGTGCCTTGAAAGACATTGACATGGCTTTTGGCATGTCTCAAGTTTCTGGATCATGGGCTGTCTTTGCTGCGAGACGCGCCAAGCGACATGCTGAGCTGCTGTTGTCTTTAAAGGAGTGTAATGATCGAACAAAGGCGAGGGCCTTGCCTGAAATGGCTTTGAAGTTTATTCGGGTTTGCGGCGCTCGTCATGTTGATAAATCGTTGCGCTGCAATTGGCGTTGCCCATAGTGCCAATCCAGTACGAACATGACGATTTCCCGTTCACATCGGATCCGTTTCGCGGCCCGTACATGTCTGACCAAGGCAGCATGCGCGTGGCTGCGGGCTGCTTGTCTGAGAGATCAGGGAGGTACAGGTGAGCAATGGAGGGGAGAGTCACAGTCTTTCTCAAGCCCCAGCTGAATGGGTTGCCCTTGCACCAATCAACATGGGATCCCTGTAAAAGGGAAACGGTCGTCCAGGACCCCCCTGTCAGATTCCATCGGTGAGAGGGTTCTTCGTGTGATTCTGCGGTGGATGGAAGTGCAGCTCAATGAATCTGTCACACACGCAGAGCCAATTGACAATAGATAATAGCATTGCTAGTGTACATTGTGTGCGCAGCTTTGGCTTGCCTTGAAGCGTGCAGTTGGAGGCTTCTGCAGCTTGAAAGGGCCATTGTGCAGCGCAAGCGAAATTAACGAGGTGCACATGAAGAAAGCGGACGGCCCATGTTCGACAAACACTGGCGTCCAAACGTGTAAAGTGCATATTGCGGTCGTGTGTTGAGCCAGAATGAACCTGGCTTCGCCGCTCTAGTTTGCGATCATATGGTTCCTCTTTGCCAGAACTATGGCCTGGACTTGTCCTCACAAGCGGCAGGACTGGAGTTGGCTGCTTTCCCGGCCAGCCAACTTCAATGATACAATTTCAGCGTGAACAGCCTGGCGCTTTAGTTGTGTTCAGAGCTTTCCAAAGCCTGACTGTCGCCGGCTCGCCCTTGTTTGTTTTTCTTGTATTTAGGTTCACGGTGTGTGCCAACATAGGGGTGACCCACAAGTTGGTGCTTTTTCTTCATGCGGGTTTTCCTTTAAAGCCACCCAACATGGGTACTACGGCACCCCCCCCCAACGAAAAACAAGCAGCGAGCAAGTACCTCAAGCGACAGCCACCGAAGCCTCGGACCCCACGCGCGTGTGGGGTCCGAGGCGGTCCCAGCCACTTGGACGCGCAGCTCGCCAGCTGCGACTTGGAGCCTTCCCAGGAGGCGTGCGTGTGTGGGGGGGGGGGCGGGGGCGGGGGGGCATGGGCGGGGAAAAGGGGGGGTTGGGAGAAAAGAGTTGGGGCTTGCAGTTTGGCAGCTTGGCTGGAACCAAGAAGAATTGACATGGAGTCTGAAGAAGCAGCAACTTCGCCTGTTGGTGTTTCTTGTTAGACGTCGGGGCTGTCAACCGTTCTGGATGTGACCACCCCGCCAAAAGAAAACACAAAATCAATCAAACGTCAGAAACAAAAAGCAAGCGCTGACCCTCCCCCAAAGAAAAAAAAGCAAGAAACAAGAAACGAGAGACACCCCGCCCCCTTCCCAAAGAGCAAAAGGGCAGAATAAACAGAAAGGAAATACAACCCCTCCCATTTCTTCGGAAAAACCAAAAAGAATCAAACAAACAGCAACAACAACAACACAAAGAAGCAACAACAAAAACAAACAAAGAAGCAAACAAGCAAAGGCCAGACGTCAGGGATACCGCAGAGCGCCCCGCCCGTTTCCGGCAGGCGCTGGGCGAGCGCCTCTTCGAGGGCGCTGCCGGCTGCCGCAGCGCCTGGCGCGCCTCGGAGCGAGTCTCTGGGAAGCCTCCAGGAGTCGGCGCCCCACGTTTTTTCTTTTTTCTAAACCACAATCCCTGAACCCTAAACCGCAAAACCATTTTTTCCCCCTTTTTGTCTTCTCTCATTTTTGTTTTCCGGAAGCTTTCCCTTTAAAAGACGAGGCCCAAAAAGGGGAGCCTCAAAAAAGAGGACCTTCAAAAAGGGGACCCGCATTTTTTCCGATGAAAAGAAGAAACAGGTTGCTTGGAAAGGCATGTGTGTTTTCCTCCTTTTTCTCCGGCTGAGGGCTTTTAGGTCTTTGGCAACACATGGGTTCCGGGGGGTGTGGTTGGGGACATTGTCGCCTATTTCAAGGCACCCTGGGTTTTGGGGACCACAAACCGAAAGGCAAACAGGTTTGGGGTCCAAAGCCGTTCAAAATCAATCTGCAAAATTGTGCCAGATGGCAGTGCAGTGGTTGGTGTCTCACTGCGCATCATGAAACGTATTCGGGATTCCCTTGGTGACCTCTATGGGTCTAAGATGGTTTCCACTACCCCCAAACCACAACCAGGCGAAAATGGGAACACTTTACATAATGGTGGGTGTATATCCCATCCGGTGCTTGGGGGTGGAAACCATAGAATAGGACTCTTCCTCCGAGCGTAACCGGTTCAGCTCAAACAGCCCAGGCTCACCACGCCAGGCGTGAAGGGCGCCGTGCGCCGCTCGCAGGATGCAAGATGGCGACGGAGTCCTAATTCCATTTTGGGGTAGGTGCACCACGCATTTTAGTCTATTTTAGTGGGGATTGGGATGTTCACTGGGGGTCCCATGGCCATATAAACAGAAATACATTGTACATCTACACAGGTCATGATATTGTGATGCATACAACATGTATATACGTTAGAAGAAGAAGAAGAAGTCTGCGGTGTGGCTTGCCCTTCCAGACTGGCTTGTCAAAAGCGCGCACGTGGGCTCGGCAACTGGTGGTACCGTGTTTCCAATTGGAACTGTCTCTGGTGATCCCTTCGAAGTGGTCAAGGGCATAAAACAAGATATATATATATACACACACGTTTGGCATCTTGCAAGCGCAAAGAGAATTCAGCGAGTTGTAAATAGAGCATTGCCGATCCCCAGTCCCGATGCAACGAGGGAGCAATTCACAGCTGTGGCCGCTGGTTTCCAGACCTGTGCATGCATGGCCTGTGCCCGCTGTCCTTTGCTGTTCAAGCAAGTGTTGTGTGTCCGCATGCTTTTCCCACAACTTTGAAGCCATCTTGAATGACCTCAGAGTGACCTCAGATTTGGGGAAAAAGGAGGAGTCTAGAATGAAATCTGGTGATCCAGGGCCAGAAAGGTGGCAGGGTCCATGTTGTTTTGGAAAGCTTATTTTTGAACGAGTCAGAGCCCCGCGCCTTCCGAAGCCGCGCAGGCCCCGAGCTACCCCTCGGATCCGCGGGCGGCGCGGCTGCAGGTCTTGCAAGGCAGGGTCTCTGCCATCCTTCAGTGACTTTTTGCACTTTGGCCCTTAGGGTTTCCTCGAGCAACACTTGCCGTCTCAGTTTGATCTTGACGATATCCTCAGCTGGTTGGTCTTAGGGATGGGATGTGGTCCTCTGTGCTTTGCATGGTGTTCTTTCCTGAGATAAACTTATGAAACGATATGTCTGCTGTTTATAGGGTTTCCCTCACGCCCATCGCCGGCCGATGTTTCCAAGCGCCCAGCCTTCCTCAAGTTTCAACGCGCACACGCAGAGAAGAATCAGGAAAGCATCACGCATCTTTGTGGGAGCGAGGGAGGTGTCAAGCGAAGAGTTGTTGTGGAAGCGACATGGTTTGCCATGTGAAGCAGCCTCATTGGAAAGTCGGCCGCTGGGTGTCTGATCTCATACCTAAGAGCCCGTGGTGCGGCGACCCGAGTTCTGTTGTCCCGGTGCTCGATCTGCTGATGGGGCCACAGACTATTCTGCCAACGGAATTCGAGGTGATCAACAGCCAAGCTTGATGCAAGGACTGCAGTCTGTTCTTCAGGAAAAGCTGGTGTGACATGAAATAATCATTGCCGCAATGTTTCTGGTGTGTTGGTTGGACTGCCCAACCAGCGCTGCTATTCTATGAGACAGCATCAGTTCGCCTGCCGGACCCATCGCCAGACCCATTCCCCCTTTGGCAACCTGGCGTCACATTCAGCACCAGCTGCCAGCATTTGAGACTCAAGCTGGGGCGAAGAGTCGCTGTCCTGGCGCTGACATCTGTGCCAGGGAAAGTTGCCCAGCTCTTGAAGAGAGGTCGGCCAAGGCCGTGAAGATGCCCCTGCACGCCGAAGCGGGCTGGACCTGGGGTGCGAGCTGCCTGAACAGTCGCCAAGGTCCTGCCGGAAGGCATCTTACCCAGTGTTCCTACGTATGTATATATATATATACGTATTGTATAGGCGACAACTTCACCCTGCAATGGTGGCGTGCATCAAGTACGCCATTTGCCACAGACAATCTCCTCCAGGTGTACATAGTGGTGAACCGCGACATCCTGCATGGCACGTGAAACGGGCAAGGCAAATGCTGCATGGCTCTGCTGTCTGACAGGGGTGTCTCAGGCTATGCAAAGCCAGACAGTGGCACGGAACGCGCCAATGATGCGCACCATCATTGGTGCTGATTGGTATGACCGCAGTTGGCTCCTTGATGATTTTCTTGTGTGGCTGGAGCCCAGGGGCGGGCAGGTGATCTTCCACCGCCCGCTTGGGTCCAGCACATCAAGATCAAGATCGAGATGCACTCAAGCCCCGAGGCCGTGAACGACCGGCAGAAGAAGGACAGGACACCGCAGCAACGCCAACGATATGGTCGGCACATTCCTCAGAATAAAATGTCCCTTCCTGAGTCTCTTGGACGAGTTCATAGTCTACGCGGACGTCGTGCTGTTTTATTCGGCCGATGTGACCTGGCGCAAGCTCCTGGGTGCCAAGTCGTCCGACGTGTGATGGTGACATTCTGCTCTTGCAGAAGGGCTAACTGCGAGTTGGCCTCTTGAAACATCGACCGTGCAAGAGCCAAAGACATCGAGTTCGCTTCTGCCAGAGAAGGGCCAGTGATTCCTTGCTTCGCGGTGTTACGCTGGTGGCTTGCTTTCCCCTGCTGATCATTCAGGAGGTGAATGATGGCTTGGTGAGCTGGATCCGGTCAAGGCCTTTGGGTTAAGCAGGGCGACTGCAGACCAAGTGCCGGTGCCAGCCAAAGTGCCGGTTGTTGCGCAAGCCAGGAGGAGAAAAAGACATGGCAGTTCTCCAGGTGCTAAGTCGCTCTGCCATGCTCTGCCGGATTTGGTCCCTTGAGAGGTGCGGCGGGCTGCATCAGCAGTGCCCTGTCTGGTGCAGAGCCCCGAGAATTGCAGCCAGCGGCGGCGCGGGCGTGTTGGCCTCAGGCGGGAAGTTCTGGGCACGGGGTCGGGTTCATGGGACAACTCCTGGCGGCCCAGGATTTGAGAGAGTGAGCGGTGTACCAGTATGATGCAGTGAATCCACCGAGCCCCCCCCCAACAAACCGAAACGCATCACGCCTTTGAACTCCAGCAATCTGTGCCATTGAAGTTGAAGCATTGCACACTTTGTTTGGAAGAGGCTGTCAGCCAGCCTTTCCTGAGCGGCAGGATGACCGGGGCATTGGCTACCTAGCTCGCAGCCCGCGAGATCGCGAGATCATCGACCGCATGATCGCAGGCAAGCGCATCTCCTTTTGATAAAAGATCTGTTTGGGATGGCTTGCTTTTGCCACCTCGAAATTGGTTGCTGACCTTGTGGAAGGGGAGGTTTTCTAGCATCTCGCACCTTCAGCTGAGTTTGTGGCCCGCAGGTCTGGAGCTTACCATCAAGCCCTAGCCAAACCTTTTCGCTGCGCACTTTTTGAGCGGCCGCTGTCGGCTCTAGGCTGCCGCGTTCCGCAGTTCCGCTAGGCTCACCGGTTCTGCCAGAGGCAAGTCGGGCGAGCTCATCGACCCAAGGTCTGCTCCAATTTGAGCGCTCAAGCTCAACGCCAAGTTAAGGCGATCTCAGCGATCTCGCAGCGATCGAGTGAGGTGACAAGAGCGTCCCATGTCACATGAGCTGCTCACATTGGAGGCACGCGGGCAAGGCACAGAGATGTCTCAGAGCGCAGCTGAGGCCAAGGGCCCAAGCGACGATGCTTCAGAGGCGCGGGTGCCGAAAGAAACTGCCCTCAAGCCAAAATGGATTGCAAGTAGGGGAGTGTGCTCGACAGAGACTGGACCCCCCCTGAAAGACGTTTCATGCGCAAAGGCATGCTGGTTTCTGGGCTGTATTGAAGAACCCTCCTGCTGAGAGCTCATGTCTCGCTTGGTAGCGTGCTTCCCGTCGTCTGGCAGCATTTGCCTCGGGCCCATTGGTTCATCCAGGATGAAGATGAAGCTGATGACCTGGGGCACATTGCCAGCATCCCAGAGCTTGCAAGGCAGTTGACGCCCAGGGCTCGCGCAAGAAAGGTCTGCAGTGGTAGCAACTGCGGGAACGAAGCATGTTGATAGTACTACAGTATCACACCAGTGTTTGAGGTCCAATCATCTTCATCATTGTTGTTGAATATCCCTACTTCTCCTCAACCCAAAATCGTCCCTTGATTCAAGGACTGCCAAGCCTGATTGACACATTCTGGCCTGAACAACTCGATGCAATTGTAGAGTCTCCAACAAGTCTTCTCAAATTTTTTCCCCACAACATTCCCGCAAGTAACCCAAGGCGGCACCGGAAAAAAACCGCTACCCTCTCAGGTGCAAGCGGTTGCCACGGAGACTGCGCTGATCTTCACCTCGCTCTTGGCGCTGCAGGAGACGGCCGTGAGAAAAAAAAAAACAAAAAAACAAAGAAACAACGCGGGGCGGCTGAGGGCGGCCTGGGGTTGGAACGCGCGGCGGCCCTTTCCATTTGGCTTGAGCCACATGCAGTGACTCCTCTTCACGCATTGGACCCTTCGGCGGTGAAACGGCTGAGGAAGGATGCTTGATGTTGCGAGGAAACTGTTTGTCGCGGCTTGGATTAAAGATTAGCGTGCTGTTGATGGTGTGGGTGATACCGGATGTTAACAAAAGGCGCACATGCGTTAAACATGTGTTGTCCACGTCAGAGATGTCTTTGCTTTCCAGAAGATGCATTCCAAGTGGAATGAGCATGCTGGACATGCTGAAGGCAAGTTGGAACATGTCCGCCTGCATGACAGCTGGGCGTGTTTCTTGGTGTGTGTCAGCCAAAGCGGTTCCGCCTGAGTCATGGACCAGTCATTTGGCACCCGGCGGCAACCTCCTCAGCTGGTAGGACGTGACCCCGGACATGGGGCCGACGCACGTGTGGCCTGGCACCCACACGGTGGAGCACCACGCGACACTCTGGAGCCCCTCGGTTGAAAGCCTCAACCTGTTGGGCCCAGCCCTCCCTGGGAGAGATGGCGGTGGGAGTCAAAACCGTTTTGGGATCCCATTTTGGGGCAGGTGAATTCACCACCCATTTCGGTCTATGTTAGTGGGGATGTTCACTGGCTCTACGATTTGGATTTTTGACCCATGGCCAGATGCAGGGAATGAGAACCTAGAAACCATCTCCTATTCTTCACCTTCAAGGGAATTTTCCAGGTGCATTCCCAAAAAAGATCCTACTAAGCAGCAAGATGATACCCTTTCTCCCACTAACATGGCACCTGTGGGAGGGTACCTGGAAGATCAGCTTCCTCTTGGAGGGACCCCTTGTCAGGTGCCATGTTTGTCGGAATGAGGGTAGATAGTTGCAAACGGGCCCAGCTCTTGGGGATGTGCTTTGTACTGCCAGGTTCGCACATCTCCGGCAAGCTGTCTGTGAACCAAGCCGACGAGGCCGCGCCAAAGTGTGTCAGTTGCTTCTGAGGCAACTGGCCGCACTTGTAAATGCACTGCCAGACCCTTGATGTTGGAATTTTCTGTAGAAATGCCGGCTTCTCCAAATTTGCGGTTTCGCGCGGTTGCACGCATGCCCGTATGCCAAGTTTTCCTTCCTCCGACCTAACTGGACCGAAAACGCGCAAAGGCAACCGCCGAGTCCATCCGAAACGAGGCCTTCGGCGTGCCTCACCGGAAGATGACGCTGAGACAAGGGGACCTGGTCCTTTACGACTCGAGGACCATGCACTGCGGAGGCGCCAGTGACAGCCTTCCATTTCTGAAAGGCTCCGTTTCTTACGGCCTTCGGTCCCTTTTCTTCTTTCTCCGTTTTTGGTCTGCCGTTTCTGTGACCAGACCCGGCAAAGCGTGCGTTTTCCTCAGTTTCTACCCCACCAGTGGACCAGAGTCCGAGCAAAGCAGCGGACAGGTGCCAACAACTCAGACCAGAGGCGGTCTGTCTTTTGCGCCCGCAGCCCGGGGGTGCCGCGGAAATCCATAGACCCTGACAGAGCAAGTGAGACACGTACATCAGATAAAACTAATCTAATCTACTCAGCACAATCTGTACAAAAATCAACAGTTTCAGAGGTGAAGGATTGTGAAGGTGTTGCTCACAGGACCAATAAGCACTGCCTTTGGCGTTGAGCAGCTAGCAATGCCCATGCATGACACCCAGGTGTCCACCATGGGTCCAGGAATTCGCCCTGACGGGACGACGTGCTGCCAACACGCGCTGTGAAACATCTCTTCTCCATCTTTCCTGGGTATGGAGCTTCATGGATTGTTGTTTTTGACAAAGGGAGACGAACCGAATTCCCCGGCAATAAATTTTATCCATCTCCCTTGGGGTGCCAAGCTGAGAGCCAGGTGGACCATGCTGAGCTCCTTGCGTGGCAGGAGGGAGCGAGTTGCCGCGCCGAGGGAGTTGCTTTTCAGACCGTGCGCCAGCCCCGGCCTCGTGTTCTTTCTCTCTTCTTTTCTTGAAACTGAAATGTTGCAATGGACATCTGTCCTTAGATTGCACGAAGAGAATCACGCGAATCTATCGAATGTTCTCATCGCTTCGGTGCAGACGATTCTCCCTCGGGTTTTGGGATCTGCCTGGGATCTGCCTGGGATTCGCGGGAAGGCCCCGGAGCCAGGATGAAGCTCGGGGACTTCCCCCTGGCAGCCCGGGCCCAAGACTGCGCCGTGCTGGGGGCTGTGAGCGGCGGGCGGGCTGCATAAGGATGGCCAGGGCGGTCCGACCTTGTGTTGCTTTTCATTTCTAGGCTTTGTTTGGGGTATTGGTGGTATGAAGTCACAGGGCGATCCCTATTTTTTACGGACCGAACTCAGTTTCTCTTTTTTGGACCCCCAAGTGGCTAAGCCAGTGTCAGGGTAAATGGGTGTTTCAAATCCAAATGGTGTTTTCAAAGTTTTCTCTGGGATGTGAAAATTGGTGAGGGCAGGGGAGGGCAGGGCAGGGGAGGAGCGGGGGGCGGGGGGCAGGGCGGCACAATAAATCTGCGTGCAGTTGCCTAGGGAATTGCAACAGACAGGGTTTCCTGTTTTCCTCAGGCCTGCCAGTTTGGCTCACTGGCTTCTTTCTGTTTAAGGAAATGTTTTTCACGTTTTGCACAAACCTTCAACTTGCAATTGAGACACAGGAAGTCCGTGGGATGTTCCGACTGACTGGGTTTTCAAACCATGTTGAAAGCATGATGTTGCCCATGTGTCCAAACATATCCAAAAATAACATTTGGCTCCAGCTGAGGGCATGAAAAAAACATTGTGCTAAATTGTCACCAGCATGTTTTGCAGATACACCGTTAGCATGCTTGAAGATCCTTGCGTCAGGGTGGCATTACTTGTGTTGCTAGGGCTTGGGACCTAAAACATGGCTTGCAAACCTGTGCAGGATCCATCATTTGTTATATTCCTAGGTAGCCTGAAAGCTATGCCTTGTTCAAGGCCGCAGGATAAATATCGAAAGGCGACCCTGGCTCAAGGCAGTCTGCAAATTAGCTCATGGAAGAATAATGGTGGGGGCTCCAAAAGTTGTTGTTATTTCAAGGCGCTTGAGTACGGGCGACAGGGATGGGCGGGCTGGAGGGCATGCTGGGGCATGTGACCTGTCCTCATCATCTTCATCAGAGGAGCGGGGGGGGGGGGCAGGGCGGCACAATAAATCTGCGTGCAGTTGCCTAGGGAATTGCAACAGACAGGGTTTCCTGTTTTCCTCAGGCCTGCCAGTTTGGCTCACTGGCTTCTTTCTGTTTAAGGAAATGTTTTCACGTTTTGCACAAACCTTCAACTTGCAATTGAGACACAGGAAGTCCGTGGGATGTTCCGACTGACTGGGTTTTCAAACCATGTTGAAAGCATGATGTTGCCCATGTGTCCAAACATATCCAAACATAACATTTGGCTCCAGCTGAGGGCATGAAAAAACATTGTGCTAAATTGTCACCAGCATGTTTTGCAGATACACCGTTAGCATGCTTGAAGATCCTTGCAGCAATCCTCTATGTTGATGTCCTTGCGTCAGGGTGGCATTACTTGTGTTGCTAGGGCTTGGGACCTAAAACATGGCTTGCAAACCTGTGTAGATCAGGATCCATCATTTGTTATATTCCTAGGTAGCCTGAAAGTTATGCCTTGTTCAAGGCCGCAGGATAAATATCGAAAGGCGCCCCTGGCTCAAGGCAGTCTGCAAATTAGCTCATGGAAGAATAATGGTGGGGGCTCCAAAAGTTGTTGTTATTTCAAGGCGCTTGAGTACGGGCGACAGGGATGGGCGGGCTGGAGGGCATGCTGGGGCCTGTGACCTGTCCTCATCATCTTCATCAAGCACATCCGCTGGGGGAGCGGTAAAATAACCCAATGGTGCAGAGATTGCACAGGTCCGCTGAGAGAGCGGTTAAACCTCACCTGAAAGCGCTGAGAGAGCGCAAGAGCTGCTGAAAGAGCGGCCAATGATCTCAGACTGCAATGCAGTTGGCCAGTCTCAGACTGCAAAGGCCTCCTCAGCAGTGTGCAACAGGGGTCCCATGCTTTAGGGCTCACTTGAAACTAATATTGCCATGATGGCTTACTCTCAAATTCCAAGTATGGACTTTAGTATTCACTCTTGCCAGGACATCCATTATGCACTTCAGTCACAGCAATATGAAACTTAGCATTGCATGCCCTTCATCTCAGGTTCTCAGTATTTTCTCAGAGTGTAATGACTTCTGACAGGTAACTCGCTTGGACTCAATCACAGGCATCTTCCAAATGCACTTTTGAAAAGGCGCCAGGGGAATTTGTTTGCAGCTGAGCTTCAACTTGGGGGAGAGTTCAAGAGTTTCTGGACCAGCAGGTTGTTAGGTTACAAGCTTATCAACAGCTTCCAACGGTCGGACAAAGGCATTCGTCAGCCTCACCAGCATTTGGCCCAGCCTCAAATGAGTGAATGAGGCACTCTCTGCAATTCACAGGCATGCACTGCTTGCATTTCACAGGCATGGCGGATGGGTATGGGCAGTGGCTGCCCAGTGGCAAGTTGCCCAGTAATAGCACCCCAGCACAGCTTCCCTCACTACCCAATTAGGTTATGGAATGATAAGGTGCTACTTGTACAGTTTCTTGTCCACTGCCAAGAGGCCACCAATCCTTCCCCTCAGCCTTTGCGGCAGTGCCTGCACAGTGTGTCCCTAAGGAGCAAGCCAAACCAGACTTAATGGTTTTGCAGAAAGGCAAGACACCCATTCCAGCTAAAACACAAGGGTGGTGTGTGCCTTGCCCTTGGAATTTGGCAGCATCAGCTGTAGTTGCAAAGAATCATGACTAACACATGAAAACACTTAAATGCAAATGTAAGGTGTGAGTTGTTGTCAGGAGTACACAAGCCAGGGGCAACACCCAATGTTTCAAGTCAGTCATATTCTGTTTTTGCAGGATGTTCCTGCCAGCAGTTGGCAACATGTTTGGACAGTTGAATGAGTTTCTTCACAGGGCATAAGGCCGTGTCTTTGCTGAACAGAGCTCATGATGTTGGGTGCCTGGTGCCCTGTTGCAGCTGTGAGTCCTCCTTGCTAGCAGGAAGGCTTACATTTGCTGAGGGTTGACTTTTTGAGGCAACTTAGTTGCAAAGGGTTCAGTTAGGACAGGCATAAAGCATGGGCCACCTGTAGTTCTGATAGCTGCAGGATGTGAAATAACTAGGCATGTTTTCAGATCCCTGCATTGTAAGGGCTCCACTGTGGCAATGTGATGCCTGGCTAACTGGAAGCCAGAAGAGCCAAAAGCAACTTGACAACCGGGAGCCACAAACATTTTGGGGATTGAATGACAGCTGGGAACAGACCATTCCCCAAGACCTCATAGCCTAAAATAAAACCTCCAGTGATCCTGGCACCCTCACTGAGCTGCAGGCTGGCACTGGCTTGCAGCTGCCTGGCCAAGCCAAGCCAGGCCTGGACAGTGAGTGGAGGGGGCACAATTGGCACTGTATGCAAGAATGGAGCCAGTTTTGACTGGTTCCACGAGCCATGACAAATGAGATTGGCAAACACAAGGGCTATCAGGGGAGGCCAGAGACATTTCTGCACCCAGAGATTGACATGGATTTAGATTGAGTACGGAACTCAGGAGCATTGGTTGGTCTGGTGACACCCAACAGGTGGCATCCAACAGAGGGGGGTTCGTGCAAAAATTGGAAATTTGCCTTTCATGTGCCCGTGGCAGCCGCGGCAGCCACCATGGGCGCTACCCACCCAAATTTTACGATGCCACGAGGGAGCTCCTTGCTACAGGAAAACGCAAGTCAAGCCAGCCGCCGCCGCTTCTTTGGTGACACCCCTTCAGAGCTCAGCCACATTGTTCCAATCAATGGTAGCCACAAGACATGCGCCCCAGCAACCGTGGTTCTGAAGCTGGTGAGATCTGGAGCAGAGGGGCACCTTCCCAACTTGTTTATCAAACAGTTTAAAATCAGTAAAGAACATGCAGTATTATTGCATCCAGGCAGCAGAGAAGCATGACATGCACAGCAGGCAGCATGGCATGGCATGCATGGAAGTGGATGGCAGGCAGCCACATGTCATGTTAGAACCACTGAGCACTGCCTGCCTTGCAAGCAATGGGTGGTGCTGATCCAAGGCCTGGCAAAGGTGACAGTCTTCGCGGGGCAGATCAGAACAAAGGCCACAACAAGGGCCAGCAGCAAACCACAAGGGGCAAAGGCCACCAGAATCGCACAGAACGCAGGGCCTTGCTAAGCACTGTGGCAGCCACACAGCAGCTCAATGTGACCCTCCGAGAAAGTGAGCAGGCTGCTGCCAGTCGCCTGGCAGAAGTGCAGGGTCAACTTCAGCTTGCTGTTTTTCGAGCAGCAGGCGCAGAAGCAGCAATGGCATCAGCTCAAGAACCAGCACGAAGGGCAAATGCAGAGCGTGACCATGCGCATCAGCAGATCCGGGACCTCAATCAGGAGCTTCGAGCTCAGATGGAGGCAAACCGAAATCTGCAGCTCAGGCTGGACATGACCAACAGGGAGCTCCAGTCAGTGAGAAAGGCTGCATTCCAACTACAAGGCCGCTTCGATGACACGCTCCGTGAACTCTCCGCCAGCAATCTTGAGCTGTCCCGCACCCAAGCCCTGCTCTGTGACAAGCAGAATGAGCTCAACTCCATCAAGCTGGACAAGGAGAAGAAGAAGAAGAAGGAAAATAAGAAGGAGAAGAACAATGATCCTGGACCACCTCCTGGCAAACGAGGGCCTGATGGAAAGGCACATGAAAGCTGAAAGGTGTTTGTCAAATGACAAGGCTCACAGAACATGAATATAATGTTGACATTCCTTTTCTGCAAGGGTAGCCAGGCTGTGCAGGAAAAGGTAAAATAAGTTGGGAAAACAAGTCTGTGAACACTGATCCATGGGAAAAAACAAACTTGGGCAAGGTAGTTTGCATACTCTGCTTCCCTGCAAGGGTGGGGGCCGTGGGCGTGGCGGTGGCAGCGCTGGTGCAAAGATCCAGCGTGTGTGCTGAGGAGATGGGGGCTCTACAAAAAGCAATTGAAAGTTCAACAAGTGAAGGCTCAACCAGTGGGACTGATGGTTCCCTCATTCAAGTATAGAACTGTGGTAGGATCTGCAAACACTGTGCAGAAGCCAGCCGTTGCAACACTTTTCTCAAACAAGCTCTCTTTTTGCAGGTCACCCAATGTATGTAATATGTCATGCTTGAATCTTTGGCCCTGCCCTGGGAGGAGCACAGATGAGCATGCCCTGAGATGAGACGCTGCGTCTTTGCTGCAGTTTCACACTTGGCTGGTTCCCCCAGTGGCTCATTCCTAAGACTTATCCATTACAAATGACAATGAACAGCAAAAAGCGGAGGACCAAGTCAAGTTCACTGCAGTTGCCCGCCTGCTTCATGATATAGCAGTAGATACCTAGCTGCCGATCAATCCAGGCAATGCGAAGCAGTAACTGCCAGTCTTGCCCATCTGCGCATTTCAGATGATTGAATGTCAGCCAGGGGATTGCAAACAGGATTGCCTCAGCCAACATTACTGCCTTGCATCAGTGTGCCCGCTTCATGATTTAGCAGGCTGGTGGAAAAGGAAGGCTGAGCAGCTAACCTAGGGGGAGGGTGATCGAAATCCTGCTGGATCACAAAGCAACCAAAAGGCTTGGTGCCATCGAACCGTTTTCCTCTGACATGTGCAAACTACCTCATTCAAGGAGCATGTTGCTGGCCTCAGGGTGATACCTTCCCAAAACACATTTGTTTCCAGCAGTGCCTTGGCAAGCCCTTCAAATTCATGGCATTGGGTTGGTCCCTGGCATTAGAACTCCCTGGTTTTCTTAATGACGCACTGCAGATATTAACTGTAATGGTGATGCCAAGTTGCTTTGCCAAACAAGTTCATTGACTTGCTGCACTTAAATGCTTATTTGGTGTTAACCACTGTTGCCAAGAGGCACTACACACATCAGGAATTCCACTGAATGCCCTTTTTGCTGTCAGAAACACGCTGCACTGGATTCACATGTTTATCCAAGCCTGTCTGCAGCCCTTTCTGCGGCTGCTGGCTGCAAAAGCCTTTCTCAGTTTGTTCTCTGGCGTTGAGTTGAGTGGCAACATACTGATTCGGGCTTGCCCTTTTTGTCTGTCTGAATGAGCTTTTAATATTTTTGGGGCGGGTGCCCCTTTGGACGTGCCCGGGGACGTGGCCGTTTTTTTGTTGCGCTGTCTGCGTGTTTACGGCTTTTTGTGTTTTTGTGGATTTGACCCGGCTTGCTTGTGCAAGTTTCGAGCTTGGTTGATTCACTGGCATGGTCCCGTTTTTGGGGAGGTGGCACAGCCCCTGACTTCATTGGCACTGAACAGGTATGTCAGGGGCCATTGGCCATCTTCGATTTTTTTTCCCTCAACTCATGCAATCCCAGCTGCAGCCACTCAGCCAGGTTTGCATCGGCAGAGAAGGGCTCATACCTCAACAAATCAGCAGAGGGGAAGGATGGGATGGCCAGGGCTCTACGGACAAGTGTATAGAAAATTGGCAGCCACTTGCAAGGCCAGGGTGCAGTACAGGTTCCACATCAATCATTCTCCATCACTGCTGTGTCCCAAAGGGGGTTCCATCCTCATCTGTAGGAATCTCTCCACTCGCCCACATGTTGCACATCAGTGGAACTTGGAGTGCCATGATTGGGCAGGATTCAGAGCTTTTGCTTGGGCTGAAGCAGCCACAGGTATTGATGTTGTTGCACTCAACTGGCTCCAGCAGCTTCTACTGTACTAGGCAACAAAGGGTTTGTACACCTTGAAGACAACACGTTGAGCTGGAACCACCAGCCTGGTTGTAGGCACCCAGGCATCCAAGGCTTGGCACAGATCTGAAGTCAATGTTTCTCTGCCCTATGCAAACTGCCCCTAGTAGCTGTTGTTGAACACATGTGTCCTGAGATGAAAAACTAGTTTGTCAAGTTGAAGGCGCTCTGCCGTAAATGCGGGCAAACACTTTGCCCTCCACAATGTGTGAGCCATCCTGCCTCACAGCCCTGCTGCTGCAGGAATTTAGCAGGCAGTTGTCTTCCTATCCCCATGCTTTCTGGGACATCAAGCCTCTTCATGTAGTCTGGCTGCATTGAAATCCGATAAGTGTTTGTATCCAACAGTTGGTGGGTTTTGTATTTTGGCACTAGGGGCTCTGAAGATTTTTTCTTATCTGTAGATGTTTGTGTGGAAGTGGCCATGCCTCCCCTAGAAGCTTCCACCCTAACCTGGCAGGACTCACTGTTCTTGTGTTGGGTACTTCACAGGGCTCAGGGTTCTTTATTGCAAGGCTCAGTTTTTTGAGTAAGGGTGCCTTGCCAAACAGAATGGAACCTCTCCCACAAAAGGTTTCTTTCTGTTTGGCATACAAAGTGAATGCCACCTCTTAAATGTGGGGATCATCCATCATGGCCTGAGAAGCAGCCTTTGCCAAAGCACTCCTGGTGGTGTTTAGCCAAGCCTTGGCTACTCGGCCCTCTCTCTCCTTTGCTGTTACCCAATGAGATCAAACACTCTAAGGCCACGCGTCAAGATGGAGCACAGGACACGGGGTGAGAGGTCAGGAGCATGGCAGTCCAGGGTGGAGTCAAACGAATGTCTAGCCTACCCCCAGCAATAAAAGGACACTTACAAGCCTCTGTCATCCAATTTTCTTGCATTCCTGCAGCTACCACCAGCAAGTATTTCACCAGCCAAATTAAATGTGACTTCTAAGATTCCGGAGCCTGGCAAGGGAAAACTAACAGGTTGCGCACTGACCTAGAGTATTATGTCTTGACAATTGCACCTGAGTAGCTTGAACCCAGGCCCCTGGTCACAGATGTTTGAGCTCCACACCCATGCAATCTTGGACATTTGGACTGCTTTGCTGCAGGATTGCAAACCTGGCATCTTCTGGGTTGACCACTGGCCGGACCCTCATGTTACAGAGCATGACTGCTGTGATATGATTTAGTGCTGGCCATGGGGGCTGCCTGCTTTTGCTGGAGTGTTGTGGCTCTGGGATGCAAGTTCATTGCTTGCTTTCGCTGCATTTGGCCCAAGGCTGGCAGGCCAAAGATGTTTTTTTATAATTTTGGCACGGTTAACATCGGGGCTCCTAAGCCCCCGAAGCCTTCGGTCTGGAAAAGAGCATCTTGGTTGCAGTAGTGTCTCTGTGCATGTATGCACACATGGGGACTCACAGTCTGTAGTGTGGTCAAGCCTGCTGCACTAAGAACGCCTCACGCTGGGAGGCTGTCTCCCAGACAGGGCGCTGGAGCCACAGGCAGCCACCCAGCTGAGTATTTCATGAATTTGACATTGTTGTACGACATACGTTGGTGACACGATAGCTTTCTTCATCTGAGGGCACAGCTGCGTCATCAGCCTCAGCCTCCATTGCCGCATCCTGGCTTAGCTTGCCATGTCTTCGAGGGCCCTGTGTAAACACAAGTAATTGCACACATGTGGCTTTGAGCATCTCAGGCCACCACCGCCTGTTGAGGACGAGGAATGGCATGAGTGCCTGGGCAAGCATATAATACACAAGGGGTAGTGGTCAAGGGGTGGCAGCAACGTAAGTAGGTTCTTGCATTTAATGCTTCAACCAGTTGCAGACCCAGGTGTGATTCTGAATATGAGCAGGAGCAGGAAGAGTGCCTGGGCAAGCATATAATACACAAGGGTCAAGGGGTGGAGGAGCTGAGTGGCAGCAATGTGAGACGGTTCTTGCATTCAATGCTTCAACCAGTTGCAGACCCAGGCGTGGTTTTGAAGATGAGGCGGAGCAGGAAGAGTGCCTGGGCAAGCACATAATACAACAGGGGTAGTGGTCAAGGGGTGGAGGAGCTGAGTGGCAGCAACGTGAATGCTTCAACCAGTTGCAGACCCAGGCATGATTTGGAAGATGAGGAGGAGCCTCAGGAGCAGGAAGAGTGCCTGGGCAAGCATATAATACAAAAGGGGTAGTGGTCAAGGGGTGGAGGAGCTGAGTGGCAGCAACGTGAGCAGGTTCTTGCATTCAATGCTTCAACCAGTTGCAGACCCAGGCATGACGATGTTGAATATGAGGAGGAGCAGGAAGAGTGCCTGGGCAAGCAAAATACAAGCTGACTGAGGGCATCCATTTGGGTTCTGCCAGCCATGCGCTCAGGGAAGATCAGCAGGAGGCTCCAGGGGAAGAAGCGCCAGAAGAGTGCCGCGGCATGCAAATAACAGAGGGGTGCTGACAACAACCCTCTTTGCTCACAGGGCATTTGATCTTGCATGCAATGCGTCAGCCAGTTGCGCACTCAGGGAGTGTGAAGAATGGCAGGAGGATCCATGGCCTGAAGAGCGCCTGGGCAAGCCAATGACAACTTGATGCTGACAAGATGTGCAGGAACTTCACAGCAACAAAACAGAGGCGGCTGTTCACTTTTTCCACCCAACATGCTGTGCATTCAGGCAAGATGAGGCAACATCAAACACATTGCACACACACAAGGCACACTGCACATTAAATGGCATCTCAGGCATCCTGAGGTGGAGGCCCCAAAGAAGAGGAGGCAGCCGCAGCTTGGTGGACAAGTAATTGCACTTTTCATGAGGGGTGTTGCAAGTGGGCTGGCTCTGCATCTCAGGCAAGATGAGCTGAGCGATCGGAAGAGGAGGAGGAGGCAGCAGCAGCCCAATTGGCAGTTAAAATCATTGTGCATGAATGTTGGGAATGGGCAGACTCTGCATCCCAGGCATGAGAATCCTCCACCTCGGACAAGGCCTGGTTCAGCTGCTAAGTTGGCTAGTAGCCCTGCACAAGAATTGCAACTACCCAGGCCTGGTTTTTTGCTTAATGCCTGAAAGCTTGAATGCAGCCCCAGTTCCTTTTATTCCCCATGTACTCCAGGCCTGGCCCTTTCATTCAAACAAATGCATTCGCCGATCATTCTCTCCTATCCTGCAATCCCTGGTTGCTGTTGTTGTTGGTGGTGGTGGTGTTCATGTCACTGTTGTTGTTGTTGTTGTTGTTGTCGTTGTTGCAAGATGCTGTGAGTGTGTGTGTGTGTGAGCATGATTTCCTGCAGGTTCACGGAGCCTGTTGCTGCGCAGCCACTTGGCACCACATGTTGCCAGCTGATGAGATGTAGTACTTGTGTTGTTGTTGATGCTGGCGCAGTCGTAGTAATAGTAGTAAAGTAAGTAGTAGTAAAGTAGTAGTAGTGGTTGTGGTTGTGGTTGTGGTTGTGGTTGTGGTTGGGCTTTGTGAGTGGTGATGACTCAGGAAGCACAAGGCCACGCTCTCCAGCTTTCAGAAGCAGCTGCTTGGCAGCACTACGTGACAGAGTGTCACTGGCCAATTTCAGAATGTGCCCAGGATGGCAGCCTTCAACATCTCGGAGGTGAGCTACCGGGGCATTAAGTTCTTTGTGGGCCCTGTCACCAATGCCCTTTGCTTGCAGTCAGTGTGACAAAGATGACAGAGCCTGATCAGCATTTGCACGATAAGGTGCAGACGCTGGTGCACATGTTTGGCAAGGTGAACATCATCAATGCCCAGTCCAGAGAGCCACTGGGCTAGAGCATGAGTTGCTTGGTCCCTTTCAGCTGCTGGCCTGGGTGCCTTCACACAGACCAACCCAGATGTTGGTCGGGAACAGGGAGCCACTCAAAACTTCAGCTAAGGAATTTCCTCGGCGAACAGGCGCTCATCACGGAGCAGTTTGCAGACAAGGTGCAAATCATGGCAGGGAACCCGACGTGGATGGGCTGCAACTATGACAGGCAACCTGGCGTGACTTGAGAGTGTTCAAGGGTTCATTCTAAAACCATTCTACTGCTTCCCGCCGAAAACAAGCTGTGGGGTCCCTACATCCTGCCCAATGGCTCATGGCTTGAACTAATAGATGTTTCCCTGAACTTCCCAGCAGTGAAAGCCATGCATTCTACATATCAAATATCTTGAATCCAAGGTGGTCCCGGTTCTTCCTGAAGGTGAAAAGCTGGCTGGGGACAAGCACTGCCACCTTCATCCACTGCAACCGGGGTGAGTGCAGGGCTTCGGCAGTGGCTGTGGCGGTTCTCTTGGCTGGAACTCGGGCCACCATACAAGAGGCAGTGCCTTTGGCTTCAATTGGCCTTCCCTGCTATTTCCCACCTCTCACCTTGAACTTGAAGATGTTGGCGTGGCAAGATGTTTCGTAAAGACAATGCCTGTCCAATGCCTTAGATGTGTCAAGAGTTACGCCAACAGCCATTTGCCTCATTCCTAGCTAATCCCTTCATGCCCTTGTGAGCTTCCAATGCCTGTTGATCAGTCAAGCCAGTTCCAGGTAGAATTGCTGTGTGCTGAGGCAGACCTGGTCTCAGAGGCTCATCCAAAGATGAAGAAGGAGAGTGTGGTGCGTGACTGGGGAAAGCTGCTTGGCTCATTATGCAAAGCCAAAAAAGAGACTGCTGATAGTTCTGGGATGTTGAGTGGCTCCCTTTCTTCCCTTTTTTTCCGGGGTGGCTTCCCTTTAAAGTGAACCAACGAAAAAAAGGGGTTCCCTTTTTTTATCCCCTGGTCGCTGAAGATCTGAGACTTTGGGCTCTCAATCTCAGGTCATTCTCATGGCTGAAGCGCCATGAGGAGGCACTTTGGCCCTTGCCAAAGAGAAAGCGCAGCTTGCCCTGATTCATTTCAAGATTGTGTGCTCCATGTTCATTTGTGCCTGTATTGACAAACGGCTGAGGTCCGCGAGCTGTGGTGGCAGTGGAGGACGAGTGAAGGCAGGGCGCATGATGGTGCTTCCCAGCCCCTTGCTTCAGCAAATTAATCTGTAGCCACCATGCTTCAGCAAGCTAACCTCATCCATCAAACAAAAGAAGGCTGGGAACCACCCAACCGGGCAGCGTGGCTCCTGGAATCTGAAAAACACTGACCTTCTAGCAAACTATGATATGGAGACCCAAATGAAAACAAAACTAATCACCCCATCCCAGGAGGGTTGATTCCTTGGAGCCACAAAGGTTGCCTTGAATTTGCCTTGAATGTCTTGCACATGTGCGAGAGCTGCCAAGCCCAAAGGGTGCATAATCTTCTGCCGAGTGGAAAAAAAGCCAGCTGTCCTATTGCATGGGCCTGCCATGTGCATCCACCACGATCATGTCTGAGACCTGTCTGCATGTTGGCTGCGCGTCTGAGGCGTGTGCCACGGAGATGCCATGGCCCGACCCAGGGAAGGGGCGGGGAAGGGTGGGGAATGCAGGAAGGGTGAATCTCTGGGGCTCTGGAATGACATGTCAAGCCTTGGAAGGTTTGGTTTCTCAGCTCAAGTACCAATCAATCAGAAGCCCAGGGATAAAATGTTACACTGGAAAATCCAATGGTTATGTCAAGCCACCTTCTCCCAAAACGTGAGGGGTCATTCTTTCCAAACCTGGGCACACAACCTGTCCAAGGCCTGGAAACGGGGGGCATTTGCGAAGAACCTTCTTGAACCTGAACATTGCAAAGCTGCAACTTCCCAGGCCTGGCTCTTTGGTTTCAATGCCCCAAAGATGTCTTGCTCCCTTGCTCTTGTCCATTTGTCCCAGGCCTGGCCCCTTTAAAACCAGTGGCAAACAAACGGGTTTGCCATTCATTCTCTTCTGCCTTGCCATCCCTGCTACTTTGCCTTTCTGGTTCCAGGCCACACAATGTGTTTCATGCAGCCCTGCACAAGAGTTGCAACTTCCCAGGCGTGGCTGTTTGTTCAATTCGGCAAAGGTTGAGCACAGCCTCCCCTGCCTTCATTCTTCGTTGCTCATTCACTCCAGGCATGGCCCCTTGTTTTCCAAAAAAGTACATGAGAACATCATTGTGTTCCTGCTGCCCCTCCCTCTCTCTATCCTTCTCATTTCTCCTTTTCTCTTCAAATCAGCCTTTCTGGTTCCAGGTCGCACCATTTAAGTCACACAGCCCCACGCAAGAATTGCCACTTCCCAGGCCTGGCTGTTTGTTAAATGCCCCAAAAGTTTGAATGCAGCCCCCCTCACTTGTGTTGTTTATTCACTCCAGGCCTGGCCCTTTGTTTTCAAACTCATCTTCTTGGCATCCCTTCCTAACTAGCTCTCCCTGTCTGGTCCCGGGTCACACAATTTGGGTCGTGCAGCCCTGTGCATTGAATTGCAAGTTCCCAGGCCTGGCTGTTTGTTAAATGCACTAAAGGTTGAATGCAGTCCTGCTTGCTTTTATTGTGAATTTGCTCCAGGCCTGGCCCTTGCAAATCAGGGTCTGGCTGTCTACCTTGGTTGCCACACAGGGTGAAGTGACAGCAAGCAACGCACCAAGGCCTGCGCATCACATGGCAAGGAGCCTCAGCTGCCCAGGGAAGGAATGGGCTCAGGGGCTCCCCTCCCTCTCTCTCACTCCACCTTTGAGTCACACAGCCCTGCGCCAGAATTCCCAGATCCAAACTCATCTTCTTGGCATCCCTTCCTCGCTAGCTCTCCCTTTCTGGTCCTGGGTCGCACAATTTGGATCACGCAGCCCTGTGCAAGAAGTGCAAGTTCCCAGGCCTGGCTGTTTGTTAAATGCCCCAAAGGTTGAATGCAGCCCCCCTCACTTGTGTTGTTTATTCACTCCAGGCCTGGCCCTTTGTTTTCAAACTCATCTTCTTGGCATCCCTTCCTAACTAGCTCTCCCTGTCTGGTCCCGGGTCACACAATTTGGGTCGTGCAGCCCTGTGCATTGAATTGCAAGTTCCCAGGCCTGGCTGTTTGTTCAATGCACTAAAGGTTGAATGCAGTCCTGCTTGCTTTTATTGTGAATTTGCTCCAGGCCTGGCCCTTGCAAATCAGGGTCTGGCTGTCTACCTTGGTTGCCACACAGGGTGAAGTGACAGCAAGCAACGCACCAAGGCCTGCGCATCACATGGCAAGGAGCCTCAGCTGCCCAGGGAAGGAATGGGCTCAGGGGCTCCCCTCCCTCTCTCTCACTCTACCTTTGAGTCACACAGCCCTGCGCCAGAATTCCCAGATCCAAACTCATCTTCTTGGCATCCCTTCCTCGCTAGCTCTCCCTTTCTGGTCCTGGGTCGCACAATTTGGATCACGCAGCCCTGTGCAAGAAGTGCAAGTTCCCAGGCCTGGCTGTTTGTTAAATGCACTAAAGGTTGGATGCAGCCCTGCTTGCTTTGATTGTTCATTTGCTCCAGGCCTGGCCCTTGCAAATCAGGGTCTGGCTGTCTACCTTTAAGATCAAGGAAGGAATGGGCTCTCGGTCTCCCACTCTCATGCCCCCCTCTCTCTGTGTAGTGAGCGCAGTGCAAACTCCAGGCCTGGCCCTTGCAAATCAGGGTCTGGCTGTCTACCTTTAAGGTCAAGGAAGGAATGGGCTCTCGGTCTCTCACTCTCATGCCCCCCTCTCTCTGTGTAGTGAGTGCAGTGCAAACCCTTTTGCTTGCTGCTGCGGCGGCGCGGCAGCTGTCTCTTCTTCTGAGTCAGCAAGGGAGGAAATGATGGGCCAGAGGCGCCAAGAAGTAAGGAAAGAGGGGTAAGGCTTACATGCCAAGTCAAATTTCCCTAGCTGTTGCCCAAGAGAAGTCTGATAGCATTTTCCCCCAAATCCAGTTTTGTACTCAGTGCTAACCAAAAAGCAGGTTGTTGTAGGGAATTGAAACCTGACACATACACACACGCAGAGTGGCTGCTGGTGCCTGCTAGATGTCACTCAAGCACACGTGAAGTCAACAGCAACAGCTGAAATTGGAGGAGACTGCAATACAGCATTGGTATGAAAACATGTTGAACACTTCTGTTTACTTGGGGAATACAATCTCAACATGTCAACTTTGCATGCCAATTGTTGACTTTGCAACTTCTAGTGCCGGCGCTTCAGCTCAGCTTCAATGTCATTCTTTGCCTTTTGCAACTGTTTTGAACTCCAGGAGCTCCACATGATATCTTTGCACCTTGTCTCCACAGCAGCTTGCACATCTTCCAAGGTAAGCCTGCTGTACCGAAGATGCACCTTGACACTGCCAGGTGCATGTCGCCTCAGCAGCTGCAACATGATTGATACCTTAGCAATCCTATGGTTGAGTGGAAGGAACATTTATGAGTATACCATCTCACCATGCATCATGTGCAGAAACTAAGTTCTGAACGCGAATTTCATTGACATTGCTGTGGAGACCCCCTGTCCCATGAGCTCAGTGATGAGTGTTGCCCGCCCAGAATGAGGTCGTAGATTACTGACATCAGCCTGCCACTTCTGCCCAGTCTTCTTCAAATGCTCCAAGAACTGTGGTGCGAGCTTGTGGACCACTGAATACACTGCCCGGTAATGAAGGTTCTGTTGCTTTGCCTTCTTCCTGCTGGTGAACAAGAAGCCTGTTTTGGGGGGGATGTATTCACCCTGGAGAGTAATCAGCTTCTTCTTGCCCTTGCCATGCTTGTGCTTCTTGGTCATGTTGAAGGACAAACCATGCTTCATCAAATGTTTCATCCACTCCAAGTCCTTCTTCCGGATGTACACATCGCCTGGGGACTTTTTGTTTCCCTTCTCTTGCCCTGTAACTTTGATTTTTGGGATCTGGCAGTTCATGTCAATGTCTTCTCTCTTCAATGCCAGGGCTTCTCCTGTCCTCAGGCCAAAGCGGCCTGTCATTGCCAGCACTGCCGACATTCTTGCTCCTGCCCTCTCTCCAACAAACTTTTCCCATAGGAGCCATTGGCTCCTAGTGAGAGCAGGTGCCTGCCCCAGCTTTGTGTTCTTCTTAATGCCTTTCACCATGTGCGCTACCAGGAGAGAACTGCAGAGTGGCAGCATGTCAAGTTGTTCACATTCCTTGATGCTGAATGCCTTGAGGATTGTTGTTGCACTTCTGGACTGGTAATGTCTCTGCCAAGCAATCAGCTATCACAGGTGTTGAGTTTGAGACAGATCCATGGCCACATGTTCAAGTGTCAGCTGCCACCTACACACACAAGCTTGCGCAAAACATCGTGAAGTTTCCATCAAAGCGCATTAATGTCACAGAATCCCAGTTTCCTCCTGCCGCTGTTACTTTGATAGTAAAGCAGCCCAGGATGCTACACATGAAGACAGCTGGACCCAGGGACCTGGACAGGGCTGGACAGCTTAGCCATGGTGGCAGGGCAGTTCGGGCAACAGGGTTTGCACAGCACAGTTGCCCATAGTCATAGTCTGAAACTGATCATGATAAAGGTTGGAGGATGGACTCTTGCCCTGCCTGTGTGGGTGTTCAGGTCTGATGGCTTCCTAACACAGGCCCACCCTTGTCCAAGTGTACACACGTTGCCACCTTGGATCCTCAGGTTTGGTGATGGCATCATCCTGGCTTGGTGCTCAGTCTTGCCTGGACTGAGACCATGCTCGAACTGCTGGAACATATCAGGCTGAGTGGCAACTGAGTGCAGGGTGCAGGTTCCAACCCAAGGTTTCCAGGCCTGACACCTTGAACTTGATATCTTCAGTTTTCGATGGCTTCCTAGCACAGCACAGGCCCACCCATGTCCAAGTGCACACACATTGCCACCTTGGATCCTCAGGCTTGATGATGATATCATCCTGGCCTGGTGCTCAGTCTTGTCTGGGCTGAGGCCATGCTTGAACATATCAGGCTGAGTGGCAAGTGAGTGCAGGGCTCAGGTTCCAACCCAAGGTTTCCAGCCCTGACACCTTGAACTTGATATCTTCAGTTTTCGATGGCTTCCTAGCACAGCACAGGCCCACCCATGTCCAAGTGCACACACATTGCCACCTTGGATCCTCAGGCTTGATGATGATATCATCCTGGCCTGGTGCTCAGTCTTGCCTGGGCTGAGACCATGCTCGAACATATCAGGCTGAGTGGCAAGTGAGTGCAGGGCTCAGGTTCCAACCCAAGATTTCCAGCCCTGACACCTTGAACTTATGAACTGGGTATCCTCAGGCTTGATGGCAGCCAGGCAAGTGACTCAGACCTACCGCAGGACAATGCCTTATTTTGTGAGGGCTGCGCTTGGAACTGGAAACGCTTTCTGCAGACCTTGAGCCACCTGAAGCTGTCTGCCTATGACATGGCCTGCTGCCCAGACTTGTCTACACTGTCATTTCTGAACATGACAGGTGACATGTCCAAAGGCATATTTCCCTGAATAATTGAGGTCCTCGGTCAGGCAGCTTGCCAGCAAATGCCTTACACTTGCATTGTCACCTTGCATTCACAGGTCTGATGGTAGCAGGACAAATGACTCAGATCCATTTGCCTTCATGCGCAGCACAATGGCCTTGTTTGGCTCAGGTTGTCACTCCAGCCTTTAAGCTCAGAGCCAGCCAGGGTCTCAGCATAGTCTTGCGCTGCCTCAGTCTTTGCACAGGTGGCTTATTGTTCATACTACAGTTCATGTCTTGAAGGCATTCATGTAGGGTCCACTCCCTAGACGTTGCTTGGTTTGCCTTTGAACATGTGTTGATGAAAACATGAACCCCTTGCAATCTGGCTGAGATTGAGTGACATGACTGCTCTCGCAAAACTCAGGGGTGGTTTGCTTTGCCCACCGTCCCCTCCAGGCTACACCAAATTGGTCAATGGGTTCAACCATGCCAGGCTTACCTGTTGCCTGCTGCTTTGTGTATGCTGTTTGCACCCCCAGTTGAAAAGCCTCAGTTACACCCTACCACTGTGTTTGTGGCTCAGTGGAAGGCTGCAGTGTGAGTGTCACAATAGGCCAAGTAAATAGTAGGAGCTGGTGCCACCATGGTGTCAAACTCCATCCACGATGGTGTCATGGCTGCAGTTCTTGGAGGGGTTAAGCACCCCCATGCTACTCCTTGCAGCTCAAGCGGCCCGCCCAACAAGAGGCTGCCTGGCAAGCCAGTAGCTTCTTGTTGCATGCAAGGGCTTAATGGGGCCTGCATTGTTGAAGAGAAGCTGACTGAGGGTATTTGTAGGGTATCCCCAGGGCATCTCATGGAATCACTGCCACCCACCATGTGCAACTTTGCATCTAAGGCTTCGCTTGCACCACCTTGCGCTTGAGGAGGAGGGTCCATTCTCTGGTGGAGAAGAAGATCATGGAGAACTGCAGACACCTGTCAGGCCCCAGAATATGCTGAGCTTGGCTCTAGATGAGCCGACGCCCACACCACCTGCAGATCACAGGGGGTCAGGAGCCATTATGAAACATATGATTATCCTGAGAGTAGAAAGTTTGAGGTTGTGCATGTTTCAGCCAAGTTCTCCCTGTCAGGACTGATGAGCATGATGATCGCTGAACATGCGCTGCTATCACAGCATAAGATCGACTTTGACATAGACACCATGCTGGATGATTCACAGGAGCGACAGGACGAGGACATGCTCAATGCTTTGGAGTTGCAGGCCCCGGCACTGCCCAAAGCTGCGCAAGTCCAACAGGTCCCAGTCCTGCCCAAAGCCGCACAGGAGTTGCCTGAGCATGGAGTGTCAGATCCAGTGGAGCAGCCAGAAGCTTCGCCTGAGGAGGCACTGCACAAAGCTGCACAGGAGTTGCAGGTCCTTCCCAAAGCTGCACACGAGCTGCATGAGCGTGGAGCGCCAGAAGCTTCGCCAGTGGAGCAGCCAGAAGCTTTGCCTGTGGAGGAGCTGCCCAAATCTGCACTGGAGTTGCAGGTCCCAGCGCTGCCCAAAGCTGCACATGAGCTGCGTGAGGATGGAGTGCCAGAAGCCTCGCCAGTGGAGCAGCCAGAAGCCTCGCCTGTGCAGGAGCTGCCCAAAGCTGCATGAGCTGCGTGAGCATGGAGTGCCAGAAGCTTCGCCAGTGGAGCAGCCAGAAGCCTTGCCTGTGGAGGAGCTGCCCAAAGCTGCGGTGGAGTTGCAGGTCCCAGCACTGCCCAAAGCTGCGCACGAGCTGCGTGAGCATGGGGCAGAAGCTTCGCCAGTGGAGCAGCCAGAAGCTTTGCCTGTGGAGGAGCTGCCCAAAGCTGCGGTGGAGTTGCAGGCCCCAGCACTGCCTGAAGCTGCACAGGAGCCGCCTGAGCATGGAATGCCAGAAGCTTTGCCAGTGGAGCAGCCAGAAGCATTGCCTTTGCCCAAAGCTGCACCGGAGTTGCAGGCCCCAGCGAAACCAGAGGAGTTGGAGGAGCATGGAGTGCCAGATGCCTTGCCAGTGGAGAATCCAGAGGAAGCTTTGCCAGAGGACCGCCCAGAGCCTCCTGCTGCAGAGCAACGAATTGCATCAAGCATTCTTCGTGAAAGAGCGGGCAGGCAAATGCTGGAGACCACAGACATTGCAGCCCTCAAGATCAGCCCTGGCTTCCCGCAAGTGTGCACATCTCAGTCTACAGTTTGCATGCAGTCATTGACCAGTTGACTGCCAGCACTTGCTTTACGCTAGCCCTGCAGCTTCCCAACTTGCTTTGATCCACTGTTTCAGTCCTGTCAGGTCCTTCACAGTTTACGCAAGTGACAAGAGCAAGCCCATCACAGTGCGCCTGCATGGCTTGTTCTATGTGCAGCATGTGATCAGTCAGCTGGATGGCTTCAATGTCAGGAGCTCAGCAACATTGGTACACTTGTCAAGAGCTGATTGTGTGCAGTGCCCAGACAAGTCAGGTCGACAAGAAAGGAGGGTCAACCATCTCTTGGAGCCGCTTCCCGTCCATGGCAACTGCGCAATAGCCTGAGAATGCGCAACCACCAGTCATCAGTAGGCTCCATGACACACTGCTCCAAGGTTTACAGCTGCCCAGCAAGCTGCTGGCTGGGAAGTCTGACTGGGAGATCTGCCTGAATCTACAGCAGTGGGCTAGCCAGTCAGAAGTCACATGTGAGGCATGATTTGCTAGGCATGCTCTGGCTGAATCTGTTGTCACTGTTGTTAGCCAGCCATGCGAGCATCAAATTATCTTGGCCAAGCCTTACCAAGCCTTTACCAGGCTGGCCACGCCAGATCATGCCTAACACCATGTGCGTGTTAGGCAGGGGAATAGCATGGCTGAAGACAGCGATGCGCATGCATAGGGGCGATGGGGCAAAACAGCGTGTGGTCATAGCCTGCCACACACAGCGCATGTCTTTTTCTACATCACATGCTTGCCATTAGCAGCTTGCGTGTGCCTGAGGCTAACTTGTACGTGGCTTTGTCAGAGCTGCCAGGCACTCAGCAGCAGATTTGCAGGCTGTTGGCCAGAATGTTGCCAGTCTGTGCCAGTCATGCTGTTGCTTGCTTTCTAAGGCTGACGCTGACTGCCAAGAGCTGAGACTTGACATGGTTTGGCAGCATGGTTACATCCAATATATCCTTGGCAGATTGCTAGTGCAGCGCAATCAGTGGCTCAAGTGTCAACAGTGACCTGAAGCTGAGGCTGTTGCAGTCTAATCTCCACTGACATGGTAGACACTGACACAGTTGCACCAATACAAGAAAACAGGTATGTTGCCAACTTGCCTCACGGAGTCAGTTTGCCCCAGTGCCCAAAAAGAAGGTTTGTTGCCAAGTGGTTCCAGCAATGGCAGAAGAAAGGTCCTGCTCCACAAGCAGCGTGTCTGATTCAGAAGATGCACCTGCCAGAGGTGCAAGCAGAGCTTACTCTGCCGGAGGTGGCCAGGGCCACTCTGCCACAGGCAGAGGTGGCAGGGGCCGCCCTGCCAGAGGCAAAGGCGGCAGGGCTCCTTCTGCCAGAGGTGGCAACTCTGCAAGAGGTGGCAAAGCACAATCTGCTCAAGCTCAATGTGCCAAGAACTCTGTCAGAGAGGACGTCAGCAAGCACTTCATCTGTATCAGGCAGTGAATCAGCTGAAGCTTCCCGGATTCGCAAGGCTGAGCAGACCTGGGCAAGCCACAAGCAGGCCAAGAAAGCAAAGGTGGAAGACATTGGGGACACAGCTATGTTCAGTCCCAAGAAGCAGCAGGTCGAGAAAGACTGCTCTTTGATGAGTTTTGTGCGTGAGGCTGTGGCTAAGCTGACTCAGGAAGATCGGAGAAGCCTGAACCAGATGGCGATCAGCTATGCGGAGCTCATGGCAGGCATTGGAACAGGCACCATTGCAATGGAGTGCATCGTGAGGGCCCTTGCAACTGAGGAGGTTTACATGCAGGCAAAGCCTGCCTTCTTCTCTGAGAGCTGCACTTGGAAGCGGCATCGGCTTCTGCAGACCTTGAGCCACTTGAAGCTGTCTGCCTATGACATGTTTGGCTCCACTTCAGATTTGAAGGCGCTGGCCACTGACTTGGTGATCGTCTCCATCGAGTGCGATGACATCAGCATGAGCAGTACAACGCAGAAGAGTGTCCTGGACACCTCTGGCAGGTCTGGCCAGTCCCTGACCCAGTTTTTTGCCTACTTGACTTCACTGGAGCAAACCAAGAGGCCTGGAGTGATCATTTTTGAGTGCGTGGCAGCTTTGAAGTACAACAAGCAGTTTGAGACTGGCACTGAAAAAGTTGCTGAGCACTTGTCAGAGTTTGGATATTTCACTTCATTCGCCACGCTGGACAGTTCAGACTATGGTTTGCCTCAAAGCCGCAAACGATGCTATGGTATTAGCCTGAAGTTGGATTCTTTTGGCCCGAGAGGCAAGGAACAGGGCATGCATGCAATACAGAGGGCTTGGGACCTCATCGGCCAGCTTCAAACAACATGTGAGTCCTTGGATCATTTGTGGAACAGATGCCAGGAAGGCTATCAAGCTGCTGGACACAAGGCTCCAGGTAGGAGACAGGAGCAGGCACGGAAGGGAAAATGGCCTGACCTGCATGACCGGTTTGTCAATGCCAAGAAGCTTACGCAGGCTGACCTGGCACGTGCACAGTTGCTGTGGGCAGAACAACAGTTTCAGGGCCTGCACCCTCGCATCTCTGCGCAAGACACTGGATGCTGACATCCCAATGGACAGGCTACTGGTTGTGAACTCTGGAGATTCACTTGATCGCATGAGGTGGGCTTGCAACATCCACCACTGCTTGTTACCAGCAAAATCCTTCACCTATCTCAAAAATTCTGGCGCAAGCACCAACCAGAGCCCGATTTTTTGGTTTGGTCTCCAGGGCTTGGCTCAGCGTGAGCTGGCCTTAGCTGGTTTGCCTGGTGAGCTCACCCTTCGCCAAGTTCAAGACTTGGCAGGCTGCCTTTAGTGCCAATGTCATCGCAGCTATGCTTCTAGGCACTTTGTGCACACTGTTCAAAGACAAAAACATAATCCAGAAAAAACAATCAGACAATAAAAAAGGAGAGGGAAGCACGCAAAATAACAAGGAAAGTAGTATAAAGCACAAGCACAAAAGAAACACGACGGCAAAAAGACAGAAGCCGCTCACAAGGAACAAACAATAAACTAAAAACCCAAGCAACAGAATACCACAGCCGACCGACCACTACCGTCTCCCATCCACTGCCTCCCCCCAGCCATAAATTACCCCCCTAACCCCGCCCCCGCCCCGCCCCCAGCCGGGCCAGAAACAGAAGGCAGCGGCCTCTCCTTTGATAGCAATCCCCACTCCGCTCCACCGGAGATAGCTGACATTTAATCATCTGAAGTGGGCCCCTCAAACCATGAGGATCATGTTAGGACCCTCATGAGAGTGCCGTGGGCTGCATCACAAGCATCCTCAAAACCATTCATCAGCATTCTGCCCTGCTTCGGTCTTTGGCATTGTTTCACAGAAGCAGTAGGCTGCCAGCTCCTCTGATATTTTTGAATTCATGCCCCCTCCCATCAACGATCAGGGAGAATTCAAGATGCAGATGGGCAAGACTGGCTGTTACTGCTTCGCATTGCCTAGGTTGATTGGCAGCTAGGTATTAGCAGAATGAGGCAATCAGTGCCAACTTCACCGCAGCAATGCTTTCAGGCATTCCAGGCACACTTTCTTAGAGGCTCTGCAAGGCAGTTATAATGGCTGAAGCATTCATGTTTGCAATCACAAGGCCGACATTCAATTATCTGAATCAGGCCCCTTAAGCCTTTGGGAGGATCATAGACCTTTTGGCAGATTCCCCAGCCATCAACTTTCTGCCTCACTTTAAGCCCTCTGCATAGTTTCACAAACATGGTGAGCTGCCAGCTCTTATGATGTTGCAAATCCATAATTGTTGTTCCCCAGCAAGCCATTCTGAGTTGCTTCGCATTGCCTGGGTTGATCGGCAGCTAGCAGAAGGAGGGAATCAGTGCCAACTTCACCGCAGCAACGCTTTCAGGCACTTCAGGCACACTTTCTTAGAGGCTCTGCAAGGCAGTTATAATGGCTGAAGCATTCATGTTTGCAATCACAAAGGCTGACATTCAATTATCTGAATCAGGCCCCTTAAGCCTTTGGGAGGATCATAGACTTTTTGGCAGGTTCCAGTGCCAGCCATCAACTTTCTGCCTCACCTTAAGTCCTCTGCATAGTTTCACAGACATGGTGAGCTGCCAGCTCTTATGATGTTGCAAATCCATAATTGTTGATCCCCAGCAAGCTATTCTGAGTTTTCAGTAAGAAACTGTCAACCTGCAAATGGGCAAGGCTGGCTACCGCATTGGCAAACAAAGGCAACGACTTTGGGTACTGTGACTCGAAAGGCACTCACCTTTAGTATCATGTGTGCTTTCCAAGTGCGTGAACCTGTCCAGACATTGAGCCACGAGCTAGCCATATGTCTGGCAATGACAAAGCAGCTGTCAAAAAACAGCTGTGCCATTACTTGTGGGCAATGAGCACATGCTTCAATGCAGCATGCAGTCAATGTTCCATGGCAAGTTGACACTCAGCCAAGGTGAGGCTGCTGCATTCTTAGACACTACTGGGCTCATGCATGATTCCTTCTTTTTTCAGCCAATGGTCAGCCCAATGTGAGGTGAAGCTGTTGCAGAACGGCTGTGCCCCAGCGTGTGAAACCTTGCCATGCTTGATGTCCGTCCTGCACTGTACATTTGACATGTTTGATGTTTGCTGGCTTCTCACTCAGATGACCATGACTGGCATGCAGCAGGTAAGTGTGCACACATGATGAACACTCTGCATGGACAAGGGTTGCCAATCCATTGCAGGGGTTCTTCCAGTGCCATGGCTTTGGATGGCTGGCATGGTCAGGTGGACAAGCTGGTGAGTGCCACCTGGCTCACTTTGCTGGCAGAGCAGTGATGTGCATGTAATGTGCTAGTGCCTTCTTTTATTGCTTACCTTGGCCATCTCAGGACCTGCAGAATGAAGGCAAGACGCTGCAGGACTTCATCACACAGCTGCCGGTGCCAGCCTCCCCAGCATCTGAGATCAATGCAATGGCGCAGCTTAGCCAAATAATTTTAACACACTGTACTGTGAAACTTGCATGCTTGGCTAAGGCAGATGATCGGTGCTGAGGGCATGGATGGCAATGAGATCATGAAGCCTTGCACAATGCCACACAGCTCTATGGGCACATCCACCCCATTTCACTGGAGGTTTACGAGGGACTCGCTGTGGTCTGGCGAGGCAGAGGCTTGGAAGCTGGCCTCTCTGACAAAGTCTATGCTCAGCAAAGGCTTCTGGCCTGCAGCATCTTGCAACATATTGCTGCCAATGCCAGCAGCCTGATTACACCTGACTCCTAACCTGTCTTGAACATGTGCAATATCAACATATCCCTTCCCACACAAGGGGGTTGTTGGGCAGTTCCCAGTGCGGCGGGGGGGGTGGCCAGGGCTGGAAGAATTCCCATCTCTGGGCACAGCCTGAGTGGGCCAGTCTAGAAGAACAAAGGATCAGTGCTTGGCTGAGTGCATTTGCTCATGTCACCACATTGTGCCTGAGCTTTTTGCAGCAAACATCTCCCTATGTTTGTCTGACAGAAAAAAGACACACTTTGCCAACATTAGTGTTTTACATTGTGTCACCTTGCCAACAACATAGGCAGCCACAAGTATGATGACAACGTTGCATTTCACAAGAAAGAACTGCTTTGTTCGGCTCTGTCAAACTACTTTCTTCCAAGATACATTTTAGGTTCCTTTTCCAGCAAGTTCAATGCTTTGAGCTGTTTGGTTGCACTTGCCCCCCCCCTTTCCCCCACCCCAGGCCCAAAGCAGCACCAGAAATTCCCAGAACAATGGGACAGTCTCATCGGCACAAACAATGCCCTTCGTCTCTTGGAATTACCTTTTCTGCAGTAAAACAACATTTTTCATTTTCAACGCCTGTTTCCCATGTACTTGGGATTTCTAGGCAACCTTTCCTATCCCACGCTTGCTCAGAGAGGATTGTTGTCAGATATGCTGTTTTTCTTGGGACAGCATGCAAGGATGAGTGCCAAGGGGTGCAATCAGTCATGTTTTGAAATGTGTGTCAAGCTGAGGCTACATGAAGGAGGAGACACTCTGTGCCAGAGACTTGGAGAAGACGAACTCTGGCTTGAGATTTGGAGATGGCCAGAAGCGAGGGCTGAGCAGCAAGCTGGCGCGGCTTGGATGAAAAGTGGCCGTGCACCTTGCTGCCATTGCAGGGGTATGATGTAAGTTTCACAAACATCCCAAGCCTAGTCTGTTGGAAACTGACATGTGGGCAGGCAGAGCCACTGCTGGTCAAGAAAGGAATTTGATTGGTTCCAACAGGGGGTTCCACGTTCGGCAGACCAGGGAGGCAGCGTTCGGCACAATGATGGCATCATGCACGGCAAACAGGGCAGCACACGTTCGGCAGGCCGCGTCATGAATGTTCGGCAAGTGAAGTTCCCCCCTTTGGCAGCTGGCTGAAGACAGGCCTCTCAGGATGGTACTCTTTCAGGCCAGCGTTCAGCAACTCAGAGTGGCCAGAGCTGAAGACTCCTGGGGCCCTTCCAGCCAGCCTGGCCGTTCGGCAACTCAGAGTGGCCAGACAGCTGAAGACTCCCGAGACCTTTCCAGCCAGCCTGGCCGTTCGGCAACTCAGAGTGGCCAAACAACTGAAGACTCCCAGGGCCGAACCAGCCAGCCTGGCCGTTCGGCCAGACAAAAAAACAAAAAAAGAAAAAAGAGTGCAACTCTGGGTGGCCAAACAAACTGAAGACTCCCAGGGCCCTCTTCCCAGAACATTCCTCATTATCTTTCAGTACCTCAAGTGGCCAAATCAACTTGAGACTCCTGGGGCCACTTCCAGCCAGCAGCCAGGCCGACAAAAACAAGTCACAAAACAAAAACCACCCGCAACACAAAAAACCACAGAACATATTGATAGGTTTGGATACTCCCCATCCCTTCAATTTTGGCATGGGCAACTCTAGGGTGGCCAAAACAGCATGAGTGGGTTGAGGGCGGTTTTGGGGGGGGGGGCGTTGCCCCCCCCCCCCCGACCCCCTCAACCCCCTCAACTGTTTGGCCACCCAGAGTGGCCATGCAATTGAAGGGGGGAGTATCCAAACCTCTCAATTGTAAGGCTGGCCTTGGCCTGACTGCCAAGCAGTCCTTAGCCATCTGGCCCAGGCTGGCTGGAAAGGGCCCAGGAGTCTTCAGTTGTTTGGCCACTCTGAGTTGCCGAACGGCTAGGCTGGCTGGAAAGGCCCCAGGAGTCTTCAGTTGTTTGGCCACTCTGAGTTGCCGAACGGCCAGGCTGGCTGGAAAGGCCCAGGAGTCCTGTCTGGCCACTTTGAGTGGCCGAACGCTGGCCTGAAAGGGTGCCGAACAGCAGTACCCGTGTTTGCCAAACAGACATGATTCTTTTTATAATTAGTTGGCACAACGCCTGTTGCAGTTTGTACACAACTGCACATTCATACTGTGCTGTCCCAAGGTGGCATCTCATAGCGATCCGCGTCCAGACGGATCCCAGCCTGCATGGCAATGCAACCTTGATCATGATCGTGAAGTCTTTGCTCTTCATGCCCACCTGTCACTTGTCTTGTCAAGTCTTGACTCTTGACAGTGCAACGCAACGTGCCTGACCAAGGTTTTGAGACCCACGAGCATGAAAGTGGTCTCATCAAGGCAGCGGTGAAGCAGAATATCCGAGGGACAATGTGCCAACCTCTTACAACTATGCAGTGGGTCAACCTTTGCCTGCTCTCTCTTCACCCGGCATCTTGGCTTCCAGTGTCCAGGGGATGTCCTGGGCATTCACAAAGCCCTCCATGTAGTGGATCTAGTTTATGGTGCTTCAGGCATGTGGCCTGAACTGCTTGTCCATTGTGAAGTTTCAACAACTGTAAAATGACTGGCAGTGCTGTGTCGCCAAGGGGGGATTGGATCCAGAAGAAGCATTTGTGCACGATGAGCTTCGTCAACGGCGAGGCAGGGGGAGAAATTGGTCTTAACCATCCACCTTATGGTTTCCTGTAAACTACACACCCCACCAGCCCTGCACACAGGTGAGGACCTGGTGACTGCCTTTGACAGGCTAGTGGCTGGGTATCATGATGCCCTGGAGCAAGAGGGAGTTTCCATGGATGTACCTGCAGCTCGGCTTGCCTGAGGTGATAGCTGGAAACAGTGCACAGATGATGATGCTTGCTTGCTACTTGTTGCGTTAGGCAAAGAAGAGGCAGCGGCGGGGGAGGCTCTCAAATGGAAAGAAGGGGGCTGAGGCACCTGCTGATGATCAGGAAGGTGTTCGCATCTGGGCATAGTTTGTTTCTTAAAATGCAGCTCGCTTGCTTCTGGAAGCTGACCATCTTTTGGCTCATTCACTGTCTGAGGCATGGGCACACAGCGGTGCACTGCCATCCAATCCATCTTGCGGAAGATGACACCTGAAGCATGGAAGACCCTGCAGCTGCACACAGCTTTTGCACAGGGTCAGCGAGGCACAGGGTGGCAGCTTTGAAGTGAAGCCTTTACTTACTGGGTTTGTGTCCTGGAGAAGGAAACATGCATGACAGAGCCCTGAGGCAGCGCTATCAGTGACTCAGTGCTGGCATGGAAACACTTTTGGCCTGGGTCAGTGCCGCCACCTGGCTCCACGCCAACGGAACAGCAAGAGCTTTGTGCCAGGAGTGCCCCTCAGCAGCATATGCACATGCAGCTTGCTTGACTTTACTTTGATGTTTCTTGCAAAAGCTTAGACCTTTACTGGGAGCTGAAGTGCAGCCTAGTTTGCAAGCAAAGGGGCCAGTGTCATTTCAGGCTGCAGACTTGGCCTACAAGCTTTGCCCGAAGAATGCCAAAGTGGGACAGACTGACTATCGATCGCTTTTGAGTGTGACAGAATTCAACTTGTTGGTGCGGAAGATGGTGGCAACCTTCGAGGGTGACGTGCAAAGCTTGGGGGAGGATATGCCCCGGGCAGCGCTGCTTGCCATGCAACACATTGTTTCTGCCATCCTGCAACATTCCAAGCTGCGTGGCTGCCCAGGTTCAAGCCCACTGTGGAGAAGGTGGCTGTGTACCGCCAGGTGATCACCTTCTGGAACCGCACCATGCGGGACACTATGACTGACTTGGATGACGCTTCAGCCAGAGAAGTGAGGTTGGCCATTGAGGAGGGGACAGCCTTTGATGAACAGGCCAGGCAAGCTTCAGTGCAGAATGATCCCTTATAATGAGCCTTGTTCAGATTGAGCTGTTGCAGGTGCTCAAAGTCCTGGCGGGATTCCCTGTTCACTTTCATGCTGGAATGATTGGGGACCTCCGTGCAGATGGTGCAACCAACTTGAATGAGGAGGCAGCGCTTGAGCAGGTGGAGGCGGATGCTTGGAAAGCTCGGCTCATGAGCCTGGAAGCTTACCTGAAGAAGGACCTGGCCTTGCTTGCCCGGGCATCACAGGGATATGAGATTCTCCAGAACCAGCTCCTTGCCCAGCTGATTTCTGTTCTGTGTTGACCCTCCGATGTTGCAACGTGACACCCATCATCTAAGGCTGGAGTGGATGCACCACCAGAAGCGCCTCTCCATGGTCTCTATGGCAAAGAACCTGGTGGAGGAGTACATGTCCTGGTTTGTGAGGCCACTGTCAGTGAAGTCATTCACTGATATTCCTGGTGAGTTTTTCGCTTCAGTGCCCCAGTTGAATATATACTTGCATCATGATCATGTTTCTTCAGGATGTGAACATTCTGAGGCCAAAGCTCCATCGCCAGCTTTGCCACCTGGCTCTGGCAATGCGTTCTTGCCTGAAGTCAACCCACCTCCCAAGCATTTGGTGCTGGTGCGCCTGGATCTGAACTGCCCAAACGTACCTGACTGAGTTGCTATTTTGATACAGCCATGGCAGTGTGTCTTGCTCAATGGACTCCAGCATGGCTCCCAGGCACGGAACTCTTTGGTCCTGGATAAGCAGCCTAGCCTAGAATTTGGCTTCGGTCTGCTGTTCATACATGTAATTTCATGGTACCAATTATGTGTGGCAAGGTATGCACCCTTGCTGGCATCCATCAGCAAGATAGCTGGCCCGGACAACGTTCTGGCAATCTGTGTGCTTGCCAGCAGGGGCAAGGAGGACTCTGCTGGCGACCCTGTGGAAGATGAGCACATGCTGAGCAAAAAGATGATGAGTCTGGGATTTGGCGCACATGCTCGGGTGTTCCAGGACAGCTTCTGGCAATTGCGTTGCTGTTGTGCAAGTTTGTTAGGGGCATGCGCACCCCTGTTGTGCAATGCAGAAACACAACGAGTGCCAGCTGCTCCCAGGAGATCACTTTCGCAGATGAGCAGTCCACCATCCTGCAGCGGGACGCATTCGTGGCATACAAGTTCTGGAGCCAGCTTCTTGGCTGCTTTTTAGGCTGCAACCTATATCAACTTGACACTTCAATGAAACTGATATATTTGTTTTTTGGTGGATTTACCAGTCCCCAATTGGAATATTTCAGTTAGGGAACCCATTGTAATGCCATCGCAGTGTCTGTCTTTCGGATTAGCTTGGGAAACTGCTACTTCTATAGCTACTGCTACACACACATTAATAAATAAGTATATACAATATATATGTATATCCACTCAGGCATGACACGCTGCGAGCAGCGTTTGCCCAGAACATCTGGATGCAGAGCCAGCTTGCCAAGACTGGCAAGGTTCCTGCTGCAGCGGCACCCCCTGACTCTGAGTTGCACCAGGTGCAGCCACATGCTGAGGACTCTGAGACACGGGAGCGTTTGAGGGTGATAGCCGCAACAAGGGCATCCCAGCGTGGGGTTGACTCCAACGAGCAGATGCTGCTGGCCCTGCTTTCAGGTCTGCCCCTCAACAAGGCAGATGTAGTGGATATCTTGGATTTGCATGCCTACGCCGGCGACTTACGGTGAGGTTGAGGACAGCCGGGCGGCTCAGTTGCAGAGTCCAGTACCACATCGTCACAGTGGAGGGCATGCGAACTGGCGTCGACTCGACATATGCTTTGAAGAGGACATAGTCAGAAGCAAACGTCGACAGTGATGTTGAGTCCACACGGGTGACACCTAGGAACTGCAGTTTGCCAGTCAGGGGGCACAGTTGCACTGACTGGCTAAGCATTGCACCTGCAGGATTGCGCAGCACTGTGCGACAAAGTGGCTTGGCAAGTCGATGCAGCTGTATTCCCATTGCAGCTCTACACCTGGAGCACTGAAGCCAGTCACCCCACAATGTGAAGGAGAGCTGACAGAGGAAGATGTGGAGAGCCTGAAGTCAGTGCCTGGAGTGTATGAAGCATACAAAGGCCTGGGCAGCCTTCAGTTCAGTGTTCTGGCATCTCACCTGCAATAAACTTGGCATTCAAGTAGTGGTACACCCGCATTCAAGTCAGACCTTATGTATTTTAAGTTGTGCGTTTATTTGAAATACATCAAGTGACAAGCTAAATGTCCTGAGGCACTGAAGGGGTGCACAGTGCACATTGACCCTGTCAAAGTGGCTGAGTTCCAATCGGCACCGCCCTCCTTCCGCCAGGCAGGTGATTTCAACTTTAAGTGGCTATAATGGGTGAATCTAGTTTTGCAAAATACGCATAATTTCCATTCAACCTGCTGAGAGTCAAACTTTATGCAGGGTGGCTGTTGGCAACCCAGTCAAGATTCAAATCAGTCTGTCATTCCTGCACAGCTCTCACGCTTGTCAGGCCATAGTGGAACTTCAATCAGCACATGAAGAAAGCTTCGCCACTTTTGGTAAGCTGCTGGAGAAGACCACTGGGGCAGCTGGGTCTAGTGGCAGCACTGGTGAGCCCATGCCAGACCCACGCCCAGCACCTCAGGATGAGGCTGCGCCCCCCCAGGATCTGCCAGTGGTGAGCAGTGAGGAGGCCCCGAAGATCAAGCATAGCTCCAAGATCGTAGACACTTGGCAGTTCCCAGCCATTCCCATTGTTTTGGTTTTCAGGGTTCAGTGATGGCTGCCACAAGCAAGTAAACCATACACTCTCAGTAGGAGATGCCACAACTGGCAAGGACAGCAAGGCATTTCCTACGGTGACAATCCACATGTCAGAGAACGGTGCCATGTACATCCACTCAGAGAATGACACTTGCTTGCTGAAAGCAGTCAATTTGCTTTTTGTCTTACTCACAGCTTCAACATGGTTAAGTGTTTTATGTCCCATGATCTTGGACTAGCCAGGATGCCATGCTAACACGTGGCACGCGCCTGGCAAGTGTTGGAGCAGGCCGGATCACAGAGATGGGCAAGGGTGCAGTCAAGCTGACCTTTGAGGAGAAGGCCGATCGCACCTGGATGCTTTGGCCGATTGCAGGTTTACATTTTATGTTTTCCTTTGTTCTCCACTAAGGAGGCAACACATATTGTGCATTTGGCCTCAGAATCCAGCCTGCCAAGGATGGAGGTGTCTAGTGGCGCTGGCCCAGACGATGACCAGCCCAAGAGGGGCACTGTGTACACAGTGACTCACTTTCTGAAAGCTGGCCTTTTTAGCTTTTTAGGAGTCAGTTTTTTTTTGCTGTGGCAGTTTGGTGGAATATTCAAAGTTTCAACCTCTGAGCAAGAAAGGTGATGAAATCATTGCAGAAAAACTCTGCTTGCCATGAGATGGCTATGACAGGCAATCAGGGGTGAACAAGTGATGCAGCAACTGCCTCAGGGTTCTGCTGAGTGCCCTGTCAGGCCACAAGCTGACTGTGCAGGGCAATGGGTACCGCATTGAAGCAACCACGCCCACATGGGCCTTTGAGCTCAAAGACAAAGAGGAGAGTAAGATCAACAGCCAGAACATTGTGGCTTGGCCTGCTTACCGGGATTAGCTCTCACACCTTGATACCCTGTTATGATGAGCCCAGGCACGGCCACTTGCTGCTGAAGGTGCCAAGTCCCTCCAGCCAGGATTCAGCTGGGCATGGCGCTTCACATGGGACAAAGTCCATGTGAAGGCGACTGCGCGCAAGCCATTTCTCATTGTTGACACTGACAAGCTGAAGCTCTCTGCCAAAAAGTATGTGCAGGTGTCACTTTAGAGAAGCCATGCTGCTGCCATGCTGCCATCCCTTCAGTATGCAAAACATGCCAGTCAAAGTCAGGATGAACTCTCAGTCAGAAGATTAACGCTCACAATCATGCTGTGTTCCACAGGAGGTGGCATCAGGATGGAAACAGGGCTTGACCGTGTTCTGATATGTTATCCAGTCAGGTGTGTGAAAGCCACACTGCTGCCCCCTTCCTGATTGCAAGAATGCTAGATGATGCAAAGGCTAACCCTCAGAATCAAAACATGCAAGTAGATGTCGGAGAAACACTCAGAAGGTTAACACCCTGGAATCATTCTGCGTTCCTCAGGAGGTGGCAAGGTGGCATCAGGATGGAATCAGGGCTTGACCATGCTCTGATGGTTTTTCGTATGGAAGCCACGCCGCTGCACCCTTCCTCACTGCCATACTGCTAGGTGATGTCAGGGCTAACAGTGCTATTTTCTTGGGGGGGCACTGTCGTGGCATCAGAAATTCTGACCACCTGCCATTGTGTGGCACGCAATGGGTCACTGCACGCAAGTCTAGAGCAGCATCTCTGGGGACTGATTGACTAGCCACCAGCCAAACGGACAGATAGCCACCAGCCAAGTGACAGTGATTTGAACAAACTGTTTTGTTGCAGACCTGTCACTGGCAAATTGGCGCAGTCATCATATTTTGAGCTGCCGGCTTGCAGTGTGGCACCAGCAGGCCAGCACATCCAGAAAAAGAGCTTGCAATAGTTGTTCAGTCAGCCGCATGCCAGTCTTGCTATTGATCAGCTGTCTCTCCTGAGGTGTCCATTGTCTTTGCAGCTGGGAGCTTTGATCTGCAACAATGTTGAGAGAATGGCCATGCTTGTGCTGTGCCAGGTGTCACTGTGGTGGTGGATGGGGCAGGATGCACTGGGCTAAGCTTGCTTCAGTCAGCCGCAGGCCAGTTTTGCTGTTGATCAGCTGTCTCTCCTGAGGTTCCCAGTGTCTTTGCAGCTGGGAGCTTGGATCTGCAACTGTCAAGAGACGGCAAGGTGACGTCCCGTGGGACGCTATGCACCGAACCCTCAAGCTGTAATACCAACCACGTAGAAAGGTGTATACGGACGATGCCGTTATAGCCGAACCCGTGAAAACGTTGTAAGGGAGAAGGAATGATAGTTACAACAGTGGTCCTGACAAATGCAGCGCAAGCGAAGTGTTTTCGCTCTCAATGCCGATCACGTATGTATGCAGTCACACATCAGATCTTGAACCCCAATTGTGTCTTGAGCCAAATGGCGATCAATGGAACTTGGGAAGCAACACCAACAAGGACCTCAGAACAGCTACCCAATTTCGGCACGGGGCCTAGAGGGTTTTAACATCCCCCATTTGGGTCGCATTGTTCATCTTGCGGTCCAAACACCACAAAACGTTCCACTGGCCACGGCTTCAACTACGAAATCGTGTCGTGCATTCTTTTACTTGCTATCACTACACCGTTCATTCGTTGTGAAACATGCCGGGTTCGATTGTACGAAAAGTGAAACATTCATCCTCCAATCGAAGCACACATCCATATGCAGGTGTATATAATACACAATCGTCGCGTCATTTGACCACCAATGAACAATCCAGCTGCCGCATTTGCGCATCGCGCAGCTGTCATCCATAAATGGGTTGGCCGAAAAAAGTCCACCAGAGGCGCCTGCACGCAATCGGTCTGCATAATTCCGGCAAAGAAACATCGGTGAGTAATCAATGCAAATCATAGCCATTCCAGATACCATGGACAATGCATAAATAATGAAAAGATATCATCTATAAGGTAATAGTTCCATCCATGAATATCCAGAGCGTCATAGTCATCGGAATATGTAACCATGTACACACCCAATCATCTTGGACACATGAATATAAATCATGACATAAGTCGTTCCACCGAAACAGTGTCGATGTGACGCAAGTAACAGATGGGGACTGACCCACATCGTACCGCAATCAGCATCTTCACGAAGCATTCCTGTCCCCAATGGACAGCCTATGGGTACGTCGGCGGAACTCCTCGTCCAAGTTCTTCTGGGCTTCTCGTGCCCGGACACACTTCTTGTTGTAGTCCTCTGGCAACCAGTGCCCTTTCCGAAGGCACCGATCCAGCAGGGGTGTGTCGCATTTGTTCGGGTCGATGGCCGAGATGATGGCGCTCACGTTGACCGTGTAACCATTCTTGCCAAGGTTTAGGCCATCCCTCTCGAATGATATATACTTACAGTTGAAAGCTAGTGCAAAACATCTGAAAATAATATCACCCACCGGGTGCACTCGGTCCTTGACCAGGAGCTTCATCTCTTCCTTGGTGACATCGAGGATTCTCGCTGCAATCCACAGCTTGTAGAATGTGTATAGTCCCTCGCATTTGTTCACCATCATACGAATATATTCGTCACGCTCCTCAACCGATCGGAAGGCTCTTGTCCGAACATTCTCCGATTGAGAAATCTTTGTTATTGTTGATGGCAAAAGTATACCTTCCTGATCATGCTCGGTGATGTTGGGGTACCTCTTGAAGTCATTGTGATAAGGGCAGCCCGGCCTCCCTTCGAGTCCGGCATTCATCGTTCTCTCCTCACCACCTTCAAACACCCCCCACATCTTGGACAGCTGGAGTGCGATAAATCCTGCCATGTACTGAGCCTCACGCGGCTCGTCAAGGCAGATCGCCATCCGTTGGGAACTTATAATGTCCCGTGACGCCTGATCGGTGTCGCGGTAATGCCAACCGCTGTCTTCTTCTTCTGACGCATAGCCGGATGTATATCCTTGCGTGTCCATGTCGTCATCTTCTCCCGGTACTTCCTCCGCTTCGTCTTCATCCTCCTGTGCTGCCGCATCGTGGTTAGCTTCTTCCTGTGCACGCCTGGCATCTCCAGAGACGTTGGGGTTTTGGTTGTCCTCCTCGTCATCGGATTTGATGTGAATGTAGTATCTTCCGATGGAGATCAGTTGTGCCTCGCACTCCAGGCATAAGCAGAAGCAGGTGGGGATCGCGGTCGCACATGATGGACATATCCGGCACCTCAGTCCTTCCCACGTCTCGTCATTCAGGATGACGACTTTGCTGATTTCGTCCCGGACCTCGTTGACCTGTGCATTGAACTCTTCCATCTTGTTGATTCGATAGAGTTCGCAGGCACGATTAACCATGTCAACGATGTAGTGCAGATTATCGGCACCTGTCTCAGTCCCCGGCATCCTCTCGCTGATCTTTGCGACGTTCTGGAGGAACATCGCAGCCGACTCTTGGGAAGAGTTGACAAAGCCAGGGCAGATCTCGTTCTCCACACACTTCGAGTACGCCCTCTTGATGTCAGCGTACACCAGGCGCTTCCCTCCGTTGCTTTTGCCAATCCAAATGGACTTGACCTCATAGAACGGGATCACGTCAAAGACCATGAAAGTCCCATTAGCCGCGACTCCAGCCCCATACCGCGCGAGGGTTGCACTGGGAATATAGATGATCGCAATCGGATCCCCTCTCCTCACGTTCCGTAGCGTTGTCCTCGTCGCCACGTTCATCTCATCCCATGGAGCAAACGCCCCGAAGTGCAGTGCTAGCCTGTTGCCGCCATCGATTCCGCCGGGGACTAACCCACAGCGTACGATGCTTGGCAGGTTTTCCACATACGTCACATGGAATGCTCCTCCGAGAGAGTCACCCATTCTTGCGGAATACCTATTCGCCAGTGCGGATGAGCTCATGAATCCAAAATCACTGTGACCGGTTGTGACTCGGATGCACCAAGGTCTGTACCATCCATCGCATCTGTTGAACATCCTGTCGTTGTCGTCCCGATCCACGCCAGCTTCGGTCATTTCCTCCCTGGCTGCCCTCGTGTCGTTCGGGTTCATGATGCTCGGAAACCTTGCTGCCAAAACCTGGAATCTCGATTTTCTGCTTCCGGTTTCCTGCCACTTGATCACCTCCATGATGCCCATGTATCGTTTCGCTCTCGTGGTGTATGGTGGGAATATGTCGTTGTTCCGGTCGTCAATGACAGCATCAATGTCGACCCATCCACCCTCGTCGCACCTGAAAGCTCTTCCTCGGCAATTGCCGATCTTGTGTCGAAGGACTCTGCATAGGTCGTGAGATAGCTGGTTTGCTTGGTCCCTTGTAGTAAATACCGAGCGATCATCATCAATCCTGCATAGTGGAGCACCGTCGAAAGGAGCAATGCAGAAGTTGACACTCTTGCCAAGTTGCATCACGTCCACTTGCTCAAGGATTGCACCTTTGGGAAAGTATTTGGGGTCAACGATGGACGCATACGCCCATGGCAAGTGCACTTCACTCACATCGCCATACTTCGGGATGTAGCACGGGATGGTGTCGCATCCCATCTCAAGCGTCTTCTTGAATGTCCTGTTGTCCCCGCACGGGTTGTAGGTGAGGTCGACGCCACCACATTGTAGCTCTCCTCCCTCAGCCGTGTCAGCCATCTCCACCAAATTAATAGTGTAGCTGTACATCTCAATTGTTTCTTTCCCTGATTGTCCCCCTTTCTTTCTTTCCTTGGACGTTGATGAGGACGGTTCCTCCGTATCCCCCATGTCTTCATCAGATGAAACAGGGTCACTGCTGAGTAGCTCACGGAGCACCTTCATCGCCTTCTCATTTCCAGCAGCCTCCTCAATGTCCTTGCAGTCGCCGTCGTGGGCCAGGTTCGCGCACTTCTTACAGATCCCCATATCTCCCATGCACTTCTCCATTGACTCCAGGATTCCTAGTGCCGCTCTCCGCCCGTCGATCACACGCTGCTTCTTGTCTTCCTTCTCAGTATTGGTTTGAGAACTTCGACTCGGGTCTGGTGCTTGACCAAGACCCTCATCTTCGCCCTCCGTGGCCTTTCTCTTGGAACCTTGTGCAGAGGGCTCGGTGATCAGGGATCGTGGATGTCTGGGCTTGACCTTGTTCATGAGGTCAAGCACCTCCTTCGTGGGCACGCCGAGCTGTGCGGACGGTCTGTTCCGCTTTCTGTTCTGGCCCGTCGTGTGGGTCACGTTCCCAGCGAGGTGTCGCACTATTGACTGCTCGAACTCCCTCTTGATCTTCCATGCATCCTTCCACAGTGGCAGTTCGTGCTGGAAGTACGACATCACCTCGAAGAATCCCAACACCATCTCGACGACGTCTCCCAAGGATTCCTCGTTCGTGGTTTGTCCCAGGAGTTCATACATCGTTCCTTGGTCGAGCACACTCTTGATCCAGGACGAATATGCCACATTGCCAAGATCTTTGCCTATCAAGAAGATGGACATCCTCTCCTCGACTCCCTCGGAATTCTTGCACACGATCACATCCCGGGATGCGCACAATTGCTTCCCGTGTCCGTTGTTGTAGAACTGCGCTGCTTGATCCACAGTCATGCTCACGAATCCCACGTGAGAAAGCTCCTTCTTCAGCCTTGAATACACGAGCTCCCGTATGATCGTGATCATGGCCTGGATATTGTTGACATCCACCATGAGGTTTTGAAGGTCGGGGATTGCCACCACGCATTCCGCGAAGAGGCGCGTGTACATTTTCTTCCCCTCGATAGACATTGCAATACCGTTCGTGACCGCGTTCCAGTTCGCGCAACAGTTCACGCAAGAAGAGGGATTGTACTTCGAATTCGGTCCGAGCACCTTCGACTTGCTCATCTGCATCTCTTTAGCGCAAAGTTCGCAGATAAACTTGCTGAGCTCCGTGACCGTATACCACCGAAGACGTTGATCACCGACATCGGCTTTCCCAAAAGCATCCTGCTCGCCGTGTCCTTCATCTTGCTGCTCTTGTTTCCTCTTCGACTGTGCAGTGAAGGTCGGCTTGTACTCGAATTTCACCTTCGATTCCTCCATGTTCTTCGGGATGTTGAATCGAAGGTCGGGCTCGTTTATGCACGTCCCCTCCAGCTCACACACAAACGCGTTGCTTGGTGCGACCGCATCGATGGATTTCTCAATCAGCAGTCGCTTCTGGAGGAAGTGTTGCAAGTTCGAGCTCCCAGGGATCTTGTAGTTCTTTCCTGTGAGCGCATGGACCACGCGCCACAGGCGATCGTTCTCGGTCACCAGCGCGCCTGCCGCCTTGCAGATCTCGCTAACCTTGTTGGCGATCGTCCCCAAGTCCCCTCTTCCACCATGGTAAGCAACATCGCGATTCACGCACACCACGACCAGGCCCTTGCATGTGTTGACGAGGTCAGATATCGCCTTCTGCAGGGAGTCGATGATGGGGTTGGCGATCACCTGCCATCCGCATCCTCTCATGCACACCCAATCATATAGCGACATCCAGATGTGCACCGACATTGGTGAGTCATCCATGTCTCGCCTCCGCCGTTCAGCAATGAGCTTATCCAGCTTCTGCAATCGGGAGATGATATTCAACGTGTCGTTGGGTGAGGAGACTTGCTCACTCGACCCATAGTATGATCTCTCCTCGATGTTTGTCCATCCCTGTTCGTTGACCATCATCTGGAAGGTCTTCGTGCTCCCTTTCGAGTTGACGGCCCTCAGGGGCCAATCCAGGACCAAGAAGCTCTTCTTGTAGATCATCATGTCGCGAATCGTCGCCTCGCCTATGGGGCTCCTCTTCTGCCTATTGATAATCCGGTTCAACTGTCCAGGTGCGTTGTCCGGGTTCTTCTCCGCCTGAATCAACGCGTTGATGGCTTTGGCGCCCGGTAGGCGTCCAGTAATCAAGCATCCTGTTTGGGCACACAAGAAAGCATACAGCTGTAGCCATGCCGCATTTCCCTTCCCAACATAGGAAAGAATGATCTTCTCCGCGCTGGTCTTCTCCTCGAAGTGCAATAGCGAAGAGGTCAGGCATCTCAGAATACACTCCCAATATGTTGCGTTCTTGCCTTCTGCAAGACACGGCCCAAATACAGTTTGTATGATTGGGTACCCCGTATTGTTGTCTATGTTGAATTTCACCTTGACAGTCGCTCCGCCCAAAGTGGTACCCCCTTCGAATGAAGTGTAGGTATCGTGTCCAGCAGTTGGGTTGATAATTACCCATCTGTCGTCGTCACCGCCAGAGTTCATTCGGAAAATGGAGTCGATGATCTCGTTGTCGATCTTGACAGCATCGCTGGCTTGCGACCCCCCACTTGGAGCTCCGGCTGGGGGACTGACCCACCAGCGGTTTGACTCCTTTGTCCGGAGCTTGATGCCGACTTCTGCTGTCGCTCCGTCTTCCGTGGCGGCTCCGTCTTCGATGAGCCCATCACCCACCATGTCGGCTCTTCCCCAACCACGAAATCCTCGGGGTACTTCTCCAGTTCCCTCTCGACTTCATGAATCGTGCAGTATTTATTCTGGAAAAATTCGATCATGACGTCTTTCTCGGCCTTCTTCTCGATCTCCTTCATCCAGCTTACCCACTTGCGCCGATCTTGGTTCTCAGCGGCCCTGTCGGCCGCGTGCGGTGCCAAGCTGATGGAGTTGATGTTCATCGCAGGCAGCTTCGACTCATAGATCATATCGATGCACCATAGGAAATCCCTGGCGTACTCAATCTCCCGGTAGAGATCGTTCAGCTCCCTTTTGTCTGGACGGAAATAAGCTGTATACGATTGATCTTTGGAGTCCTTCTCACCGAGCAATGGCTGCAATCTCCTCATGATGAACGATACGCACATGAGCGAATTGACCGCCCCGATGCACGCGTCAGAGATGTCACTGGGGGTTGACCCACAGATCATCCAGCGCAATAGGTTGTTCTGGCTGGCATTCTCATCCCTCCTCAGTGCATATGCGAGGTTCTTCATCGATGCCTGCAGCTCTTTCTGGTAGACCAACCCAAGGTCCCAATTCTTCTGGTAGTCGTCCTTGGAACCACGACCGTAGGAGTCGATCTTGGGAGCCTTGATCACGCTCAACGTGAACACTTTCCCCCAGTTTCGATCTCTGTACTTTGCAATTCTCCGATCGTGCCTCTCAAACTCTGCAGTTGTCTGGAACTCCTCGGAGCTCCTCCACCTTCTCGATGACGATGCCCTAGATGACTCGTCGCTGATGAATTCTTTGTACACCTCCCCAACCGGGGTGTCCTGGTGGAACGCAGCTTTGAACGACCGTTCATCGTTGTCCTCGGCCACGCCTAGTGCGAGTTCCCAGATGTTCGCGATTGATCTCAACATATCCGCCCCTTCCATGCAGTACTTGGTTACGTTGAGCAACTCGGGGTTCTTCGCCAGCATCGTTGCCTCACCGCAAAGTTGGTTCAGCGCCGACACGATCTTCTTTCCCTTGCTGCAGAATTCCCTCCATCCAAGCATACATTCGTCGGCAGAAAGCTGTCCGAAAACTTTGCTGATGGACTCTAAGGCAACCCTCATAGACTGCCCTTCACCTTTCATCATCCCGCGGCCCTTGGCAGAGTAGTACGCAGAGTATGCATAAATAGCGGGGACGCCTTTGTCCTCGATCCACTTCACGCACATACCCAGGTCGCTGCTCATCTCCATCCTCTTGGGCATCCTCTTGCCTTCCTCGATGGCGTTCTTCACCAAATTTCCCACGAAGATTGCTGCTTGCCTAGATTTCCCAACAGGCACGCAGAAGAACTCATTCGTATTGACGACATTCGGATTGGCAGTCATCTTGATGATATTCTCCAGACCCAGGAAAATCCAAAATAAGCAGCTGCAAATGAAGCCACGGAATTGTCCCAATGCGATCCCAGCTTCAGATTGAGGTGACGAACTCGTCCAGCTCCTCCTTGAATCTTGGGGTTCGGGACTGACCCAGCTCCCCGTATGCACCAGAGGTTCGGGACTGACCCAGCACCTCGGTTGTGCAGTTGGGGTGGTGCAGATTTCGCTCGCAGTAGCTTGGTGCTTCCGCGATCTCCTTCGCGTAATGCAAGCAAGAGCGAGTTTCAACGGTGCCGGTTTAAGGCACCTTGCTCGAGCACGAAAACGGCGAAGGATCACACCCACAATTATAGACGTGTACAACTGGGGTTCTTTGGTTTCACGACCAGCACAAGGTCCATGCTCATGGTTTCCATTGCATTTCTTAGACAACGAGCCACCAAGTTCAAAGTTCCATGAGACAACTCTCCATGGTTTCTTGATTGGCATGGGTTTCGTTGCATATCTTTGTTTCAAGCCATAGCGACACCCATCAAACTCGTGACTAGTCCCATCATGCACGACCTCACGCAGTCTCTCATCTTTCCAATAATCACAACTTCCAGGCAACTCAAACAAAATCGCAGCTCGTTTTGTCATGGCATGCCGTTTAATTTCAACGAACCGTTCAAACAATCTCCAAAATTCTCTTTGTTTGGCCTTGATTTTCTCTGCGGTGTCAATTCCGCGAGTCTTGTTGAGGCGTGCCCATGATGATCCCCCCGTGCAAGGCCCGGCGAAGAACAACAAATCGGAAGGTTTGGTAAGCACATGTCTGGCGATTCTCCCCCCGTACTCGCTCAGTAAGTCATCTACCAGAGTTATGGTGACAACCTGCGGCCCGTCATGGCGGGCAAGAGCAGTGAACCAGTTACGTGGTTCGGAACATGCCATCAGCACGATGGGCCGAGCCAAGTCAACACTGTAAAGAGTGACGACTGTGCGAGTTCTCATACCAGGAAGCGAGACATGAACAGGAGCGCGAAGCACACCACCGTCGTGTTTGACCATCGCGAGTTCAATAACCGGCGCTAACTGTGGCTTGTGCTTCACCGCAATGCGATACGGAACAAAACAACGACCAGGGACAAGCTGCTCGTGATTGATATGCAGACAACGCATGAGCAATTTCAATCGGAGCAACGTTTCCAAAGCAAGGTCGTAAACACACTTCAACTCTATGCGCTCGTTCGACAGTTCTTCAACAAATGCGGCCAGCACGGACTGCATGTCAACATCCCCGGACCCGACGTGAATTGGTCGTGGTCGTGGAGACCGTTCCCGCGCCGGTGCAGCGACCGGTACGAGATGAAACTGCCAAACTGCGCGTTCAACCCAACCATCAATTCGCACACATTGTAGCCCCGGGTCAACTCTATCCTCAACTTTGAGCCATGACCCATTCTTCAGAAACCTAGTGGAACGAAGCCACTTGCTCCCAAACGGTGTCATAACCGCGAGTGGAGGTTTCACACGCATCAATCTGGGTCCCTTGGCAACAACAACCGGATCATGTCCTTCATGCTCATGCAATACCTCTTTAGATGTTAATCCAGACCACCATAGGTCCGGGGGCATGATCGGTATGTGTGTGTACGGAAATGTTGGAACTCCGTCAACTGTCCCCGAAGCGGTCTGCATGGTCCCCTTTATGGGATCACACGTGGGTGTGAGCGCCTTGAGGGTATCCGGGTCAGACAGCAAGCTCGGGTCAAGTAGACCAATCTGCATACATGCATGTTTCCATTTGCGCCCATCATTGAACGCCTTGGTGTAGATGTCAGCCGCCATTCTGTCGGTGACCTCATACGCCAAATACATGTAATCACGTGTGAACATCTCATGCATCCACGAAATGCTAACACCATGGCTTCTCTCAAGGTGGCGCATCGTGGGGGTCCTCCCCGATCGCACGACACCGATCATAGCCTTATTATCGTCATAGAACACAAAGTTCGGTGACTTCTTGAGAATCCGCTCTACCAGCTTGAGAGCGGGCATACCCATCGATCTCATGGCAACGTCGGCCGCAACAATCTCGGACTCGGGAGTGGAGTGACTCACACAACCCTGTCTTTTAGAGCTGCCAGACAACGGAAACCGGGTATTAGGCCCTTGTATATTCAAGTGTCCACCGGAGGTGGAACGCAGCGAGTCAATGCATCCCGCAAAGTCAGCGTCCGCAAACAAGGCCAAGTGCACATCGTCCATAGGGTCTCCAACCCAACCGACCATGCGCCAATGTTTGGTATGATGCACATAGCACATCAAGTGATGCAAACCCCGATCATCGGAGTCAGTCCACCTATGCAAGTTCCGTGCTAGGCGATTCACTTGCCGCAACAAATCGAAGCGAGCAATCCGCGCACCGTACAGCAACTTCATCAGTACGCTAGCGGCATGCGGAGCAAGGTGTCCACGCACGGGCTCCTTGATGGCCAACTCAGGAGTCCCTCCCCGTTGGTCCGGCACTGTGGCAGAACCGTCGGTGGGCACAAGATTGTTACACCAATTGCACACGACTGACGGCCCCTCTCTGGCAGGCTTCCGTGAGACGTGATTCTTAGTTTCTTCATGCAACTCAGGGGTGACAACCTTATTCAACTTCACGTCGCCCGCCACTTCAAGATAGCGGTCGACACAGGAACGTAGGAACTGTTCCATGTCATAGGTCACCGTTGTTTCTCGGTGTCCGTTCCCGAGAGTGACGTTTCCCTTGCTTTGATTGCAACCAAGGTACATGTCAAGTCCAGTCTCGGGCTCAATCTTCAAACGTGTACGCAACATGCTCCACCCTTGGGCAAGGTTCTTCTGCGGCCCTGCCATTTTGAAGTCGTCGTCATACACAACCAGAACAAGCTGGAGCTTTTCGTGAATGTACACTGAAGGCCATTCTTCGCCGATGGGCTCAAAACCAACGGCACGCACCGACTCATCGCAGTGCTGCTCCCAAAATGTTCCCGCATCTGGGTGTCCGTACAGCGCCTTCCTCAACGGGACGACTGGTCTTCTGTACTTATTCCATTTGCATTCACTTGGCACGGCCTCCGGTGGCAATTCAATCCAACACGGCGTGCCTCTCAAGGTGGCCTGTATATACGCCTGAACAGCGTCGGCCATCTGCTCATCCCAGCCATCATGACAACCCAGAAAATCCGCCCAACGCGAGGCTTCAAATGAAGCAGGGGAGTTCCCCAAATCTTGAAACATCGCAGCCTCAAAGCTTTGGTTCTTCACTTGGTTCCCCAGCATCACGCCTCTACCCTTGAACTTCCTCTTAGGATCACCAACAGGCAACTGTGAGTGCTTTTCAACGCAAATGCCATGTGCGCGAGCCATGTGTATTTCCTCCCCCTTCGCTTTTGCTTCTCTGGCTACAGCGTCATATTCACGCACCGCGCCAAGATCGAAGACCCCCTGGTCGATTAATCCCGACCACTCTTTCTTCTTTGATGCCAATGCATCAGGGTTGGTCAACATCTCTTTCCGGCCTACCGGCCTGGATACTAAAGCGTCGAAGAATCGTACAACTTTCACAGCCTTCTCTCTGTGCTGTATTCGCTCAGAAGTCACGCACGGCATCGATGGGTACTTTTTTGGCTTCACCGTCCTCGCCTATCGCAGGCATTGCGAGTGGCACTTTTCCAGAAACTATCTCAGCAGACTCCTCCCATTCATACCAGGTGAGGTCCGTCGATTCGTCGACCGATGGATCCGTCCCCGATGCTGTCTCAGCTTCGTCTTTATGACTCTCCATGCCTGATGCAACCGCCTTCGTCCAGTTTGGAGTCGACTTTGATCGCTCCTCAGACTTGAACTTCCAGGCATAAATTACCACCAGACACTCAAATTCTTTCTCAAGCTGAACGTTTCGTCTCATGACGTCTTGGGACTGTTGGGAATCCATGAGAACAACCACCCCGTCGACAGGATTAACAACAATCCTGACCCATTCAAGCTCAGCCAAGTGCTTCCCATCCATTGGGTTCTTGATCTTTGATATGTTCTTCCGCAATCCCCAATTGTACTGCCATTCTACTCCACCCCAGCGGTTCCGAAGCAACGCTCGAATTCTCTTACCACCGGGCATCTGTAATGTCCGTGCCTCTGCCGGCGCGGAAATATCAGACTCTTTACTCTTGGGATCTTCCTCTTTCCTTTTGCCACCGCCCTTCACGTCGGCCTTCTCTTCCTTGGTGTAATATTTACTCATCATCTTCCATTCTTCAGGAGTGAACTCTGGAGGTCTCGATGTCTTCATTAGCCTGAATCCGTCCTTCCCGACAGGATACGGTCTCCCGGCCTTGTCGATCTTAACCTCCTTGCCATCGTCGTTGACGTACGTGATACCAGCCCCGGGTAGCCCAACTGACACGTGTGGAAGGTCGGACTTCGCAACCTTTTCATCGCCCTTAGGGTGTCCATCTCCTTTCCCTTTTGAGGAGCTCGGTCTAGCATCTTCTTCTCCTGCATGATCCCCCGATCTCCGGCGATTACTTCCGGGCCATCGTCGAGCAGTAGACCAGCGATCTGATCGACTTCATCGTCAAGCAGTCGCTTCTCGTCACTCTGCAACAATTCAGGCTCGTAGTCCTCATCCTCGATCAGGCGGTCACGTGCATCCAGACCGATTGAATCGATAGACATCTCTATTCCTTCCAAAGTCTCGTTGGCAACCTTGTACTTCTGTTGTATTGGGAATGTCAGAGGAGATTTCAGAATCATCCTCTCCGTCTGATGTGGCATTCTCAACCGAGGCGGAACCTTTGCCTTCTTTATGTTCAGCTCTGCACCCGCAAATGCAGTAAGTGCCCAAGCACGATACTTGTTTGCCCAATGCATACCGGTGCTCAACACATATCCAGCAAATATACCAGTTTCCCCTCTCGGCTCGAAATTCTCCCTCTTTCCCCCTCGTGCTTCGCTCGGCTTGAAGTCCACTAGCGCACCAAAAGGTATCTTCTCGCCCTTGAACTCCTCGCCATGCAGCCTCATCCATGCACTCGATCCGTTCACCTCTTCGATGTTCATGAGATGGCACAGAGTGGTGTTGGCCTGCACCCAATAACACGTGGGTAGACCGGCATGTACTAGACAAGCCGAAGTCTGGTCAATGATGAATTGATTTGTTCTTTCAGCAAGGGAATTGTTCTGCGGCCGTCCAGGCAGCGATAGGTCGTGGTTCTGCTTCAGCTCCACGCACGCATTGATCAGTTCCGGGCCGTCATCCGAATATACCTGCTTGATTTTCCTCCTCCCGCAGAAGTGCTTGATAGCCCTGACGACTGAGTCAGTGTCTCTTCTCGCGGTGGGATAAGCCATGATAATTCCGGTATATGTGTCCCGGATGATGAGCGCATACCTGCCTTCCACTTCATGATCTCCTGATGCCGTCACAAAGTCGAACGTCACCAGGTCACCGAACGTCTTCACTTCTCTTTTGAATGCTCCCGTTCGTGATCTGAAGTGTCTCATCTTTGCCTTGACGAATGATTCGCAGAAGGGATTTCGGTATCTGTGTGTAAGCAAATGAGCTATGGAATTGGCGTCCTTCTTGAGGACTCCCACTTTCCTCTTTATTGATGATCCTTCGTACTCGTCTACTTCGATTCCGGCATCTGGATCATCTTCATCAACCTCTTCCTCGTGAGCTTCGGCATCACCATGTCGATGCGGGACTGACCCAACATCTACAGGTATTTCCTCAGCCACGGGAGGCGGACGTACCGGACCGGCTCCTCCGGGTGGCCCGAAGTCGAATGCCCCGTCGTGGTGTTCGCCCGCGGCCTCTGCGGACTCACCGACAGCGGCGGGTGTGACGTCGTTCTCATCGTCACCTCCCTGATCTGCCTCGTCGTTCGTTACCATCGCCAATACTTCCGTAAAGTGCTCCTTGAGGTCGTCTATCGTAGGGCGATGCCTGTTACTCCGAAGTTTACCATCACTCACTAGGTACGGGATGTCGTCCTTGACCTGCAAGTGCACGAATCCCTGCTTTGGTGTAACCATGAAAGGTAGTTTACCAGGCATCCAGTGAAATGCATAACCCATCTTCATGCATCTCCTCCCCACTGACAATACCGTGGGTGTCTCATCCATTACATGCGGCTCGACAGTCTCGTCCAACTCGTCCACGACTATCTTGGCCACATCAGATGTGGAAGTGGAACCATTCGCGGTCTGGAACACGATCTCGTCGTCATCTTTCACGATGTCGACACCTAGGCTCTTCGCCTTGGCTCTTCCAATGAGATCATGACCACATCCGGTGTCCATCAACCATTTCACCCGTTTGCTGATGCACGTTGACATGGCGAAAACGTTCTTCGGCATACCATGCTGTTTCTTCCAGTCGACAGCCGATTCCTTGATCTCGTCCTTGTTCCGATCATACTCGAACATTATGCTGCTCTCCTTGGTCCCCGGGAAGTAGTGCTTCTTATATACATCATCCACTACTTCTCTCAGTATCTTCGCACGTATCAATGATCGTTGGACTTGATAGGCTGACAATTCACGATGATCACTGCTTTTGAACTTCTTCTCGTCGACGTACACGTACTGATAAGGCTCATTCTCATTGTCCTCATAACCGTACCATTCCCCTTTTCGTTTCCATTGCCTTCTCTCGTCTTCGAGGTAGGTGATCTCCCCATTCTCGTCGACGTCGAGCACTTCCTTGAACCACACCATTTTCTCGGGGATCTCGGACTCGCCAGACCATCTCGATGATTCGCTCAGCGCGTCGTCATCGTGCTCGTGGTAGACAGTCTCGGCTTCGTCCGGTTCGACCTGATCAACGTCCTTCTTGAAGCTTACCTTCCCTGCAGGAGCCGATTTCTTCAGGACTATCGCGGGCATTGCGATGGCCCTCCTCGCAATGGCAGGCGCTGCGGCTTTGGCGGCAGCCTTCGACTTGGCTTGCGCCTTGTCATTTGACGTTGCTGGAGCTGAATTGTTCTTGATGAGCTCATGCCTGTACTTACAAGCGCTTCCCCTATCGCACTTCCCCTTCTGAAACGCGAAGCATGCTCCATCATCCCTCTTTGGTGACGATGATCTGGACTTGGATTTGCCCTTTCCTTTCCCCTTGGACATGCTCTCCAACTTATGCTCCGTCTTCTTGCTGTGGGAAAAAGTGCATTCATTCCCTTTCACGCACCCCTTCGCCGATTTGAAGTGGTACCAGCAGGGGTTATCCTTGCTTCCGCCCGGACTCTTGCCTCTGTCGCTGGCACCGTCGGACTTGCCGTTCTTGCCAGCGTGGCCCTTTGCCTTGGCTTTTGGGAGCACAGGAGCGGCATCAGGTCCACCGGGTTTCCCCTTTCTGCCCTTGCCACCCTGGTTCTCCTGTTTGCCAGTTGCTGGAGCCGCATCCTTCCCGCCTGACTTCATCATCGACTTGACCGATTTCTCCTTCATGTCGAGCATCAGGTCTTCCCGATCTGCCTTGATCTGATAGTCGATCAACGCCAATAAGAATTCATACGTCTTCTGAGGATGCTTGTCCGGTAGTCTATGGTAGGCATTGAGGCCGAACTCCATCTTCTTGCTCCCTTTGATCTTCCTGTAAAGGATGTCTCTGAGAGCCAGCTTACTGGGTCTGTCCTCGCTCCTCATCTTCAGCAGCAAATCATACCATTTGTTCCTGAACATGACCAAGTTCTTGTCGCCAGGAAAGTCAAGGTTGAATAGATGCTCGATGTGGTAGACAAGATCCGTTCTATCGGAAGTTCTGAATGATTGCATAACTAATGCCACCAACTCTCGTCCCTTCACGATCACCCCTTGTTGATGTCGTAGTTCAGAGTGTCGTGTAGCATCGAGGTATACGTCCTTGGCTTCGTCAGGTGCTTGTTTCAGCATGTTCTGCATGCCCATGGCCATCTTAATATCTATCGTAGCAAATCTGTCGCCACCTGAATCGCTAAGCAAATCCAGGTCTGGGTTCAACCCAAGAGCCTGCTCCAGCCATTTCGTCCATGCGTCGGTATCTGGATCTGCACATGCGCTCAGAACATTCATCAGCAGTTGCATCTTCCAGGTGTCAAGTTGATGGATCTTTGGCCAGGCCGGAATAGATACTCTCTCGGCCTCTTTCCTCGAGATTCTCGGTCGATCATTCTTGATCTCTCGGTTATCTCTCGATCTCCTTCGTCTCCTCCGTGTCCGATCGTCTTCTTCCTCTTCTTCTTCCTCGTCTTCCTCATCTCCTTCGTCGTCGTCATCCTCATCCTCATCATCGGGTGGATCATCCGGAGGTCCTCCTCCGCCACCAGCGAGGCTCAACTGACGTCGACCCGCTCCCTGCCCATTCCCATTGGGCGGGAATCCACCGTAATCCAATGGGGGCGTAGTACCGTTGTTTCCCCCCCCATCACCACCACCAGTCGTAGTAGTGGATTGTGGGACATGCCCAACAACCCCTTGCATCTGGGATAGGTGTACATCGATCATTGGATCACCGAAAGACGGAAAGAGGATCGAACCTGGCATCAGCGACGAATTAGGGATTTGATTTGAAGACGATGACGGGACTGACCCAGCCACCTTCTTGTCTATCCTATTTGAATTAGCCTGGGTTCCTCCCTCAGCGCGTTTCACTACTGCTCGTTCACGATGTCCATCTTTGCTGCTGGAGGCTTCCTGTGTCTCCAGCTTCTTGTGTGCACGTAGTTCCTCGTTGTCAGCATCGAGTTTGCGTACAAAACTCTCTTCTTGCTTGAGCGTCGCCTCTCTTTCTTTCAGTTGTCTCTGAAGCTCATGCATCTCCTCGAGGTACTCATCGTACATTCCCTTAGCTGTCAATCTCCAGTACTCAGCCTCCTTCGACTTCTCGTCCATCGTGCACCGTTCCTCTTGTTTCTCTTCTTTGACCTGGGCTAACTCCAAGATCGCATCCTGACGATGACCACCTTCGACAGCAATCATCTGGTCCTTCATCGACACGTCGGACTCATACTGTTTGACGATCTCTTCTTTTTCGCGAAGCAAGCAATCTGCTCTCTTCGATTCCTGTTCCGCAAATACTGTAACGTCATTCAGCCTCGCCATCAGCTGTTCCCTGGAGTCCTCCAAAGAGTACGTCTCGGGGCGCTTGACGAGTGCATGCTCCAACTGTGATTTCAGACTTTGGACCATCTCCTCCTCGTTGAACTTCTCGATAGATGTAGAAGATTCTATGCCTCTGATCTGTTGCTGATAAACTGATATCTGTTGTGAAGCCTCACGGTGTATCTGATTTGCACGTATAGCTGATTCCTGCGCGGCCGACTTCTCGCTTGCCATGTAGGATTTCATCAATGCAATCTCCCGCTTCTGCTCCATGATAGTTCCTTCAGCTTGCCTCATCTGTTGCATTATAATATTCGACTCCATGTCTTTCTTCTCCCCGTACTGAAATGCGTTCATTTCCACCTTGCGCATCTGTTGGGCTTCTTCCTCAAACTTGCGCCATGCCTCAGCCATGTGGTGTTGGTGGTGACTCACTAGATGTCCCGACTGCTTGCTGGCAATCTCGCATCGTCTTTCCAGCTCCTGGATCCGGATGGTGCTTCCATAGTCTTCTTGGTTAAGATTCGCCATTGCTGCCGACATTTCATCAAGTGTCTTCTGATATTCCCCGATCTCCACCTCCATCTTATTCTTCTCTTTGATCACGGCGCGAAAATCTGCACTGGTGGGTGATTTGACCTCCCACCCTTCGATGTCGATCTCACGCCCTTCTGCGACGTCCGTGGTGTCGCAGGCGAAGATGATGATCTTCTCGGTGGGGATTCTCTTTTCTTCGACTCCTGATGAACATCGATCTGCTTCCATGATCTTGTGGGAGTAGATATGTCGCTGAATAGCGCGGAACCTCCGCTCCCAGGTTCATCCTGTGAATCTGCAACCATATCCATCACCGCAGGAAGAGCCATCAATCCATTGGATCCCTCTGAGCTGCTGTTCCCAAAAGTTGCAGTACTTGGGCTCGCCGAAGACGCCATTGTACTGTGTAGGTTATCGTTCCTTTATTGTCCCTGTACCCGCAATAAACCAGCTGTCTCCCAGTCCAGTGTAGAGCTTGTAGTTACGGCTGATAACCTGTCAAGAGACGGCAAGGTGACGTCCCGTGGGACGCTGTGCACCGAACCCTCAAGCTTTAATACCAACCACGTAGAAAGGTGTATACGGACGATGCCGTTATAGCCGAACCCGTGTAAACGTTGTAAGGGAGAAGGAATGATAGTTACAACAGTGGTCCTGACAAATGCAGCGCAAGCGAAGTGTTTTTCGCTCTCAATGCCGATCACGTATGTATGCAGTCACACATCAGATCTTGAACCTCAATTGTGTCTTGAGCCAAATGGCGATCAATGGAACTTGGGAAGCAACACCAACAAGGACCTCAGAACAGCTACCCAATTTCGGCACGGGGCCTAGAGGGTTTTAACAGCAACAATGTTGAGAGAATGGCCATGCTTGTGCCGTGTCAGGCGTCACTGTGGTGGTGGATGGGGCAGGATGCACACGGCTGAGCTTGCAATGTTGTGTCAAGCTCTTACAGTGGTGTTCCTTTCCTGCACTCACTGGCCTGCCAGCTGCTCTGAGTGCCAGTGCCACAATGCATGCACTTGCAGGGAGCAAATGGAGCCTCCTCATGGCTGAACATAATCCAAGCTCAGAGTAAGATAATCCAAGCCTCCAAGCTAGACAAATGCAAGACATATTCACAAGTTCCTCAACTGCACCAGGCACCATATTCAGATGTAAGCTCAGTCTTGGAGTGCAGATATGATTCTTTTGCGCAGCAGCTATGAAGGGCGCATCATTTCAGCAGAAGTTTGCAGAGAAGCTGAGTACATGCATCGCACTGGGCAAAGGATGTGTTAATTGCAGCTACAGCTTTCTGTCCTTCCACCATTATTACATTTTTCATGAAGCTTTCCATATTGCACCAGTGAAGGTCCTCAGCTTCTGAACAGGGAGTGCTTCAGTGCATCATAATCTGAGGCTGCTACAAGACAGTGGCTGGCGCACTGAATGAAGTTGTGGCCTACCGACAGGAATTTCAGAAGCTGACTCATGAGCAGCAAGACAGGGAGTTGCTTTGGGCTACTGGGCTTAATGATGACATGGTTAGGGCTTTATTTAGCTTTGCCTTCCTGAGGTCTTTGACGCACGCAAGCGCCCTGCTGTGGCAGCTCCTTCACCGACGAAGACACCCAGAACTTGTCAAAAGCCAACCGGCCCTGTGGAGGGGAGTGTGAGCACATCAGAGTCAGGTGAAGAGAGCTGCTGGACAGCATCCTTTGCAAACACAATTTAACTCTGTATGTGGCATCAATGTTGCATGTTGCCTTGGGCTCAGGTGCGGGCACTTCAGCAGAGCCTGATGAGCAAGATGATGTCGAGTCAGTCATGACCAGCCAAGAACCTTCAGAGAACCGAGATGAGGCATCTGTCACCACTTCAGATGATGACAGCCCAAGTCCTGAAGATACAGCTGGCAGCGCATGCACTCAGAGCAGGCAATACACTATGAGGGCTGGAAGAAACAAGCCTTCTGTGAAGCTGGACGGACTTTTTGCAAGTTGCGCAGGGGCAAGGGTCTGCCAAAGAGCAGCAATGTTCTTCCTTGGTGCCCCTCAGCAGCAATTGCTGAGGATGACTCTGAGTCTGGCCAACTCCTGCCACTCCAAATGGGCAGTCATAGGCAAGCAATCGCCAGCATCATGGGAAGTAGCTGAGGTTGGCAGCTCACGTCTTCAAAGAGCTCCTTGCAGTGCATCTATTCTTTGTCATTGTGGCATAAGCTTCTAGAGCTGCATTGAAATGTGTCAGTATGTGTTGCAGGTTTTAGATGGGCGTGCAGATCGAAGATCAGAAGCTGCGAAGATCCGCAAGCTGAATCCCAACCTCAAGCCTGCAATACAAATATGTAAGATATTTCTCTGGCACCGTTACCAGTATGATGCGGAAGGACTTCCAGATCATTTCAAATTTGAGGGTGGCAGTTCTGAGCAGAAGCCAATGAGAATTTACAAGTCCTCAGATGAGAGGCAGACTGTCCAATATTTTGTTTTCCGCTATGTTGGTTTTCATGTGGAAGGCGCGGTTGATCTCTCAATTTGTTTTCCTGGTCAGGCAAGACTGCTGCAGCAGTGACAGTGATGAAATTCATCAAGATGTTGCTGAGCAAGAATCTAGACAAATCAGTGAGTGTACTCTTGCCTGCTTCACACTCTACGAGCCCAGCGAAAAAGTTCTGTCTGGCCCTGGGATGAACACAGCAGCACCTTGCAGATTTCTCGGGGTAACACGCCCTGCGCTTCTTTATATTTGGCTGTGGCTTGGCCTCTGGTTGGCACTGGCTTTGGCTTGCTTTGAGCTGCATGATGATGCACAGTAGCTTGAAGCTACCATGATGTCAAGGCAAAGCTGGTGCAAACAAATGAACTATGCAATACCATCCTTCACCAGCTTTCTGCGGAGCCTGGATGAGTGCTCTGGCTGGCTGAAGTTCAGGAAAAGCAAGGGGCAGCACGCAGTTTGTGATGACTGCTGGATTCTTGCCACACAGTAGTAATTGTATATTTATTTTATGTTGATATAAAGGTTCTTTACTGGCTGGGGCATTGCAGGTCATACAAAATGAAGCTGAAGCAGCGCTTGACAGCACAGCAACGGGCTGAGACCCTCTCTGACTATGTGCAGCACTTGATGCACCAGTGGCAGGATCGTGAATCTGACCTCCGATGGTCTGCATTGAGTGCCCAGCTGACACAGAACATCCGCAGCTTGTCTTATTCTGCAGACACCTACTGCTCTGTTTTTTCCTTTTCTGTTAACCGCTGACACAAGCAAAGGCCTGGGGTTGACCATGCAGAGCATGGAGAAGTCGCTGAGTGTCTGCCTTTTGCGAGCGGATGGGTTGGACCAGAGCAAGCACAGAGTTCCGAGGACACTTGCTGCTAAGAGCCACTTGCATGAAAGGCTCATCAGGCCTGCGCTGCACATTCAGATGTCCCACGCAGTGGGACATGCCTTGATGTTTGCTGTCCTGGATGCAGATGTGTTCAAGTCTACAAGCACAAACTGGGAGACTATGGCTTGATTAGCATGGCTCTTCATTCTTGCATGTGTATGTGCAAAGCCCTTTGCTGCAAAAACAACAACACAGAGTAGCTCACACTTTACCACCTGCAGTTGCGTTCTGGTTCGAGGAAGTTGTGAGTAGACTCCTGGACACAGTCTACCACAATTGCGGACGAGCACTTCCACACACCATAATTCTCATCCAGGACAATTGTTCCAGAGAATGTGACTTATTGTCAACATGTAGTGAGCTTGCCTGGCAGTCTTTGAATTGCAGCAGCCATGCCCTCCTGACTTGAGCTTTTCAGGTAAAAACGGGCTGATACTGAGTGCAGTGACAAAATTGAAAGTACTGGAGCCCCAGAGGCATTATAATACTCAGCGTTCGTAGTTTGCGCGACTTTGACATGCAGTGTGACAAGTGGCTCTTCCAAGGACATCATAGACACCATGGCCCTGTGCTATCCCATCAAAGGACACACACATGGCCCCCTTGATGGGGTAGGGGGACAGTGCACAGTGAAGACATCTCTGCATGAATTCTCCAATGCGGACCAGCTCACCAGCATATATGATGAATTCCTGCAGCAGAGTGACACTGACCCGGGTTCAGCATACAAGTGCCTCTTGGCGCATGACAGTTAGCATTAGCCTTTTTGCAGCTTACATTTGTCTGTGTGAGTGGCTGTCATTTTTGCTCAGTCAGGCGACGAAATAGCCAGATGGGACCTGTGGTGGCAAGAGCTCCACCTGACATTTTCTGGGCTTACTGGGCCTTTGGCACCTCATATGCTGCTTGGTTACACAGTGTTTTTACTGCTGGAAGATTTGATTATGGGAATTCATCGTGGCACACTGAGGTTGGAGGTCAAAAGCTTGAAGGATTGTGGGCACCTCTCTGTGCCAGTCACTGCATGGCCTGGTGCACCGGCTTCACATCCCCTGGACATTGTGTGCTGCGTGCGGCAAAGAATGTCCAGCAGGACTATCCACCAAGTCCTTCTTTTGGTGCCGGGCAGCCAGGTTCCCTTTCTGAACCTTGCCTGGAACCTCCGAGTGATTTCTGCCAGGTTGTCTTTGCAAGAGAACCTGTGACAAGCTTTTGCCCAGGAGGCGCAGGCTGACAGTGCAGCCTGAAGGAGTTGCACCTAGACGACCCATTTCGCGGAAAGACCGGGAAGTGATCGTAGCCAGGGCTCAAGAAGTGTTTGATAAAGGCCACATTGATGACCCTTGGCACAATGTCATTCACAAAAATCAATGCCTGAACATGCTTGGGTAGGTTGAGAGCTGCCTGCCCAGGAGGATGCATACACTTATTTGACGTCTTGGGCGAAGGGCACAGCCAGACGACATCCGCGACCACCTGTTTATGAATATTTGGAGCACAGGACAGGCTAAAGTGTGCTGCTTCTGAAGCATTGTCACAGTGCTTGGCAGCAGGTTTGGCCCGGATATTGCCCTGCCTCTCATTCCCATAGCATCAGCAGAGCCAGAGCCTCGACCAATTCAAGTTCGCCGAGAGCTAGGTGATATTGCCCCAGAAGACGGAGATGAGGTGGATGCATCTCAGCTCCACGAGCCCTACAGTCTGGGGCAATTGCTTCTTTGCTTTGATCTGGCCCAGGAAGAACCGGCTGAGCTTGCTGTGTTGAATGTGTAGGTGTCTAGCAGCAGAGATTTGGATGGAAGACCTGTGTGCAGGCAGCCAAGAGGTGCTGACAAGTTCTAATCATATGTGTGTGTGTGTGCCGAGCTGTAAAGTCAGGAAGTCAGCTTTAGCCAGAAATGTTGACTTGGCATGTAAGCCTTACCCCTCTTTCCTTACTTCTTGGCGCCTCTGGCCCATCATTTCCTCCCTTGCTGACTCAGAAGAAGAGACAGCTGCCGCGCCGCCGCAGCAGCAAGCAAAAGGGTTTGCACTGCACTCACTACACAGAGAGAGGGGGGCATGAGAGTGAGAGACCGAGAGCCCATTCCTTCCTTGACCTTAAAGGTAGACAGCCAGACCCTGATTTGCAAGGGCCAGGCCTGGAGTTTGCACTGCGCTCACTACACAGAGAGAGGGGGGCATGAGAGTGGGAGACCGAGAGCCCATTCCTTCCTTGATCTTAAAGGTAGACAGCCAGACCCTGATTTGCAAGGGCCAGGCCTGGAGCAAATGAACAATCAAAGCAAGCAGGGCTGCATCCAACCTTTAGTGCATTTAACAAACAGCCAGGCCTGGGAACTTGCACTTCTTGCACAGGGCTGCGTGATCCAAATTGTGCGACCCAGGACCAGAAAGGGAGAGCTAGCGAGGAAGGGATGCCAAGAAGATGAGTTTGGATCTGGGAATTCTGGCGCAGGCCTGTGTGACTCAAAGGTAGAGTGAGAGAGAGGGAGGGGAGCCCCTGAGCCCATTCCTTCCCTGGGCAGCTGAGGCTCCTTGCCATGTGATGCGCAGGCCTTGGTGCGTTGCTTGCTGTCACTTCACCCTGTGTGGCAACCAAGGTAGACAGCCAGACCCTGATTTGCAAGGGCCAGGCCTGGAGCAAATTCACAATAAAAGCAAGCAGGACTGCATTCAACCTTTAGTGCATTGAACAAACAGCCAGGCCTGGGAACTTGCAATTCAATGCACAGGGCTGCACGACCCAAATTGTGTGACCCGGGACCAGACAGGGAGAGCTAGTTAGGAAGGGATGCCAAGAAGATGAGTTTGAAAACAAAGGGCCAGGCCTGGAGTGAATAAACAACACAAGTGAGGGGGGCTGCATTCAACCTTTGGGGCATTTAACAAACAGCCAGGCCTGGGAACTTGCACTTCTTGCACAGGGCTGCGTGATCCAAATTGTGCGACCCAGGACCAGAAAGGGAGAGCTAGCGAGGAAGGGATGCCAAGAAGATGAGTTTGGATCTGGGAATTCTGGCGCAGGGCTGTGTGACTCAAAGGTGGAGTGAGAGAGAGGGAGGGGAGCCCCTGAGCCCATTCCTTCCCTGGGCAGCTGAGGCTCCTTGCCATGTGATGCGCAGGCCTTGGTGCGTTGCTTGCTGTCACTTCACCCTGTGTGGCAACCAAGGTAGACAGCCAGACCCTGATTTGCAAGGGCCAGGCCTGGAGCAAATTCACAATAAAAGCAAGCAGGACTGCATTCAACCTTTAGTGCATTTAACAAACAGCCAGGCCTGGGAACTTGCAATTCAATGCACAGGGCTGCACGACCCAAATTGTGTGACCCGGGACCAGACAGGGAGAGCTAGTTAGGAAGGGATGCCAAGAAGATGAGTTTGAAAACAAAGGGCCAGGCCTGGAGTGAATAAACAACACAAGTGAGGGGGGCTGCATTCAAACTTTTGGGGCATTTAACAAACAGCCAGGCCTGGGAAGTGGCAATTCTTGCGTGGGGCTGTGTGACTTAAATGGTGCGACCTGGAACCAGAAAGGCTGATTTGAAGAGAAAAGGAGAAATGAGAAGGATAGAGAGAGGGAGGGGCAGCAGGAACACAATGATGTTCTCATGTACTTTTTTGGAAAACAAGGGGCCATGCCTGGAGTGAATGAGCAACGAAGAATGAAGGCAGGGGAGGCTGCGCTCAACCTTTGCCGAATTGAACAAACAGCCACGCCTGGGAAGTTGCAACTCTTGTGCAGGGCTGCATGAAACACATTGTGTGGCCTGGAACCAGAAAAGCAAAGTAGCAGGGATGGCAAGGCAGAAGAGAATGAATGGCAAACCCGTTTGTTTGCCACTGGTTTTAAAGGGGCCAGGCCTGGGACAAATGGACAAGAGCAAGGGAGCAAGACATCTTTGGGGCATTGAAAGCAAAGAGCCAGGCCTGGGAAGTTGCAGCTTTGCAATGTTCAGGTTCAAGAAGGTTCTTCGCAAATGCCCCCCGGTTCCAGGCCTTGGACAGGTTGTGTGCCCAGGTTTGGAAAGAATGACCCCTCACGTTTTGGGGGAAGGTGGCTTGACATAACCATTGGATTTTCCAGTGTAACATTTTATCCCTGGGCTTCTGATTGATTGGTACTTGAGCTGAGAAACCAAACCTTCCAAGGCTTGACATGTCATTCCAGAGCCCCAGAGATTCACCCTTCCTGCATTCCCCACCCTTCCCCGCCCCTTCCCTGGGTCGGGCCATGGCATCTCCGTGGCACAGGCCTCAGACGCGCAGCCAACATGCAGACAGGTCTCAGACATGATCGTGGTGGATGCACATGGCAGGCCCATGCACTGGCTTTTTTTCCACTCGGCAGAAGATTATGCACCCTTTGGGCTTGGCAGCTCTCGCACATGTGCAAGACATTCAAGGCAAATTCAAGGCAACCTTTGTGGCTCCAAGGAATCAACCCTCCTGGGATGGGGTGATTAGTTTTGTTTTCATTTGGGTCTCCATATCATAGTTTGCTAGAAGGTCAGTGTTTTTCAGATTCCAGGAGCCACGCTGCCCGGTTGGGTGGTTCCCAGCCTTCTTTTGTTTGATGGATGAGGTTAGCTTGCTGAAGCATGGTGGCTACAGATTAATTTGCTGAAGCAAGGGGCTGGGAAGCACCATCATGCGCCCTGCCTTCACTCGTCCTCCACTGCCACCACAGCTCGCGGACCTCAGCCGTTTGTCAATACAGGCACAAATGAACATGGAGCACACAATCTTGAAATGAATCAGGGCAAGCTGCGCTTTCTCTTTGGCAAGGGCCAAAGTGCCTCCTCATGGCGCTTCAGCCATGAGAATGACCTGAGATTGAGAGCCCAAAGTCTCAGATCTTCAGCGACCAGGGGATAAAAAAAGGGAACCCCTTTTTTTCGTTGGTTCACTTTAAAGGGAAGCCACCCCGGAAAAAAAGGGAAGAAAGGGAGCCACTCAACATCCCAGAACTATCAGCAGTCTCTTTTTTGGCTTTGCATAATGAGCCAAGCAGCTTTCCCCAGTCACGCACCACACTCTCCTTCTTCATCTTTGGATGAGCCTCTGAGACCAGGTCTGCCTCAGCACACAGCAATTCTACCTGGAACTGGCTTGACTGATCAACAGGCATTGGAAGCTCACAAGGGCATGAAGGGATTAGCTAGGAATGAGGCAAATGGCTGTTGGCGTAACTCTTGACACATCTAAGGCATTGGACAGGCATTGTCTTTACGAAACATCTTGCCACGCCAACATCTTCAAGTTCAAGGTGAGAGGTGGGAAATAGCAGGGAAGGCCAATTGAAGCCAAAGGCACTGCCTCTTGTATGGTGGCCCGAGTTCCAGCCAAGAGAACCGCCACAGCCACTGCCGAAGCCCTGCACTCACCCCGGTTGCAGTGGATGAAGGTGGCAGTGCTTGTCCCCAGCCAGCTTTTCACCTTCAGGAAGAACCGGGACCACCTTGGATTCAAGATATTTGATATGTAGAATGCATGGCTTTCACTGCTGGGAAGTTCAGGGAAACATCTATTAGTTCAAGCCATGAGCCATTGGGCAGGATGTAGGGACCCCACAGCTTGTTTTCGGCGGGAAGCAGTAGAATGGTTTTAGAATGAACCCTTGAACACTCTCAAGTCACGCCAGGTTGCCTGTCATAGTTGCAGCCCATCCACGTCGGGTTCCCTGCCATGATTTGCACCTTGTCTGCAAACTGCTCCGTGATGAGCGCCTGTTCGCCGAGGAAATTCCTTAGCTGAAGTTTTGAGTGGCTCCCTGTTCCCGACCAACATCTGGGTTGGTCTGTGTGAAGGCACCCAGGCCAGCAGCTGAAAGGGACCAAGCAACTCATGCTCTAGCCCAGTGGCTCTCTGGACTGGGCATTGATGATGTTCACCTTGCCAAACATGTGCACCAGCGTCTGCACCTTATCGTGCAAATGCTGATCAGGCTCTGTCATCTTTGTCACACTGACTGCAAGCAAAGGGCATTGGTGACAGGGCCCACAAAGAACTTAATGCCCCGGTAGCTCACCTCCGAGATGTTGAAGGCTGCCATCCTGGGCACATTCTGAAATTGGCCAGTGACACTCTGTCACGTAGCGAAGCACAATGTGCTGCCAAGCAGCTGCTTCTGAAAGCTGGAGAGCGTGGCCTTGTGCTTCCTGAGTCATCACCACTCACAAAGCCCAACCACAACCACAACCACAACCACAACCACAACCACTACTACTACTTTACTACTACTTACTTTACTACTATTACTACGACTGCGCCAGCATCAACAACAACACAAGTACTACATCTCATCAGCTGGCAACATGTGGTGCCAAGTGGCTGCGCAGCAACAGGCTCCGTGAACCTGCAGGAAATCATGCTCACACACACACACTCACAGCATCTTGCAACAACGACAACAACAACAACAACAACAACAACAACAACAACAACAACAACAACAACAACAACAACAACAACAACAACAACAACAACAGTGACATGAACACCACCACCACCAACAACAACAGCAACCAGGGATTGCAGGATAGGAGAGAATGATCGGCGAATGCATTTGTTTGAATGAAAGGGCCAGGCCTGGAGTACATGGGGAATAAAAGGAACTGGGGCTGCATTCAAGCTTTCAGGCATTAAGCAAAAAACCAGGCCTGGGTAGTTGCAATTCTTGTGCAGGGCTACTAGCCAACTTAGCAGCTGAACCAGGCCTTGTCCGAGGTGGAGGATTCTCATGCCTGGGATGCAGAGTCTGCCCATTCCCAACATTCATGCACAATGATTTTAACTGCCAATTGGGCTGCTGCTGCCTCCTCCTCCTCTTCCGATCGCTCAGCTCATCTTGCCTGAGATGCAGAGCCAGCCCACTTGCAACACCCCTCATGAAAAGTGCAATTACTTGTCCACCAAGCTGCGGCTGCCTCCTCTTCTTTGGGGCCTCCACCTCAGGATGCCTGAGATGCCATTTAATGTGCAGTGTGCCTTGTGTGTGTGCAATGTGTTTGATGTTGCCTCATCTTGCCTGAATGCACAGCATGTTGGGTGGAAAAAGTGAACAGCCGCCTCTGTTTTGTTGCTGTGAAGTTCCTGCACATCTTGTCAGCATCAAGTTGTCATTGGCTTGCCCAGGCGCTCTTCAGGCCATGGATCCTCCTGCCATTCTTCACACTCCCTGAGTGCGCAACTGGCTGACGCATTGCATGCAAGATCAAATGCCCTGTGAGCAAAGAGGGTTGTTGTCAGCACCCCTCTGTTATTTGCATGCCGCGGCACTCTTCTGGCGCTTCTTCCCCTGGAGCCTCCTCCTGCTGATCTTCCCTGAGCGCATGGCTGGCAGAACCCAAATGGATGCCCTCAGTCAGCTTGTATTTTGCTTGCCCAGGCACTCTTCCTGCTCCTCCTCATATTCAACATCGTCATGCCTGGGTCTGCAACTGGTTGAAGCATTGAATGCAAGAACCTGCTCACGTTGCTGCCACTCAGCTCCTCCACCCCTTGACCACTACCCCTTTTGTATTATATGCTTGCCCAGGCACTCTTCCTGCTCCTGAGGCTCCTCCTCATCTTCCAAATCATGCCTGGGTCTGCAACTGGTTGAAGCATTCACGTTGCTGCCACTCAGCTCCTCCACCCCTTGACCACTACCCCTGTTGTATTATGTGCTTGCCCAGGCACTCTTCCTGCTCCGCCTCATCTTCAAAACCACGCCTGGGTCTGCAACTGGTTGAAGCATTGAATGCAAGAACCGTCTCACATTGCTGCCACTCAGCTCCTCCACCCCTTGACCCTTGTGTATTATATGCTTGCCCAGGCACTCTTCCTGCTCCTGCTCATATTCAGAATCACACCTGGGTCTGCAACTGGTTGAAGCATTAAATGCAAGAACCTACTTACGTTGCTGCCACCCCTTGACCACTACCCCTTGTGTATTATATGCTTGCCCAGGCACTCATGCCATTCCTCGTCCTCAACAGGCGGTGGTGGCCTGAGATGCTCAAAGCCACATGTGTGCAATTACTTGTGTTTACACAGGGCCCTCGAAGACATGGAAAGCTAAGCCAGGATGCGGCAATGGAGGCTGAGGCTGATGACGCAGCTGTGCCCTCAGATGAAGAAAGCTATCGTGTCACCAACGTATGTCGTACAACAATGTCAAATTCATGAAATACTCAGCTGGGTGGCTGCCTGTGGCTCCAGCGCCCTGTCTGGGAGACAGCCTCCCAGCGTGAGGCGTTCTTAGTGCAGCAGGCTTGACCACACTACAGACTGTGAGTCCCCATGTGTGCATACATGCACAGAGACACTACTGCAACCAAGATGCTCTTTTCCAGACCGAAGGCTTCGGGGGCTTAGGAGCCCCGATGTTAACCGTGCCAAAATTATAAAAAAACATCTTTGGCCTGCCAGCCTTGGGCCAAATGCAGCGAAAGCAAGCAATGAACTTGCATCCCAGAGCCACAACACTCCAGCAAAAGCAGGCAGCCCCCATGGCCAGCACTAAATCATATCACAGCAGTCATGCTCTGTAACATGAGGGTCCGGCCAGTGGTCAACCCAGAAGATGCCAGGTTTGCAATCCTGCAGCAAAGCAGTCCAAATGTCCAAGATTGCATGGGTGTGGAGCTCAAACATCTGTGACCAGGGGCCTGGGTTCAAGCTACTCAGGTGCAATAGTCAAGATATAATACTCTAGGTCAGTGCGCAACCTGTTAGTTTTCCCTTGCCAGGCTCCGGAATCTTAGAAGTCACATTTAATTTGGCTGGTGAAATACTTGCTGGTGGTAGCTGCAGGAATGCAAGAAAATTGGATGACAGAGGCTTGTAAGTGTCCTTTTATTGCTGGGGGTAGGCTAGACATTCGTTTGACTCCACCCTGGACTGCCATGCTCCTGACCTCTCACCCCGTGTCCTGTGCTCCATCTTGACGCGTGGCCTTAGAGTGTTTGATCTCATTGGGTAACAGCAAAGGAGAGAGAGGGCCGAGTAGCCAAGGCTTGGCTAAACACCACCAGGAGTGCTTTGGCAAAGGCTGCTTCTCAGGCCATGATGGATGATCCCCACATTTAAGAGGTGGCATTCACTTTGTATGCCAAACAGAAAGAAACCTTTTGTGGGAGAGGTTCCATTCTGTTTGGCAAGGCACCCTTACTCAAAAAAACTGAGCCTTGCAATAAAGAACCCTGAGCCCTGTGAAGTACCCAACACAAGAACAGTGAGTCCTGCCAGGTTAGGGTGGAAGCTTCTAGGGGAGGCATGGCCACTTCCACACAAACATCTACAGATAAGAAAAAATCTTCAGAGCCCCTAGTGCCAAAATACAAAACCCACCAACTGTTGGATACAAACACTTATCGGATTTCAATGCAGCCAGACTACATGAAGAGGCTTGATGTCCCAGAAAGCATGGGGATAGGAAGACAACTGCCTGCTAAATTCCTGCAGCAGCAGGGCTGTGAGGCAGGATGGCTCACACATTGTGGAGGGCAAAGTGTTTGCCCGCATTTACGGCAGAGCGCCTTCAACTTGACAAACTAGTTTTTCATCTCAGGACACATGTGTTCAACAACAGCTACTAGGGGCAGTTTGCATAGGGCAGAGAAACATTGACTTCAGATCTGTGCCAAGCCTTGGATGCCTGGGTGCCTACAACCAGGCTGGTGGTTCCAGCTCAACGTGTTGTCTTCAAGGTGTACAAACCCTTTGTTGCCTAGTACAGTAGAAGCTGCTGGAGCCAGTTGAGTGCAACAACATCAATACCTGTGGCTGCTTCAGCCCAAGCAAAAGCTCTGAATCCTGCCCAATCATGGCACTCCAAGTTCCACTGATGTGCAACATGTGGGCGAGTGGAGAGATTCCTACAGATGAGGATGGAACCCCCTTTGGGACACAGCAGTGATGGAGAATGATTGATGTGGAACCTGTACTGCACCCTGGCCTTGCAAGTGGCTGCCAATTTTCTATACACTTGTCCGTAGAGCCCTGGCCATCCCATCCTTCCCCTCTGCTGATTTGTTGAGGTATGAGCCCTTCTCTGCCGATGCAAACCTGGCTGAGTGGCTGCAGCTGGGATTGCATGAGTTGAGGGAAAAAAAATCGAAGATGGCCAATGGCCCCTGACATACCTGTTCAGTGCCAATGAAGTCAGGGGCTGTGCCACCTCCCCAAAAACGGGACCATGCCAGTGAATCAACCAAGCTCGAAACTTGCACAAGCAAGCCGGGTCAAATCCACAAAAACACAAAAAGCCGTAAACACGCAGACAGCGCAACAAAAAAACGGCCACGTCCCCGGGCACGTCCAAAGGGGCACCCGCCCCAAAAATATTAAAAGCTCATTCAGACAGACAAAAAGGGCAAGCCCGAATCAGTATGTTGCCAGAGAACAAACTGAGAAAGGCTTTTGCAGCCAGCAGCCGCAGAAAGGGCTGCAGACAGGCTTGGATAAACATGTGAATCCAGTGCAGCGTGTTTCTGACAGCAAAAAGGGCATTCAGTGGAATTCCTGATGTGTGTAGTGCCTCTTGGCAACAGTGGTTAACACCAAATAAGCATTTAAGTGCAGCAAGTCAATGAACTTGTTTGGCAAAGCAACTTAGCATCACCATTACAGTTAATATCTGCAGTGCGTCATTAAGAAAACCAGGGAGTTCTAATGCCAGGGACCAACCCAATGCCATGAATTTGAAGGGCTTGCCAAGGCACTGCTGGAAACAAATGTGTTTTGGGAAGGTATCACCCTGAGGCCAGCAACATGCTCCTTGAATGAGGTAGTTTGCACATGTCAGAGGAAAACGGTTCGATGGCACCAAGCCTTTTGGTTGCTTTGTGATCCAGCAGGATTTCGATCACCCTCCCCCTAGGTTAGCTGCTCAGCCTTCCTTTTCCACCAGCCTGCTAAATCATGAAGCGGGCACACTGATGCAAGGCAGTAATGTTGGCTGAGGCAATCCTGTTTGCAATCCCCTGGCTGACATTCAATCATCTGAAATGCGCAGATGGGCAAGACTGGCAGTTACTGCTTCGCATTGCCTGGATTGATCGGCAGCTAGGTATCTACTGCTATATCATGAAGCAGGCGGGCAACTGCAGTGAACTTGACTTGGTCCTCCGCTTTTTGCTGTTCATTGTCATTTGTAATGGATAAGTCTTAGGAATGAGCCACTGGGGGAACCAGCCAAGTGTGAAACTGCAGCAAAGACGCAGCGTCTCATCTCAGGGCATGCTCATCTGTGCTCCTCCCAGGGCAGGGCCAAAGATTCAAGCATGACATATTACATACATTGGGTGACCTGCAAAAAGAGAGCTTGTTTGAGAAAAGTGTTGCAACGGCTGGCTTCTGCACAGTGTTTGCAGATCCTACCACAGTTCTATACTTGAATGAGGGAACCATCAGTCCCACTGGTTGAGCCTTCACTTGTTGAACTTTCAATTGCTTTTTGTAGAGCCCCCATCTCCTCAGCACACACGCTGGATCTTTGCACCAGCGCTGCCACCGCCACGCCCACGGCCCCCACCCTTGCAGGGAAGCAGAGTATGCAAACTACCTTGCCCAAGTTTGTTTTTTCCCATGGATCAGTGTTCACAGACTTGTTTTCCCAACTTATTTTACCTTTTCCTGCACAGCCTGGCTACCCTTGCAGAAAAGGAATGTCAACATTATATTCATGTTCTGTGAGCCTTGTCATTTGACAAACACCTTTCAGCTTTCATGTGCCTTTCCATCAGGCCCTCGTTTGCCAGGAGGTGGTCCAGGATCATTGTTCTTCTCCTTCTTATTTTCCTTCTTCTTCTTCTTCTCCTTGTCCAGCTTGATGGAGTTGAGCTCATTCTGCTTGTCACAGAGCAGGGCTTGGGTGCGGGACAGCTCAAGATTGCTGGCGGAGAGTTCACGGAGCGTGTCATCGAAGCGGCCTTGTAGTTGGAATGCAGCCTTTCTCACTGACTGGAGCTCCCTGTTGGTCATGTCCAGCCTGAGCTGCAGATTTCGGTTTGCCTCCATCTGAGCTCGAAGCTCCTGATTGAGGTCCCGGATCTGCTGATGCGCATGGTCACGCTCTGCATTTGCCCTTCGTGCTGGTTCTTGAGCTGATGCCATTGCTGCTTCTGCGCCTGCTGCTCGAAAAACAGCAAGCTGAAGTTGACCCTGCACTTCTGCCAGGCGACTGGCAGCAGCCTGCTCACTTTCTCGGAGGGTCACATTGAGCTGCTGTGTGGCTGCCACAGTGCTTAGCAAGGCCCTGCGTTCTGTGCGATTCTGGTGGCCTTTGCCCCTTGTGGTTTGCTGCTGGCCCTTGTTGTGGCCTTTGTTCTGATCTGCCCCGCGAAGACTGTCACCTTTGCCAGGCCTTGGATCAGCACCACCCATTGCTTGCAAGGCAGGCAGTGCTCAGTGGTTCTAACATGACATGTGGCTGCCTGCCATCCACTTCCATGCATGCCATGCCATGCTGCCTGCTGTGCATGTCATGCTTCTCTGCTGCCTGGATGCAATAATACTGCATGTTCTTTACTGATTTTAAACTGTTTGATAAACAAGTTGGGAAGGTGCCCCTCTGCTCCAGATCTCACCAGCTTCAGAACCACGGTTGCTGGGGCGCATGTCTTGTGGCTACCATTGATTGGAACAATGTGGCTGAGCTCTGAAGGGGTGTCACCAAAGAAGCGGCGGCGGCTGGCTTGACTTGCGTTTTCCTGTAGCAAGGAGCTCCCTCGTGGCATCGTAAAATTTGGGTGGGTAGCGCCCATGGTGGCTGCCGCGGCTGCCACGGGCACATGAAAGGCAAATTTCCAATTTTTGCACGAACCCCCCTCTGTTGGATGCCACCTGTTGGGTGTCACCAGACCAACCAATGCTCCTGAGTTCCGTACTCAATCTAAATCCATGTCAATCTCTGGGTGCAGAAATGTCTCTGGCCTCCCCTGATAGCCCTTGTGTTTGCCAATCTCATTTGTCATGGCTCGTGGAACCAGTCAAAACTGGCTCCATTCTTGCATACAGTGCCAATTGTGCCCCCTCCACTCACTGTCCAGGCCTGGCTTGGCTTGGCCAGGCAGCTGCAAGCCAGTGCCAGCCTGCAGCTCAGTGAGGGTGCCAGGATCACTGGAGGTTTTATTTTAGGCTATGAGGTCTTGGGGAATGGTCTATTCCCAGCTGTCATTCAATCCCCAAAATGTTTGTGGCTCCCGGTTGTCAAGTTGCTTTTGGCTCTTCTGGCTTCCAGTTAGCCAGGCATCACATTGCCACAGTGGAGCCCTTACAATGCAGGGATCTGAAAACATGCCTAGTTATTTCACATCCTGCAGCTATCAGAACTACAGGTGGCCCATGCTTTATGCCTGTCCTAACTGAACCCTTTGCAACTAAGTTGCCTCAAAAAGTCAACCCTCAGCAAATGTAAGCCTTCCTGCTAGCAAGGAGGACTCACAGCTGCAACAGGGCACCAGGCACCCAACATCATGAGCTCTGTTCAGCAAAGACACGGCCTTATGCCCTGTGAAGAAACTCATTCAACTGTCCAAACATGTTGCCAACTGCTGGCAGGAACATCCTGCAAAAACAGAATATGACTGACTTGAAACATTGGGTGTTGCCCCTGGCTTGTGTACTCCTGACAACAACTCACACCTTACATTTGCATTTAAGTGTTTTCATGTGTTAGTCATGATTCTTTGCAACTACAGCTGATGCTGCCAAATTCCAAGGGCAAGGCACACACCACCCTTGTGTTTTAGCTGGAATGGGTGTCTTGCCTTTCTGCAAAACCATTAAGTCTGGTTTGGCTTGCTCCTTAGGGACACACTGTGCAGGCACTGCCGCAAAGGCTGAGGGGAAGGATTGGTGGCCTCTTGGCAGTGGACAAGAAACTGTACAAGTAGCACCTTATCATTCCATAACCTAATTGGGTAGTGAGGGAAGCTGTGCTGGGGTGCTATTACTGGGCAACTTGCCACTGGGCAGCCACTGCCCATACCCATCCGCCATGCCTGTGAAATGCAAGCAGTGCATGCCTGTGAATTGCAGAGAGTGCCTCATTCACTCATTTGAGGCTGGGCCAAATGCTGGTGAGGCTGACGAATGCCTTTGTCCGACCGTTGGAAGCTGTTGATAAGCTTGTAACCTAACAACCTGCTGGTCCAGAAACTCTTGAACTCTCCCCCAAGTTGAAGCTCAGCTGCAAACAAATTCCCCTGGCGCCTTTTCAAAAGTGCATTTGGAAGATGCCTGTGATTGAGTCCAAGCGAGTTACCTGTCAGAAGTCATTACACTCTGAGAAAATACTGAGAACCTGAGATGAAGGGCATGCAATGCTAAGTTTCATATTGCTGTGACTGAAGTGCATAATGGATGTCCTGGCAAGAGTGAATACTAAAGTCCATACTTGGAATTTGAGAGTAAGCCATCATGGCAATATTAGTTTCAAGTGAGCCCTAAAGCATGGGACCCCTGTTGCACACTGCTGAGAAACCTTTGCAGTCTGAGACTGGCCAACTGCATTGCAGTCTGAGATCATTGGCCGCTCTTTCAGCAGCTCTTGCGCTCTCTCAGCGCTTTCAGGTGAGGTTTAACCGCTCTCTCAGCGGACCTGTGCAATCTCTGCACCATTGGGTTATTTTACCGCTCCCCCAGCGGATGTGCTTGATGAAGATGATGAGGACAGGTCACAGGCCCCAGCATGCCCTCCAGCCCGCCCATCCCTGTCGCCCGTACTCAAGCGCCTTGAAATAACAACAACTTTTGGAGCCCCCACCATTATTCTTCCATGAGCTAATTTGCAGACTGCCTTGAGCCAGGGGCGCCTTTCGATATTTATCCTGCGGCCTTGAACAAGGCATAACTTTCAGGCTACCTAGGAATATAACAAATGATGGATCCTGATCTACACAGGTTTGCAAGCCATGTTTTAGGTCCCAAGCCCTAGCAACACAAGTAATGCCACCCTGACGCAAGGACATCAACATAGAGGATTGCTGCAAGGATCTTCAAGCATGCTAACGGTGTATCTGCAAAACATGCTGGTGACAATTTAGCACAATGTTTTTTTCATGCCCTCAGCTGGAGCCAAATGTTATGTTTGGATATGTTTGGACACATGGGCAACATCATGCTTTCAACATGGTTTGAAAACCCAGTCAGTCGGAACATCCCACGGACTTCCTGTGTCTCAATTGCAAGTTGAAGGTTTGTGCAAAACGTGAAAACATTTCCTTAAACAGAAAGAAGCCAGTGAGCCAAACTGGCAGGCCTGAGGAAAACAGGAAACCCTGTCTGTTGCAATTCCCTAGGCAACTGCACGCAGATTTATTGTGCCGCCCTGCCCCCCCCCCCCGCTCCTCTGATGAAGATGATGAGGACAGGTCACATGCCCCAGCATGCCCTCCAGCCCGCCCATCCCTGTCGCCCGTACTCAAGCGCCTTGAAATAACAACAACTTTTGGAGCCCCCACCATTATTCTTCCATGAGCTAATTTGCAGACTGCCTTGAGCCAGGGTCGCCTTTCGATATTTATCCTGCGGCCTTGAACAAGGCATAGCTTTCAGGCTACCTAGGAATATAACAAATGATGGATCCTGCACAGGTTTGCAAGCCATGTTTTAGGTCCCAAGCCCTAGCAACACAAGTAATGCCACCCTGACGCAAGGATCTTCAAGCATGCTAACGGTGTATCTGCAAAACATGCTGGTGACAATTTAGCACAATGTTTTTTTCATGCCCTCAGCTGGAGCCAAATGTTATTTTTGGATATGTTTGGACACATGGGCAACATCATGCTTTCAACATGGTTTGAAAACCCAGTCAGTCGGAACATCCCACGGACTTCCTGTGTCTCAATTGCAAGTTGAAGGTTTGTGCAAAACGTGAAAAACATTTCCTTAAACAGAAAGAAGCCAGTGAGCCAAACTGGCAGGCCTGAGGAAAACAGGAAACCCTGTCTGTTGCAATTCCCTAGGCAACTGCACGCAGATTTATTGTGCCGCCCTGCCCCCCGCCCCCCGCTCCTCCCCTGCCCTGCCCTCCCCTGCCCTCACCAATTTTCACATCCCAGAGAAAACTTTGAAAACACCATTTGGATTTGAAACACCCATTTACCCTGACACTGGCTTAATATTCAGGGTTCGTGGCTAGGTCTCAAATGGCTTCGAGAAGTCGCGGCTTCGCGCCTCCACGGTGGAGCAAATCAGCGGCCGGCGGCCGCAAATGCGGATGGATACCCCGGGGCCCAGCCTGCGAAGTCGCCGGGTGCGCTGGGTGCGCCGGGTGCGCCATGTGGGCGGCTCGTCGTTTTTTGGGGTTGGGACCTGAATTACAAACCAGGCTTGGAGGAGACCACAGGTTTAGTTTGCATTTGCAGGAAACGCAAAGGACGCCCTGGCCATTTTAGGGGGGCCGATTCCAGTTTTGAGAAACAGCCATGTGAAATGTGTCTTTTGCGGAGTTGATACTCGTTTTGGAGGAGCTGGTGCCAAGCCCACTAGACTGCTTGGAAAGCGTGCCTGTGCTCGTCCTTTGTAGGCAATTTAAGAGGAACACTACGTCCCCGCGATGAAGGGTTGAAATCAATGGAAACATAGGCCAATGCTTGTACCGGCAAACGGGTCGTGTTTCTTGGGGTTTGCCAGGGGGCTCTCTCAGAGTTCCTAGTAGATTTCCACAACCACCTAATTCTGACTTGCCTCAATGGGCCTGGAAAGAAAGGTTAACCTTTGGAACCTTTTCGAAACCTTGGCCCAAATTAGGAAAACACAAGGTCGAAAGGTCGTCTTCGGGAGACTGAGACTTCACCTCCACCAACCAAAGGGTCATGTTGAGACAAACCCGTTAGCAGACTCAACGCCCGCAAGGACTCAACTTCCGAGGTGCTGTGCCAGGCACTCCACGGCCCGCTCCACGTCCTCCTGAGACACCTGCGTTTGATCCGCGTTGGATCCGTTTGACCGGGGGGCCGACTCCTGTGCTGGGGGCGCCATGGACGCTTAGTGGAGAAGAAAACACATCGGGCCAGCGACTGTTTTGGCAGTTCCCGTCACAGGTTCGGCGTGCTTGCATGTAGCCTGTTTGGAATCCCAGTGGATTACCAGGGTGAAATATCAAATCGGACGCCGATTCATGTGTGTTGGCACAAGCAGCATAGCTGAAAAATAATTCATGACCTAAGGTAATCTGGACTAGGAAATTCTTTGTGGGGTTGACCCATGGTAGAAAAGGGAACAAACATCTGGAGATAGCCAATTTGTCATTACCTTCTTCATTAAGGGAACTCCCTTTGAGGAAACTTCTGGAACACCGCCTTATCTGGGCATACTGAAAGGACCTTTATATTGCAGGCAAACTCCTTCTAATGGTTACCGCTTGGCAACCCCTTTAGACAAAAGACAACATTATGCTTCTGCTGTTGGTTGGGCCCCCTAAAAAAAACACAAACTCTTACACAACCTTATGCTTGTTGTTGCAAATCACCTTCCTGTGGCGCATTTTTTGCGAACCCTCGCCCGGCCTCCCGCGTAGCTCCCTTGCGGAGCTGTGCCAAACATTGCCCCAAATCCAGCAGTCCCCCGTTCTCGTCGCGGGTGCGCAGGCACAGCGTCAGCACCTGCCATAGAGTTGGACGATACAAAGACCTTCCCTTGGTCTTCTGTGGATTTTTTTGCTTTCATAGCATGAAACCTCCCCTCGCCATTCCAAACAGAACTCGATCCAAACAAGGCGCCTCCTGGCTTCCGCCAAGCAAGACGTGCCCTGACTCCCGCCTGAACCGAGAGGTCGTTGTAGAATTGGCCCACCCCCAGTAGCTCGTCCCAAAGCCCCTTGGAGCTGGACAAAGGGTCCACCCCCACAGCCATGCACATCTCGCAGAAGGACTGCCGGAACTTGGGGTCCGAGTTGATGCCTCGTGACAACCCGACTCCCGTGGGATTCCAAAGCTTTAAGTGGGCTCCAGCAATTTGCGAAAGCAACATTGACAGGCTTAAAGTTTGATGGTCGCGTCAAATATCGAGGTCAACTTCGGAAGCCTGGACTCTTTCAGTGGCCCATGTAACTCTCCAAATGGACCTCTCTGGGATGGGAGTGGGGCCGGCCTTCTGTTGGTTTCATCCTGGCAGGCTCGGGGGGGTTTGCCCAGTGCTGGAAGGCCCCGTTTAGTTAAGCACTGTTGAGCACTCACTCCTTGAGTTTCTGAACGTTGTTGGGGGTTGGACCATTTTAGTGGCAAACCAACATGTTGGTTATCACTCAGGAGTGAGACCAGCTCTTGGCTTCTTTGTTTCTGAGCGGAGAATGGTGACTTTTCAGCGGCCACCTTGAGGCGTTTCTCTTGGCTTACATTCGAAGTGCAGCTTGGGTGAGGTTGGCCCAACATGGTGGAGCAAACCTTGCCTCATCGGACGTTGTAAGATGTGGACGTGCTTGTAGGATTTGAGCATCTTTGCAGATTGATTGTTCTAGCAACGGCCGAAGAACGTTGAGCATTTCATGTGGCCACTTAGCTCAATATACTGAGGCTAATGATGGGCTCAAGCACGCCGCGGGGAAGACTTGCTGATGTTTGAGCCTGCAAAGGGCCCACTCCGCGGGTCGGAGATGGGACAAGCATTCCGGTCATGAGATTGCCCGCGACGCAACTGCAAGGTTCTGGCTAGCAAGGTGCCTGGCAAGCCCAGTTGCTCCTTATGCAAGTGAGCAAATGACACCCTCCAATCAGAAATGCTTGCTTGAGATGTCCGGGACGGTGCGTCGGGTTTCCGAATATGCAAGCTGATTCCCTTGGATGCGACTGCGCAAAGCGCGTTACCCTCCCTTCCACGACCATGGCACCTGATGGGGGGTCCCTCCAAGAAGAAATTGACGTTAGTGGGAGAGAAGGTAATTAATTACTTCATTCTTCCCTAACGTTGCTCTTTCAACCTTCCCCAATCTTCAGGTACCCCCAAATTCGGTTCCCCCTTCGTAAGCATCTTGTAAAATGCTGTCTTTAAAGGCTCGCAAGCGAAGACTTGGTACCACACCTGTTTGTCCGATACCAAAATCATTCAAAGAGAAGAATTGCTCAAAGGGCCGCCTGAAACTCAAAACGAGGAAAACCGAATGGGGCCAAGTACTCGAGGAAGGGATTCAATGGCGTAGCACCCCATCCACGCGATCGGCGACCGCGCAAGTGCGCTACCGAGGCGAGGGCGGCTGCGGTGCTTGGCCGCAAAGGACTGGAGGGCAGTCTGCAGGGACTGCAGTAGAGCGGTGGCTTGCTGCGTTTTGTCCGCCTTCGGGCGCCGGCTGGTGCTGTTCGACAAGGACGAGTGAAAGTCCTCTAGTCAAAAAAGGACTTGATATTACCAATGTGTCGCTTTTTGTTTGCCGCAAGTGGACCAGGCAGCTGCCTTACTTTGGACACCGGCTCTGACAATCCTCTTTAGTTGTTTCTCGGAGTCCTCGGTTTCTTTACCGAGCGCGACGCACACATTGTACCAGTGCCACCCCTGGTTGCATCAACAAGAAGCTCCGGTCTGGGCACACCCAACACAAACTTCAACATGCCTTGGACTGCGGGTCCACAACCATCCCGAGCTCATGTCCTTTATGCTGGGCCTGCGTGTGCCGATCATAGTTCAAACCTAATATTGATCGAACACTGTAAGTTCACCCCCCCCCCGCAAATTTAGTTGAAAACTCCAAAAGGAGGAACGTCTCCTTACATCCGCTGGAAAAACTGTCCAGTAGTCATAGGCCCCCTTTAAAACCAGGGAAACACAAAACACATTCTTGAGCAAAGGGAAGTAAAGGACTAAGCAAATCCTCGTCATGGATGTTCAATACTAATGTCACACCTTGATTAGTTAACCCCCTCTGATTAAAGACGCCCCGGTTTCCCAGCCGACTGCCAACCAATACTACTTTAAAGGCGCCCTGCCACAAGGTTTGGCCAATAATTCCCTCTTGATGGTTGGGGCACCTTCCAGAACCCTCTGATTAAAGACGCCCCTGTGCGGCCAAAATGCAGAACAAATACAATTTTGACATTGCCAAAGCTATTTCCAATACTTTTGCCAATACTAACTCCTTTCATAGTCTCAAGGATTGTCATTCCAGAAGAACGCCAAGCCGAAAACAGCAAATTTATTATTACGATTTGTTTAAAAAAACCAAGCAAGGTTTGACAAGCTCGTACAGGGTACCCCCCCCTTCAAGGCTAGCCCCCCCCCAAAAAACAAAAACAAAACAAAACCCCTCTGATTAATCAAGCCCCTCTCCAGTCCAGCGTGGAAAATCAGAAAAAGCAGCTTCCTCTTTTACTTTCCTGTTGCAGTCCTGTTGGCCAGAGGATTGGCTAGGTCTAAATTGATCCTAGGGAGCCCCAAACGACCCCAAAAATATGGTTTTCCCCAAACCAGTCGACCTTGAGGGGGGGTGAAGATGAAAATGGGTACCCTCAAAAGAAATGGCCCACCACGAACCGACACGTGCCTCCATCTGCTCCCCCACCGCGCTTAGGGCGCTCTGCTGCTCCCGGCCTGATGCACTTGTTAGACCCAAGGGGCCCTCAAAACAGCCACCCTCCCAACCTATTTCTGAGTGGCTCAACTGAGCGGTTCCCTTCATCTGGAACGCAAAACAGGGGAAGTTGTCGCGCCAGGTCCTCCCTGCGATATTTCGACTTCCGTAGACTAGTGGGACACTCTGCCATTCAAAACAACACCAAACTCCATTCAGAATGTCACTCAAACCGAAAGGATCCAGGGGTCAGGCCGGGTCTTGTTGGGACATGAGTTTGCCTCCGAAACACCCCGCGGAAAAGGGATCCTCAATCCTCGCTGGTTCGTTTCCAGCAAAGACTTGCGCCCCCTTACAGGATGCATCCGGGCCAGGTAACAGATAACCTTTGCCATCTACTTTTGCGGATTCCCTCTACAACAGACAATCGCAATCTGTGATTCACACACTCAATATTATTGAACAGACAGAAACCCAGCCTCCCATCACGTCCCCCCCGGAATGCACAACCGCCTGGTTGATGTTGTGGGTGTTAGCCCACTTTTGCAGGCCTCCCCCGGGTTCTGCTTAGATGCGGGGTTGGCATTATTTCACTTGCCCAAGGGCCGGGAAGAAATACAGTTGCAAGGTGATCACCTTTTGGAACCTCAGAAACAACAAAAAGGAAAGGCACGAGGTCAGAACCGGTCGAATTCTTTGGACAAGTGAGTGAAGCAACTCACTTCTGGCCGTGGCAGGGGTTCAATTCCCCAAACTACCAATTCATGCCACTTATGGAAACTCCGGATTCATAAACCCACGGTGGATTCATAGGGGAGTGGCTCCGGTTCACTGGGGATTCAAACCATTTTTCCCCCACCCCGCTATATATTACTCCGGGATGAACATCTTCTTGCTGATTCTCAGCTGGGAATGAGTTGGAATGACCCCAAGTAACACCATCCATCCCATTGTCCCAGGGAATCCTCGCAATCGGTTCCCCACCCGGAAACTCGTTCCCCACCTCTCGCCCCAGGTCTTTGGGGGGTCTACGACTCGCCTTTCATCAGGCCCGCCAGCCCGGGTCCGCGCCGCATGGCGCCGAACCAAAAAAGAAACGCGGCACGGAGGGAGACGGGGCCTTGCAATCCGCGGGCGCAGTCGTCTGCAACCGCCCTTTTAAGGAAATACCAGGCTACCAACAAAACCAGACAAGCACAGGCCCCAAAACGGAGAGCTGTCCGGCTCTGCAATCAATTGTAGCCATTCGGATGCTGGGTGCGTGGTTTGTTTCCTGAGAGCAAGCGATTCGGGGGGTAGAGTTGTAGGGGGTGCAAAGCAACCAGGCATTCTTAAGAAACAGGCGTAGTCAAGTGCATTTCAGGTACGGGTTGTGGAGGATGCATGCTTACAAACCACCTATATAAGCTTGAATGCTGTATGTACCCCTTATATAAGTAACCCTCATACCCCCAAACCCACATGTGAAAATGCCGTTAACACAGCGGACAATGGAGATTAAACAGCGGCTTCAAGGATGGGCATCGGACATAATTGTGGGATAACTCGACGGCCAAGCAACTCGAGCCAAAGCTGCGGCAAAAGGGAGTCAGCAAGAAAGCCCAGCCGAGAGAGAGAAAGGCCTTCAAATTCAATCGAGGAGAAGCAGCAACAACTCTATCAATATCACCCAGCAACATGGCATCATTGACAAACTCAGAGTCGCCTTCAAATGATTGGACTGGCAGTGTTCAAAAACACCCCCCCCCCCGGCGACTTCCGTGATTGCTGGAAACAACCTCTCTCCGATGAATGGTCCCCAGGCATCCCCCAAATCACGTTTAATTTTTGGCAATTTCCTTCATGGGCTTCCCCAGTTCAGTGGAACCTGCTTCAAACCGGCCAGTGGGTGCCCGGTGGCCTGGCCATCCTTGGGAGGGCTGGGGGGGATCGAAACAACACCTTCCAAAAGCGTCAGGGAACGTAACCAAATCCCCCTAGGGGTGGTGGAGTAGTCATTGGGATATGTACGGGGTGGTGGCACCAGGAGGGCAGTTGGTCAATCAATGTTATTGAGGTTTTGATGGAAACAAACCGCCCCGCCAAAAGGTGAGGCAACACTGGTCTGCCACCGACAATATTTGTAAGGTGCTCATCCTGTAGGTGGCCAGATCTGACTTCTGTTCACCAAATTAGTGATTACAAAAAGTCAAGACAGTTCTTCGGAATAACTAATCCATGAAGCACAATGAATAAAGTCCCTCTTCAGCTTGGTCAGACAGTTGGACACGGGCAATAAGAGCACCGGTCGCTCGATGCAAAAAGCCCAGGTAGCATCCCCTACCGCAAACCCAGGAACCCTTCCGGAACCCTAGATGGAACCACTCCGAACCACCCCGACGCCGACAAATAAGCTTGTCACACAATCAGCTACAGTTCTCTCAAAGTAGATGGCGCGCTTCCCTCCTTTTTCGCCCCTGGAAGTGACTCCAGCGATTCCTTTTCCCCGTATAGGTAACCAACAAAACCTTGGTTGACATTGGAAGGGGAGCAAACAAATAACTCTTAGCAGTTCAAAAATGCAACCATGAAACCACACGACAACCATGAAACAACCACAACCACGAGCAACAACCAACAACAAGCATGAAACAACCAAAACCAACCAACAAAACCACCCAACCCACACCTGGCGATCCGTTCCCTAAACGCCCAGCTGCTGAGCACCAGCGCCACCAGCAAGGACCGCTTGGTGCCGCCCACCGCGCGGATGTGGGAATACTTCTCCTGCTTCACCTGGCCGGTTCCACAAAGCGGGTCCAGCGCAACGGCCCGGCTTCGGGTCCAACATGGGGAAAACACCTTGGACAATGTCCAGGCCCATCCGCTTATGGCAAGAAAACACCGTGGTTTTAACATGGGTCAAGGGGAAATCGTTTGGAAGAAAGCGTCAACATACCTGGCTTCGTAGCTGAAACGCCGAAGTGGTTTGAACAGTGGATTCAAACGAAGCCAAAAGAAATACGCAACATGGAACCTGAACTTACCAAACAAAAAACTTCTCTACAAGTGCATGTGATTCAAAAGACATGTTTAGGGGATGAAGTGTTTCGGGTTGCAACAGGAAAGCACTTTCAGATCATATGAGCGACGGAGCCGGCGAGTGCAATTTAAAAGTTGGATTCAATGTTCCAGTCTCCACCCTTTGAACTTGGGGTGACCTTTTGGCACAGTACAAGGGCTTTTCTGGTAAATGGCTCATAAACCCATCTAAACCAGTGGAACCCCTCAAATTCTGGCCAAGCTAGCCTAAAAGGGCACCTGTGGCCATGTCCCCTTCTGGAAACTCCAGGAAGATAGAATGTCGTTTAGCTGAAACTATCAACAGCAATCAAGCAAACTTCATTGAGAACTTCGGAACCCTCTTGGAACCAGCGCCCCAACAACAAAAACAAAACTAACACAGACATGGGCGTGTCCTCTTTTGAGGGTGTCCCTTGAGCGGAGTTAACCAGGAACCCAAGGCAATTTCACGTGTTTTCTTTTTGGCCCCCCGATCTTGAGACAAACCCACACCGCCTGCGCGAGCATGTAGTCCACAGGCTTGAGTCCAAGCGCTTTCAGCTCCTAAGTCGGTGGTGAAACATGTCGCCGCCAACTGCTTGTCCAGAACCAAACGGCAGCATATCACTTCCTGCGTGGGTTGGCCCAAAAAGTGAGAACTTGCCAGTTGTCACCATGGTCCAAGCCCAAAAAGTGACTTTTCAGTCAATGCAACCCAGGGAGTGAGTCAGTGACTCACTGGTGAAGTCGTAGGCCAACTCCACTAGTTGGATCTGCCGGGAACTCCTGAAAATGAAAACCGAACCGTGGGAACTCAAATAACTATTGAACTTGGTTGACCCCCGTAAGAAGGCAAACTAGATTTGAAGGACAGGTAGACCTCTGAAAATAAAAAACAAAACAACAACAAAAACAACTGGCATGAAGGCAGAACCTGTGGGAGCCCGGGTGAACAAAAACCAAGACATGAATGCGAATCAGTCCAATCCGATCGATGTGCTATAGTTGCAAGTTGATGGCGGCCCAGTTTCGAGGTGTTCGGGGGGTACCCCCTGGCTTGGTAAATCAGTAATCCAAAGCACCGCGGGGCAAAGCGACTTATCTGAATGTCAAAACCTGTGGAGAGTTGAATCTCCTTCTGAGGTTCGGGCCCTTGTTGTTCACCGCAAAATGTTCATATGCGTTTTTGGTGCGAGGAGAACACTGTATATTGATACATTTACCGCTAGCAACTCACAAGCTCGTTTCCCGGCGGGTTGACAACCGCCAGCGGTTTGTACAGGATCCGAACAACCTCCTCGGAGCAAACTAAACACGCCTTGTTGCGCACCCTGCAGTCGTTTCATAGCTGCTCCCGCAAGCCCCATGTCTCCACACTGCTGCAAAACATCAAAAGCTTTGGACCCTTGCACAGCAGTCTGCCCAGGGTTCCCTCAAAAGTTCGATTTGGAGACAGCTGGTTGCATTCTTTAAGGAGGTCCCGGATAGTGCTCTTGAGATTTGAGCCTCTTTCCAAGCAACCACGGAAAGATAGGGGCTTCCTGCAAAGGAAAGAAGCCGTAACCCGGTTTCCAGGATTGCTGGAGGGAGAGAATACCTTTCATGGGTAAGACCTTGCTTGCAGTTCTTCACACGGTGAATTTGCTTCTCGTACAGAAACCCTTGGTTGTTGGTTTGGATTGGTGGTTTGGGATCTGCATCCCTTGCAACGGGTAAATGGTAAACCACCCAACCACCAAACCGCCAATCCAAACCACTCAAGCAGCTAATGTTGGCACTTTTCTCCATGGGTGCCCATGAGATCAAGGAATTCTTCTCGCGGCCTGAACGCTCTTCGTTCAGGGGCCCGGGTGTTTCCCACCTGGACATTGCGCGAATCGGCCCATGGTTGCGGAACATGGGACATTTCCTGCTATATAACGATACAAGTTGCCAAATAACTACTAACTCTGCTCCCAAATGATCATGACTTGGTTTGGGTTTTAAGGCCCAAAACACCTCTCTAAATATTTACCCCCCTTCTATTGGGTGTTTCCGCCAAAACGCTGCCTTCGTGTCATCCGATTCTCTCTGCAGAATACTTGTTTGAAACAGTGCATTGTACTGATGGCAGGGCATGGACGAGGCATGGTCACTCAAACGGACCCAATTGCCGCACCTTGGCCGTCTTGGCTATCTGCCGCCGTATGGCGCCGGCCGCTGGAACGGTTGGTTTGCTTGGGTCTCCCTTGCCTTCCCCTGTTCAGGGCATTTGGCTTTCCTATGGGTTGCAAAAGAGCTGTCTCTGCCCTCAATGAGAAACTTGAGAATTCCCATTGCCCCAAGCTCAAAGGAAGAGCCAAACCTTTTGCAGCCCCATTTATGGGCCCAAAAGATGAAGCCGCTCCGAGACATCTGTGCATCTCTTTGCTCTGAATCTCTGGATCTAATTCAAAAGCATGCGTATGCCCTCGCTTCAAAATACATGGAGTCTCCATGACCCGAAAGTGGGGCCATGACCCATTTGTGGGTCCATACACCCTGGTGAATGGAATGCATCGAATCTAAACCAGAGCCATCTATTTTACCAAACTAACCTAAGAAGGTAATGACCCCGTGTTTAAAGGGCCGTGGAGACTCCAGGTAGTCTTCCCGACAAGTCCAGACCTGCAAACAAGTGCTCACGGATTCGCCTTCGCAGGCGAATCCGTGCTTTCGGTTTGTCACCCTATCTCAAGATTGGGTGCAGAGTTTGCTTTCCAAAAAACAAAAGGTGTCCTTCTATTCTCCCTTTAAACCAAGGACTCAAGGTCTGGTTCAGCTGGTTAGGGACAAGCTAATAAATACAAGGTGATCACCACTAACAAATGGTTGCCAACATGGGCAGGTGAGTCTACTGTTTGTGTCAACCAATCTGCCTGTCTCCCTGGGCTAAATGGGAACAACCAAAAGGTTAGGTCGAGAACCGCCTTGGGCAGCTGGGACTTTAGCAATCCCAGCGCAGCAGCGTCGAGAGCTGTTCCGGTGCCACATCCAGGTCCACCAAGATAAAGCCACCCTGTGTTGCGCTCACCAGGCCTGAACTGGCAATTTGACCTTGAGGCGATTTGTTTAAACTCGGCTCCTTGCTAAGCTTGTGTCGCTTGGGTGTTCACCTTGCGGCCCTGGTTTTTCACCTTGTAGCCCGTTTGTTTTCACCTTGTGGCCTTCTCTTCAGAACAGGGGAAACCAAAGGTCAAACAGTTAAACATGACCCAAGAGGGAAACATGCCGTGGATGGAAACATCTACGCCAGGCACAGTCGGGACTTGTGGTTTATGCTGGTATTTATGGAATTGTATCCTCTCCCAACTGAGAATCTATAACGGATGGTTCGTGGGGCGCATAACCATGCATTCCCTCATTGGCTGACCAGCAACTTCTCCCCAACAAATACCGGTGCTTCTCAAAATGGCGGGCGTTCGCCCGCTTTCTTTTTGGCAGGGCAGCCAAAAGGACACAAACACCGAGCTTCTTCACAGCCCACAACACTGAACAACATACTTCAAGGCCATGTTCAAGCAGTGTCGGTTTTGGAGGTATGGAGGTTGTATGCCTCTTAAATAAGGGGTACATGCTGCCTGTCAAGCTTATATTCGTGGTATTTAAGCATCCATCTCTCCAGAATCCATACCTGCCATTGAATACCCTCACCAACTAACACCTGTATCAGGGAGCCTGACATTCAAAGGAAGGCTCCTGCTTCGGATTGCCCACTGACGGGGAAACAACACGCTGCAGCGAAGGTCGTCCTTTAGCTGGTACCTGTGTTAAACCGTTAAATCGCCTTTGAGGGTATTCGAACCAAAGGAGCATCCTCGCCAAAGTAAGCTGTCAAACTGTTTTTTGGCTGAATTCAACGGGAGCCCCACCCAGAAAAAGAAACGCATGTTGCTTCATGGTCGACTTCAAAGAGCAACCCGCCGAAACAGGTGTTCTCAAAGGCAAACCCACCCAAACCGAAACATTGAGCGGGACAGAGAGTGCCCCCGCTTGTGAATCAGGAACTTCCAAATGGCAACCTGCGAAATGACTAGTGAACAAAGTCAAACAACCTGATCCTTGAGCCGTCCAAGTCCAAGGTAACCGAGCTGCTGAACAGCACGCTGATGGACAAGATCCAAACCTGGAAGCAGTCCCCGGCGATGAACGCGAAGCCTCGGCGCATCCCCCGCGCAAGCGGCGTGCGTATCCCGCACGTATCTGGGCTGCCCCTAGCAAAGGGTCCTTTAGGCTTGATGGAGTAGCTATGCTTTTTCACAGTTCCAAAGGGCCAAGGTTTGTAGATGGCGAGTACATGACAGGTGCTCAGCATGTGTTCCAACAGGGTTTTATTCCAAGAAAGTTGCAAGGGCCCTTTGGGGTGCTTGAGAATAGCATAGTTCATCTCCCATAGATTAACGTGGAACGCAAAACAACGTTCATTTCTGGAGGTAGCTCCCTTCGGGAGACAGCTGTTCTGGGTCTAGTGAATTTGTAGGGGAGTAGTGATGATAGAGGTAAACTAGTAGTAACTATTTAGCTATGGATACTATTCTAGCGCAAGGGGCCACATGTTCCACAATAGCTGAAAGGCGCAATGTTCGGGTGGGAACTTCTGGCAAACTCCCGGCTTCTTCCACCATTGAGCGGTTCCCCCACGAATCTTCCGGAACGTGTCCGATAACCGCCAAAGCAATCCCCCCCCCAAAAAAGAAACCCCTTCAAAGGCAGACTGCTGCCTTTTTCACTGGCTTTAGACAAGCCCTCTTCGTAGGTCTCGCCCATTTCCCAACAAAGCTTGCGAAGGTATGTCGAAATGGCAAGTCATGGCAAGTCTAAACAGGAAAAGCAAACCATGCTTCCAAGCAGTGTGCACTAGCAGGTGAAAAAACCATGATGCGGGAATTTTTAACCCCCTGTCCCCAAACACGTGCCAAATGCACCTGCGCACCCTCTACCACACCACCCACAAGCTCGCCAAGCAATCCCCCGGGGTTCAATTCGGGTTGGAAGCCTGACCTCAAAAACGGGGTGTCCCTCTCCCCCTGGCAGGAAATTGTGATGGAACTAAATCAAGCGCCCAAATCCCATTGATTGTTGATTCTACCAAAATGGTTCTGCAGGTTCATATTGCCCTTGCCACAACAACCCCCATTAAACCAGCACAACCACTTCAAACCGTGCTGGGGAGCTGTAGTACTGCAGCACGAAGGCCAGGGGTGCTCGCATGATACGCTCAGCCTGACATGGCAAAGTCTTTTCTAATCCACAGTTGGGACATCGAACATGTTGTGCGTGACAACACTCCGTGTTCCCGCGCAGAGACAAAGAAACAAAGGGTTGTCCGTCTCCCTCTCTCTCTCTCTCTAAGCGGGTATTGGATTGTCACCTCTTTTTTGTGGGACAGGGCGGTTGTCCTCCCCAAACAAATGATAAATTAATCCCCGTCAATATACCGGCAACCGATAGGGACCTGCTTAAAAAAAAAAAAAAAACGAACCAACCTTGCCAACCTTTGACAACGTATACAACGTGTTTCCACCTGGACGTGTGAATTCGACCCTCTTATGAAACATGGGTGCCAAGTAGCAAAGCGGGTCTGGAAAAAAAACAGAAAGAAAACAAAACATAATATCCATCCCCTTTTGTTTTCTTTTAAGCGATGCTGACATGCCCACAAATGGACATTATACCTATTGCGTCACAGTTCGCTCCCTTCAACATGCAGCATGACTCCTAGCAGCACCCAACTCCCAATCCAACCAAGGTCCCTCAAAACAATATTTTTGGGTGTTCTTTCCGGTCTCGGTAAAGAAGCCCCTTTGCCCCTTTGGTGTCCCCGGAAGATCTAAGTCTGGCGATCTAGCGCCCGAGACCCTGCTGAAGGGGGCCAAGTACCGCGAACAGCTTCTGACTGGCTCAGCAGATCGCACCAAAGGCGACTCTCCAGCAATAGGAAGCCAGCGCTGTGAGCCGCTTGTGCAACAGTATCGTGGCAGCATAGGCCAAATTGAAATCACATGAAGCCGGCCATTGGACAATTCAGCACTTGAGATAGCACTGCGGCGGCATGAAGACTTCTATCCTAGGAACCCTCCGCAACAAAAAAAACGTATTTCCAGTGACAAATTTCCTGAACAACCATGGAACAACGAAGGCAAACCTCCTGACACGCAAATGGAAGGAGTCCCCAAACCCATTTCCGCAATGTCCGTCCGTCCGCCAATTTTCTGAACCGATAAGAGGATTTCGACCGACCGCCGACCCCAACAAATTCCACCTGCCTGCCGGCATATATGCCTCGATCCTTCTTTGAAACCCATCGACCGACACGAATCTCCTGACTCCTGACTCCGAGCAACCGCGTGGCATTCTGGCCCCAGTATTTTACCTTTGTGAAAGCCACCCCCTAAGTGGCAAGGGAAACAACTCCAATGTCTGACTTTAACAACCCCTAGAAACAGTCAAAAGAATGATTTGAGGGAAACCCAAATGTCTGACTTTAGCCCTTACAATCAAAAGAATGACCCCAGGCGCGTGACCAAAACCCCGCGACCGCGACCGCACCTGGGCGATCTCCAGGTAGCTCTGCGAGACGAAGCCTTGGGCTTTGGAGGTTTTGAAGGCCTCCAGCACCGCCTGCGGGCCCCGCTGCACACACCTCGCGGGATTGGAGGCGAGGCGGTGGCAAAAAGACCCCCCTGTGGGTGTCGAAGGAACACCATTTGGGAACCCCCTCAGAAAATGGCGGGCTTGGATGGTGGGAAAGAAGGTAACCAACCAGGATGTCATGGGTTCTGAAAATCGTGAATGGGAAACCCAGAGGACAGAAATTGCCAGGAGAGGCCCCAGATGTCATGTTCAGCCGGCAAAAACGCGCAGTTCGCCAAGTGAGAAGACGGTTTTAGGCAATTTTGCAGGCTTTGAGATGTGCGGGTCTAAGGTGGATACGGCGTGGCATGGCAACCAGCGATCCGAAACCATGGGAAACAAATGAGGCAAACAACATCAAGCAATCAGTGAAGAATAGTTTGGCCAAATACCCTGCACATGCTGGGTTTTCTACTGGCTTGTTGGAAGTTGATTCGGTAAAATAAGTGCCCTACATTCCGCGACGAAGTGAGGAAGATGATGCTCGTGACCATTTCCCGCAGACAATCTCGGAAGCCAGTGGATGTTACACGTAGGGAACAAGGCAAACCCCGAAACACCCCATGAACCGAATCCTGAAGATCAGCAGAGATTGAAATTGTTCAGGGATCCGCATGCAAAGACTGCTTCATCATTTTGAAGCACATGTCCACGGGTATCACGGACTATGTTTGCCAAAACCTTACTATGCATCCCCAGGTCTCCTAAAGAAGCAGCAGACGTGACCTTAGGGAAGACAGGGCCGTATTGAAGTTATAGGGAAGACAGGGACGTATTGAAGTTATTGGTATAGGCTATAGGCGAAGGCAGGTCACGACCCTTTCCTGAATGGCCCGAAACAATCACTGATGACCACTATAAGTCAGATTCGTATGGTTTGGCTGGGCTTGCTAGGGCTCTAAATCACCATGGGCGTATTGAAACGGCTTCAAGATTCCTTCGTTGAAGGATGGTTGAAGGTGCTTAAATCAATGTCCTTCCACTTGCGTTTTTACAACCGTCCTTTCATTGGTGCTTTGGATTCGATTGGATTGATGGCTTGGGGATTTGAACGGGTGAAGGGGAAACCACCCCTAACCTCCACACAGAGGGAAGCTGAACAACCTCTCCTTAGGAAACTCGCCAATCTCAGGGCCCCACCCCTCAAAAAGCCAAACACTTTGACCTGCAACAAGCCCCGAGGTGCTGGAACAAATGGGCCCGCCCAAGAACAAACACTTGGTCAACGTTAAGCTACACCTGTAGGTACCTTTTTTGTTTATGCATCATTCAAATGTATGCTGACTTCCTGAGGGGATGGCCAAAAAAGCCCAAACTGTTAGTTTGTCACTAAAATTGTCTTCCCCAAAAACATTCCAGGAACTCAGGGAGTGAGTCGAAAGCCAAGGGCAAAGATGCCAGATGGTTCCACACGTTGGACCTAGAAAAGGGTGAGTTTAGGCAAGGAGAGCAACACGCCGACTCCGACAAATGGCCTGGCCACTGTTGAGGACACCAAGAGTAGCTGAAGAAAGGCGAAGCCCCAGTTGCGAGCGCCGAGAAAGATGAGCAAGCAGAACCTTACAGGCTTCCCTCTCTCAGAGGGCGTCAATCTCAAAAGCAGGCTCGGAAACCAAGGCATAAACCAGCAAAGGAACATATGCTCGGTTGTTCGTATCCTTGCTTTCCACTTACAAGGAAAACGTTGCAAAGCAAAGGGCTGGATATCAACTGTTCACCCCCTGTGCAACCAAACAACTTGCAAAGCAAAGCTTCACATGAATTCGGAGCTCCCTGACTTCAGAGTGGCTGTTGGAATCCGAGCGTCCACAAGATCGGCATACCTCCAAAAGGAAACCTTGAAGGGTGAAGGGGGTGGGGGGGTCACCCAATTCCACGTATCCAGCATTCAATACCATAAAAAGGAATTCCAGCCCCCCCTTTCCCCCCCGGCAATTCAATTTTTCAGGGACCTGCGGGGATCCTACACCTGTTGGGGGCCAGGCCCAACAATTGCCTTATCTTGAACCAGCTCTTGAAGGACAAGCCTTTTAACCCAAGGTTGACCATGTTGACCGAAAGATTCGGGCCGAGGCACAGGTCAGTCCCGAAGTCCAAGGCCAAAAGTGCTAAATCGAGGTGCAGCCACCAGCTCCAGTTATGCGTCAGCTGGTCCCCGTTGCAGAGCTGCTCCTCAACCGATTTGACATAGCCGATCAGCAGCCCCCAAGCCCCGACCAGAATGGTGGTCAGAACCACGGGTGACCCTTTGGCAAAACCAGATGGCCCTGTAAATGGAATACGTAAAACGAATCTAAACCAGTGCCATCCATTTCTAACCAAGCTAACCTAAAAAGGACACCTATGGTCAGAACCCTTCCTTTCCTGGTAGGGGGCCTTTGCTTGTTCCCGATTAATTGAATTTGAAACAATGCAGCACTGTTTCAGCGCCCTTGTCAAACCCGTACGCGCCCAAAACTACAATTTGGGGTCGCCCAGGGTGGACATCAGAGTCATCCAAAAAGTCTTTCAAGGCCTCCAAACCAATCCGAACCGAAGCAAGTTCCGCTGCGGCTCCTGCAGCCGCTGCTCTTCCTCTTGTATGCGATGGCGCAAATTTGCATCTGGCGCCACTGCCCAGAATTTCTCCCAGCGCGCCAGAACGACTGGCAGGTGGCGAAAGCCCGCTCGGGAAGGCAAGTAAGAGCTTTGCCTTTAAAAGGAAAACAGGAGGCTGGCTTTCTAGCGCTCAACCTGGTGGAAGTACAATAGGTTCCCCAAACGTGCAAGTAACACATCACAAAAAACAGACAGAAGTTCCCCTCACTTGCAATCTCATGGCTGCTGAGGTCTCGGCGGAATCTGGAAACGTAGGACAAGCCCAAAATCGCCCATAGCTTGACACAGCCATGGGCCCCTTCAGATCTCCCTGATAGTGAAAGTCGCAAACAGCCCAGCCGAGGTATTGGCTACCCAGGACGTGGAAATGGGTCAGCCTTTCGGAACCTATGGGCCAAATCAGGGAAACCAAAAGGTGAAAAGGTCGATTCACGTTGGGCAAGTGGGGCTTGAATAATTTCGAAGTGTCATTTCACAGTCCCAGTCATGTCCCAGTCATCCCTGGTCACTATCAACGCAAGTAACACCGGCGGCACATGTACGGGTACATAGGCAGTATGGCAGTACATGCCGCGATCTTTATGCAACTTAATCTCAGCACAAAGGTGCCGTGACCAGCTGCCAATGCTTGAAAGGTCTGAGCCATTGTTGAAATGTCAAAGCCTTCATTCTAGCTTTCGTTTTAGAAGGTATAAACTACGTTTTAGAAGGTATAAACTTGCTTGTTTGTTTGACGGGTAGCATCGGATGCCCCAGCCGCGGAACCACGTGAACATGCAGCATAGGGTGTGTCCTGGATCTGGGAGTCCCGCTCTCTTTTTTTCGGCGGCATCTGATGGATGCGTGGGTTGGCCACAACCTGGGATTTCACCTTGAGGAATTGTCTCAAAATGGCGCAAAATGACTGCCTTTGAGAAAAACGATGAGCCTGGCCCCAAAATGTAACCCTTTTCTTAGTTGTGGGGAGGAAGCATGGGCTCAAGCGACTCGTTGTAACAGGCACGGGGCACAAAGCAGGCAAAGCACCGGCGTGGCCAGTGGCACCGCACTCATCCAGGCGTCCTCGCAGCAGGTCATCTCCAAGGTGAGAGGCCAAGGGACCCGACACAAATAATATGTTGGGGGAAAAAGACAGTATATACTATATGTACAAATATATAAGTTTTTGAATGTATAGATAAAACAGCATATGTATAGACATTTGTGCATATATATATATATATGTTTTCAGATCTATACTTATATATATAGAACCCCTGGAATGCTCAAGTTGTTGTTGTTGAAGAAATACGGGTGTAACATGCACTTTCCAGGATGTTTTAATACTGCACTCCTTTCTAGACTTAAATCCTAGCTTCAGTACTTAGTGCACTCCAGGATGTGTGCTAGCACGTGCTAGCACATCCTGAGTTGAAGATTGGATTGAAGGCCGAAGACTATCTTACAACTCTGTCTGCGGTTCTTCAAGTCTGTACATTCTGTACTTCGGGCAATCCAGGACGTGCTAGCACGTGCAAGCATCCTGGAGTGAAGGTTGAAATTGAAGATTCTTTGACAATCTTTCTGGGATTCTTCAACCTTCAGATCTTCAATCCAGGATGTGCTAGCACGTGCTAGCTCGTACGAGTTTCTCCTAAGTATGGGTTGGAAGATTTCTAGAAAAAACGCGTTGATAATCTTCAATCTTCAATCGATGTGCTGCTAGCACGTGCTAGCACATTCTGGGTTGCCCTGAGTACAGATTCGGAGAATCCGAGAGAAAACTGTCAGCTGGCAGATCCTGCGTTGCCCAAGTATGGATTTGAAGAATCCAAAATGGCAGACAAGGAGCGCGCGTTCCAAGAGCCAAATTAGCCTGCATTTTGCCAGGGGGGAAACATGTTTTTGAAAACTTTACAGTTTTGCGTGGACTTGAGGGCTGGCCAGGATGGACGATTCTAAAAAAACAAAATCTGGAAAAAACATCAATCTTCAATGCCGCTGGGAGAACCTTAAAGAGAGAACGCTGTCAAGCTTTTTGGGGGCCAGGACTGAGGATGTTCTACATCCATTTATGTGGAATCTTGAAGTCGCCCGTCGGTCCAGGGCAACATGATCTGCGCGAATGCTGAAAACACAGCGTCTTGCAGCATTTTTCGCCAAGAACCGGGTGTATCTTTGAAACCACATTTTTGTTATTGGCTTGGCACAGTTCTTGCTTGGATACAACAACATGGAGTTTGATAAAGGCACAAACCCGAATGAAACTGAGCTTGAATCCAGTTTTAACTGACCATGAGAATAGCTGTGTTCTCCAGTTGGTTTGGAAACGCACAAGAAACTGCATCAGGTGAAAGTTGCATTTGGTTTTACTTCGAAACAGCTTTCAACTTGGATATCCTTCCTAAATTGAACGTCAATAGTTGTTTTTGGCAATGATTCAAAAGTACTAGATAAGTAACACACAACTGAGACAGCTGCTTTGCAACTTTTGCTTGTATACACTAAGTTAGAATGTATATGGAATTAAAACAACAAACTGGATTGACATGTTAATGCAACTGCACAAGAACATGAGGCACGTTAATTTTGATTTGGATGTCAGATGCAAGTAGGATTGAATTCCTTTCCTCCAAGTGGATGATTTGCTGAACTTCCTTGTCAAAAAATAACCACATAACAGAGCTGCTACAGGCACGATGAAGCTGCCAAAGCATACTTCGTGTACTCTTGCGCTGAAAAGTTGTGCTTTTCGAGCTGGGGCTGCCAAAGTGCACTTTGCATACTCCAATGTCACTTTAACTGCACTTCGCGCACGCCAAGGTGACTTTCGAGCTGTTGAACTAGGAACTTTTTTTGAACGTTGAGCTTGACTTCTGCTTGGTTGGACTTTGCATGGAGTTGCACGTCCTGCCAATTCAGTTCAGAGTCCCCCCAGTCTGGCCGAAAACCTGAGTATTAAGGGGGGTAGCATATATATGTTTCTACACATATGTTAGCAATGCAAGTGACGGTTTGCATAAACGGCCAGCCCCCACTGAGGGAAACACAGTTGGAGGGTGCCGCATTCTCCAGCAGAAGACAAGGAGTCGGCCAATATTTTGGGTGTTGTTTTGGGGGATACTTGTTGTGTCAGTTTTGGAACGGGGCCGGGTGAGAAGAGTGGCAGAGTTTCCGAAGCGCAGTTGGTCTCCCTGCATTTGGTGAACCCTGATGGAACAAGACGAGCGATGTGGGCCGCGTGAAGATCCTTTGCTCGATTGTGGATCCTTTGAACGCCGGCATGTTGCTAGTCAGAGCAGGGCGCAAACGGCTTCTCGTTTGCACATCAAAAAGGCTCCCCCTAATTGATCTCCGCGCCGGTCCCGAAACCGAGACGCGGTTCACAAACCAAGGTCCCCGCTTCCATGTTGGCTTCCACTGATGATTGGGGACATTGCCCAGTGGACATTTCAAGGGCCTTCTGGACACTTGCATTGGGTTTTATTGACCAAACAACGTCATGTGCTTTGTGTCTTTTGCAAAGAGGGTGGCTTTTACCGACACAAAGCCATGGAGTGCAACGCAGGACCAAAGCGAAGGGGGTGTCCTCCGAGTTACCCAAGTGATTTTGTGGAATTTCAACACCCTCCTCAACCCAAGTGGGTTCATACCCTCGCCCAGAGCAACAAGCCCCTCCCTAGACACCAAAGTTGGGCCAGGACCAGGACCAGCGAAAGGGCAACCGATTCACCCAGTGAGATGGGGTCGATCTTCCCGCCAGGTGAACAATTCTTTGACTGAGTGGTACCTCAGGTTCTGCAAAAACCAAACAACAAACAATCCAAAAAGGGTGTCCGGTTTTACTTGAGCCACCGACCACATGGATGCGACAACTTGTTTCATGTGGCGACCGGACGTGGCCCATCGCTCCACGAAGAGGCTGACGGTAAGGTCCACTTGACCCTCCGCCTGGGCTTCATTGCAGCGGGTTGGTTCCCGGCAACCCCTTGCCCGCAAATTAACCTACACAATCAGGGGGTGCCCAATTCAGGAGGTTAGGGATGGCTTCTTGTGTTCCATTTTAAGCGGAGTTTTCTGGAAGGCCAACCGCCCAAAAAGGTGGCGGGGAAGACGTGAGGACTTCACTGACAAAAGACTAGGGAACTACACCAATAGCCCATGCAATCTTCTCTTGACATCCCCTTGCAGCTTTCTTCAGGTGCCAAAAAGGGGGGCGGAGGGTACCAGCCAAAAAGTTGTGTCAGTCCCTTGAATCAATCTTCTACGGGCCTCCCCCTTTCCCCGTGCGGGGCCCCGAGAAAAAGCAAAAACGCGGCGCGGCGCCTGGTTCCCACGTTCCCGCATGACCAACCTGACCGACCCGGCGCCTGGTTTCGGCACTGGGCAGCCAAAAGGTTGCAGGCGCCGTCCAGCCAACTGGACCGCAGGCACCGGGTGTACTCCTGCCATGTGCTTTGCGTGCCATCTGAGTGCCCAGTTGAGCCCTCCATTTTGCCCAGGCTCAGGGAAGACGCAATTTTGACCCCAGATCAACAGACCGGTTTCATCACTAGGGGGGGGGGGTATTCCCCTGCAAAATTGACGAATCTCGCTCAAAAGGAACACCCTCCTATAAACCAGGGGCTTCTTTCAATCTGGGGTCAACATCACAAAACTCTGGTTGAGTAGTGTACGCCTGGTTGAGAATGGGGGGGTGTCCCCTTTTAATGGGACTTTTGTGAGTGACACCTCCCTGTTAACAGGACAGGTTTATTGATTCAACACTTGACAGCTCAGCCAATGGCAGTGACCAACAAAGCATCCCAGGCTCGTCACACACAAACCTCGCAAGGCAATCCAAACATTGGTCATGACCATCGCCCTTTCAAACCCACAGGCGGAAATGGCACATTTTAACTTAAGTCGATTGAACTGCCAGATTCCTTGGGCCCCTTTGACCCTCCTATAGAACACAAAGTCCGACGGAGACGTCCCTGGGCAAACCGAAGCATTTGTTGGGCCCCCTATACAACACACACACACACACAGCCCCCCCCCCTCCAAAAACAAGGGGCACCCCCGAGCTATGGGGTCCCCACACCAATTTCTCCGCGTCCGCGTCCGCGACTGTCCGGAGTCGTCCGTCCTGGGGCGAGAAAGTTGTGCCGCAGCCCTGGATCCAGGAAGGCACTTCCGCGCATTCCGGCTGCCAGAAGTGCAGAACCGGGGCCACGCACATGTCCACTGGCCGGGCCATCCTAAGCACCCGGAACTGAAACCTAACCAACTTGTTGGGGGAGTTCCTGGGACACATAACCCGACTGCTTGGATGGTCCCAAGTAAATCTGATACTAGTTTATGAGCAGTTGGAAAATCAAGCTGCTGCAAGATTTAAAGGATTCCCTGGGGCAGCCATTGAATGTACAAGGAGTTCCCTCACAAACAGTGGATTGTTGGGTTTCATGCTCATCACGGAGAAAGTTCGTTGGGACCAGGCCGTTGGATTCATAACGCCTGAAGATCCCCTGGGACAAATCCCTTACGCACTCACAGAAAAGGCGCCTGAAAAAAAGGAGATCCCCAAAATGATTGGTTTCTGTTGGGGTGCCATCTAAACCAACCCCCAAAGTCAGCTTTCCACGAATTGCTGGCTTGGATTTGTGGTTTTCCATGCACCCTCTACAAGAACTAGGGCGTCAAATCCCCAAACCGCCACTCCAAACCACCAACCACGGGTTGGAAAAAAGGAAACCCTCCCAGAACAACAACGGAAAGCCCAATTGTCCCATGCCCGAGCCTCAGGCCCCATGTTCGTCCAGCCTGGCTGGCTTCCCTCTTAGGCCATACCTCGCACAGGTCTTCCAAGAACCCCTGCAATGGCTTCATGTTTATTCTTGGGAGGGCAACGGTTCCTCTTGTAGCTGGTTGGCTTGAAAGGCTGCAAACAAGCCAAAACATAGGTGCCATTGGCCAAAAGAGCCAACGTCCGCAGACTAGGCACGCGCCTTGATCGGCAACCTTTTGGTGCACATGTTCAAAGGGCGTTTCTGGCCACCTACCAGTTTCAGGGCATTCCAAACAACAAGCATCATAGCAAATCCAGTGTGTGGTTCATGGTCTTTGTTTGTCTGTTAAAACAACCAATATAAAGGGTCCCTTAAACAGAACACACACACACACACACCCATTTGGTGGTTTTCCCAGAAACATGGACGGTTTTCCCTATGTTTCCTGTTGGGCCCGTCTGGAGCGAAGCTTCGTGAGGAGCCAAAGCAGCACACTGCCCAAGCGCAGAGTCGCGTGGAGGGTGTAGAAGCCCGTGGCCGGCGGTGACTGACTGGACAGGCCATAGCAAGAGTGTTGCTCCTTAGACTTCGGATCAAACCCCAGCATCAGGTTTCTTTCCTCTTCATGGTAGCCTTTTCACCTTGCTTTATAGGGCAAACCAAAAGGACAAAAACGTATTTGATGGCCCCGTGCGTTGACACTCAGATTCCCTCTAGTCTAGTTGATGGTCTGGATTGGTGGCTTGGAGGTGTTGCGGGGTGGTTCCCATTTAGATACCCTCTAGAAGAACCCAGGGTTCAAATCTTCAAACCAGAAACCCAAACTGCCAACTAAGGATAACCTGACAAAAGGGTCCGCCCCCACTCCCCCCGCTGCAAAAGAAAAGACCCAATGGGGGTAAAAAGGGGAGGGGTATGCTCCCCATTTTGTCCCGCGCTTTTCGGGCGGTCAATGGAACAAACATCGGAACCCCCTGCCAACCTAAGGTCAACAAATGTTCCAGTAAGATTGTCGAGCAACAAGGATTGCTCATCAAGGAAAAGAAAAAAATACCCGTGGCCACTCGGAAAAGAAAAAAATACCCGTGGCCACTCAAACATGGCAAAGCAAACCAGAAACAGAACGAACCTGAGTTGAGGCAGGTCTTGTTAGCTTCCTTATCATGGGCCCCTTTGTCAGGTTCCTTCGGGTTCGGCTCGCGTTTGGGTGCGTGTCAAAGGCTGCTGAATTGATGGCGCAGGCTCGGGTAGAAACAGGTAGACTGGCGTCAGCAACGGCTTCCACCAAGCCTCCGCCAGCCGCGTCCAAATTTCGCTGGCCGGAGACGAAGAGCTGGTCTGTACCTTCAAACAACTTACCAATTTTAACCCGTCACGACTCGGCTTCCCCCTGATGGGTGGATCTGTGGGAGTAGTTTCGCATTTAGCCCATAATCAGGAGTTCAAGTCCACAAGCCACCAACCCAACCACCAACTAAGGATTTCCTGACATGCCCAGATTTCTTGAAAAGCCACACAAAATCACTTTATGACTATGATGTGCTTGGTGTGTTGTCTTACCTTCACTGCTCTCGGTGACCTCCCACATAGATGGGCCCTCCAGTCAGATTCCATGTTAGTGGGTTGCTACCAGTGACCATGTCTCTGTAAAACCAAAACAGAACACTAAGAAGTCACATGGGTGTGTGATGTTCTAAGGGAGCCCCCAAATTGCTGGTTTTAATTTTGGTGTTCCTTGAAAACGACAACAAACAAGGTATCTTAAAAACAAACCAACCTCCACATTGCACGTCCAGAGTTCCAGCCAACCGCTTGGGTGCTGGTTGCTGTGCCACACTTTTGTGGGTATGGAAAAGCTGTCTTCAGGGGACCCCTTCAATGGTGTGTTTGCCTTTGCCTACTTCCCTTTAAACCAACCCCAAAAAGGGTACCCGGGTACCCACAAAAAAAACACATATCAATTGTGTCCAAAAGCTGGCCCTGACGGGGCCTTTGGAGTCACACGGTCAAACCAGGCATGCAAAGGCCAAACCATTCTGCAAACATCATCGAAGGATCGCGCACATTGACTTTCAGCATGAGCTCGTTGCCTTTAGCCTTTCCTTTCGAGGAACATAGAGGACCCCTCCAAAAGGGGTTTCCAATGGTTTCCACACATGCAGGGCTTCCTTTTCTGCCACCCACCACCAAACAACAACATGGACTATCCTCCCATAGCTTGGTGAACCTCAAAATGCCGAAATTTGGCTGGCTGCTAAATACGGGCCCGGAAAATCTGTAGACGGAAATAGGCCACAATTCCCAAGAAGGGCTAGTTATTTTGGGCATTTCCGAATTTCCTGCACTGGACCAACCACCAGTCGACCACTTGTTGCACCATGGGCCGATCGTTCGACCGCGTCCAAGGCTCAGTCCGATGGACTGCTGCGCCCATCATGGCCAGAAAAGCCAGGAAGAGGAAAAACTGAGAGGTCCACTGCGCCAAGCAAATCACCTGAGTGCGGGAATTGGGCTTCCTATCCTGCACCAGGACTGGTGGAAGAGAGGGGAGAACCAGCCAAAGGCGCTTGCCCTGCCAAAAGTTACTCGGAAAGGACTTGTCATCCGGTTCTGCTCCGGGGCTCTCAGCGAACCTTTCTCGAGAGCAAGGATTCGGGCAATGCCTCAGGAAAGCTTTGTCTTGTTTGCCGTGTTCAAGTCCCCTAAGGCGGCGTAAATCACCGCCATAAAGCAAGGCCCCAAAACGGGGAGCTGCAGGTCTTTGGCTGAAACCAACACGGAGACCCGCTTCTTGTTCCGACCGCCAACCTGTGCACAAAATTCGCCCAACGGAGATCAGAAAACAGGATTGGGGGTGGAAAGAAACCACATGGGAGCCCCAAAATGGCTTTGGTGCTCCTGTTGACTTCCCAAGGTTGAAAGGCTGATGTTGACCAGTCCTATTCCTAGGGGGAACACCCCCTCCAAAAGTGATGAACTTTCACTTAAAAGCGGACACCCCCAATCAACTTCAACCAGGGGATTCCCGCCGCCCTCCATAAAGCGTGCGCTCACACACCCGGACAGCCAGCTGGCACTTGAGAAGGCCGCCCACTCCAGCAGGGAGAAGAACCACATGGCCTGACATGACGCCGTTTCGCCGTTTCGAAAGGAGAACAATGAAATCCACAAAACACTTGCGCCCCCCCTGCCACCAACATGGCACCTGACAGAGAGGACTTGTTGGAGGATGCTGAAACGGGTACTCTCTAGGTGCCATGTTTGTGGAAGGGTAAATGTTTATTTTCTTGAAAGGGAAAACGCTGGAAAACCAAAAAGGAAAAGGTCAAAAGGGCAAGCTCAGCCGGGTATTGGCTTTAGAGGCTGAGGCAACATACTCCTTTTTTGAGGGTACTTTTGTGAAATTCTGCGAAAGGAAATCGATGGAAAACAAAACTCCAGTTTGCAAGTTCAATACCCTATGGAACGGCCCCATCCTCATAGTATGCAACTAGTCGCGCTTGTGAACCAAACTCAATCCTGTTGAGGTTGATCGCATTTTTTCACTGGGCGCAAAACAAAGACAATACAATGGGAACAAAAAGTGCTGTGATGTTCAACAACCCGACCCAACATGGGAAAAGGAAACACAATGCACACCCTGAATCAAGTGGCAATCCGCCATAGCACAAATGACAAACAACTTTTTGATGGCCGGTTTCAACTGAGCACGCTCAAGAAAAGGAACGAAGGCTTGGGTTTTCTCGATTTTGGGTTGACCCGCCATTTCCTAAACTCAGAAGAACAAACACACAGCGCCCAAAACTGATCTACTTTTTGTTCTCCCAACGCAGCAATACTGGTTTGTATGGGCAGCGCTTTCTGTTTACTCAAGGCACACAAACACATACTTATTTGAACCAGGTACCAGAACCACCTGCCAACATGGCCCTTTGGGGGGGGATTGGGCGCTCAAGTGGAACTGCTGATTCTTCAGGTGGCCATCAGGGACTTCGCGAAGAACTGGCGCCCGTGCAGGACATTGTAGCTGGCCAGTAGCCGCAAAGATCCATCCAGCTGGACCATCGGAAGCGGAAACCAGCACGAACGGGATGTGAGTGTTGCCCCCTGTCCAAAAACAAATGACTTGCAGGGCAGTAGGAAAACAATAATGTTCCCAAATGCAGGTAGAAGTGGGATTGCTTTCGCAGGGTTGCGGGCTTGCCTCATGTGTGACTGGGGTGGGGGTCATGGTCAAAATTGAACCCAGCTAGTTGGCATGACCGCCGAAAAAAAAAGTTGTTGGTAATCATAAGCTTTTCAAGGTAGAGGGTGGGAGCTGATTGCCTGTCATGTGTTCTGGACAGCCTCTATCAGCGGTTTTCTTGAAATCAGTTGAATGCGAGTGCTTGCCTCGGAACTCCCCGCGCACACCCAAAATGAGAAAGCCGTTGCCACAGGTTGAATGAAGGACGCCATTGTTTCCGAAACATCCAAAATCTATTAGGTGCTTCAACACGGGATCCCAGCTTAATCTGAAGCCTGTGGACACCAACAGAATCGACAGAACAGGGAAACTTTCCTTTGGTAAGATAGAACTGCCCCAACTAATCTAACCCAGGGGAACCCATCTACGTCTAACCAAACAACCCCGATCAAAAGGCCACCTATGTAACCTAGCAGAACCTTTGGATTTTGAACATCTCAAGCTATGCTGGCCATACGAAGCGGCGAGGAGGTTCGCACCTGTGAGCCAAAGAGCGACATTTCCCCAAGAGAGCGAGGTGGGAAATGCAGAAAGTGTGCAAAAGAAGCTGGAATGCCTCCCCGATTAATTCTTCACAACTCCATGCTGAAGTGGGAACTCTCCAAACTCATTGCTACACTGGTTGGCAAGGCTGCGCTTCAAGCGAAGCACGGCCTCCTGAATTGATGCCGTTTGAAAAACGGGGAAACTAATGCAAAAAGATGATCTCACTTGCCCAAAGGACCTGGAAATTAAAACTTCAAGTTTTCGCGACCTGGACACCCGAAAAGGTGCCCAAATCTGGGAAACCACACGTTTGAGCTTTTTTGTCGGTCGACTCGGATATAAGGGTAGGTGAGATACCCATCCCATGTCGGGTTCCTTTGGGCAAAATTAAGAACTTCATGAACGTGCAGTTTCAGCAAGGTTCCATTTGACTCGAGTCCCTCAATGAGACATGCGAGCCCAGACGCGGTCTGGATCTGCCGGTCACTGCAGTAACCATAGAGGCCATCCACCTGGGTTGGTAAGTGTGTCCACTGCCCACCAGGTGTACAGCCTCATTCTATCTATATATGTATATATATATATGTATGTGTGATTACTGAACTATGACCAGCCAATTTACAACCTCTACATGTGAGTCGGCACAAAGAGTATGAAAGCAGAAAACCAAAGAACGGACGACAAAACAATGATAGTTGACGTGGTGCTTCATTTGTTTTCGCGAGCTGGCACGGTGTTGGCGGGATTGTGGTCACAACCAAGCTTTCTAGGCCCTAGCCAAACTACCCAACACCAAAAAACAACAAGTCTTTTAGGCAACACTAGCCCCAATTAATCCTGCAAAGGAAGGAGTGCTTTAAAGAGGAACAACTTCACTGATTCCCGATCCTTTGCATGTAAAACCGAATCAACTGGAAACTCAAACTACAAACATATGTGCAAATGTTCATACATGTATGCATACACACTTATATGCACACACATAGGTGCATGGTGTGCAGTCATGGGTATGGAGCACCATGCATGTTGTCCGTTTATTCATTTTCGGGAGAGAGCTTGCATTTGGTTTAGACACGTGCTCTCGCATGGGACAACAGCTTGGAGTTGGCAATCGCGGAGCTGCTCAGCTGGATTGGCCCCATCTCCAGTCTTGGAAAGCGGCCCCCATGTGGTTGCCCCAATAATGGACGCCTGTGATCAATCGCCCCGCCCCCTCATCACTCGACTAGATGACCATGCACCAACTCAATGGGTTTAGAATTGGGTGGTATTGCTGGGGCCAACTTTGAGATTGAATTCATTTTGGTGTTGCTGGAGCTTCCTTTTGAGATTGGATTTGAGGGACTTGAGTTTCCATTTCAAGTGGCAGTGCTGAATTTGCATGTTCATTCAAGTTTGCAATTCGGCTTTCAGATGCCTTTCACAAATTCTCTATGAAGTACTCCCCTCTTTGAGCTTGAAAAGTGTACCCCAAATCAAGCTTCCTCTACACATGAGAGTTGCCGAGGATGACGTGGAGATTTAGAGTGTGGAAACACATCGGCCCTGTCTCAAGCAGTCGGATTTTCTTTCTGATATCACCCGTGGTCCGCGTCCACTCTCGCATGGGTTTGCTCCCTCCCAAATGGGTGATAGCTTTGCGGGTTCCATGTCAATCTGCAGGAGAGCGAAGAAACAAATGATTGTGTTTCTCCTACTTAAGTCTTTTTGAAGCCTCTGTCCGCCCCTCGATTTCTAAATTAAAATATCGAGTTTAAATCGTTCCTTGATTCGGAACTGCTACAGGACGGGTTCATAGTTTAACAGTAACACACCCCTTTTACACGGCAGAGTAGGGAGCACCCAGCGCTTTATACTCGTGCAGATTGGTGCATACTACCCAACAAACTACTGTCAACCTAAGTTTGATAATTGGGCCTGTATTTAAAAAGTCTGTGCCACCGGACCCGCTTGTTCACCCAATACTAAATTAAGAAGGGGCTATTGCAAAAGTTAATTGCAACAGTCCAGCGTGAGGTACCCCACACAAGCTCCCCAAACCCGCAATAGTAATATGGTTCGCATTAATAAACACTCCAAAGCACCTAGAAGCTGTGCTACAAGTACTACTACAAGTGCTACAAGTACTTGAAGCCGTACTACGAGTACACGTCGTACTAGAAGTAGTACTACGAGTACGAGAAGCAGTGCTACAAGTACTCTAGAAGTAGTACTACTATACAAGTATTAAACAAAAAACAGTTGAGGGGGGGGAACCCGTTCACTAATATGAAGTCGACATTATGGAGGAATCTTTTGGAGGAATCCATTATTCTTTAATTTCAAGTTAATCTGCAGGAATGTACTTCTCAACTGGGCTCCCACATTCTGCCCGCGCCTTCATGCCCTGCGACAGCGCCGCCTGCAACATGCTGGAGGCATACTCGTGGAACGGCGACCTCGAGCTGTCGGACCCGAAAGGTAGAACAAAACGGCAACCCTTTTGGGGTTGATTCCCAATGTTGGCCCAGGAACATACGAAACATCTGCACAACTTGCCAATGTATTGTAAACCTACTCATTCTGTGTATGTATGCTCTATTTCTATGTCCCAAACCCGGCGTCCACGGGGTGTAGAGCGTGCAATCCACTGAGTTCTAGCCCCCAAGCCTTGGGTGTCTTTGGCAACTGGCCCAAAGGTGATGTCCAAAACAGGAAGTATGGGCGAAGTTCGGCATATGCGTGGGCTTGAGGCGGGGACCCATCATGGGCAAGCTCCCCAACATCACCGCCTTGCTCGGCCTTCTGTGATTTTGTGGCAGTTCAGAGTGGCTCGGGGCTTGGGCTTGCTGAGGTCTGAATGAGAGCTGGTCTTGGGTTTGTTTGGGGTTCTTGTAGGCTCACCAAAAGGCTGTTATCCAGAATGCTGTTGGGCGGGTTTAAGATTGACTTCGGGTCAGCTTTGGTTGGCTTGAGGTTGATTGGTGCTAGCTTTGGGCTAGGTGCGCGGCTGGTCTAGCAGCGGCTTTAGGCTTGATTTTTTATTCATGTGGTTGCGGGAGTTTTGGGCTAGGTTTGCTGGCAACGCCCCAGAACCAATCCCAAAGCAGCCCAAAACTTTCATAACCGCGCCCGACAGCTAATTGATCTACCGACGGCAAAAAAGGGCTTATCAAACCACACCAAAGAATCGGGCGACAACCCTGGATCTGCGGAGTTGCCCAGAAAACAGCTCAAGTTCCATGACAATCTAGGATGTTCCTATCGTTTGAGCGTTTTTACCTGTGCTACTACTAGGACTACTACTGAACGACTAGCACTGCTAGCACTACTACGAACGAACCCTCTGGTCAACCGGGGGTAAACCCCAACCGGAACTAGCAAAAACAAAGACAGGATCCAAACGCAAACCAACAAACAAACAAACCAAAACAAACCAGCCAACAACCAATTCAAATCTCACCAAACAAAACCAAACCAAGCAGCCAACCAACAAACAAACACATAAACACACAACACGATCAAACAAGCAAAACAGCGCAACGCAACGCAACGCAAAGCAGATAAACATAAAACCAATTAAAGAAAAGCAGCCATGCAACCAAACAACAAAGCAAAACAACACAAAACCCACCAAAGAAACAAGCCAAATCAAACCAGCCAACAACCAATCCAAATCAATCCAAACCAAGCAACCAAGCAATCAAGCAAGCAAGCAAGCAAGCGAGCAAGCAAGCAAGCAAGCGAGCAAGCAAGCAACGAGCCAACCAACAAAAAACACATAATCAAACCGCAACACAACGCTACACAAAGAAACAAACATACACATAAACAAACAAGCAAACCAAGGCAGCGCAAAGCAAAGGTATTAAACAAGCAAAAAACAAACAAGCAAACAACCTGAGGCACCAAACGTGCCTTTTTTTTTAGGTACGAGAAAAAACGCTCAAATTACCAATTTCTGCGCGACCCCCCGAAAAAACGCTCGCCCGTTTTGCAATACGTTTGGGCTAAGGGCAGAAATTTAGGTAACGAAGGGTGCTCCAGGAAGGAAGGCAACGCAACAAACAAAAACAAAACATTCATCACCAAAGAAAGATACACAAACAACACACGAAACCTGAACAAACAAACAAACAAACAAACAAACAAACAAACAAACAAACAAACAAACAAACAAACAAACAAACACACAGCCCACTCAACCCAACCCGACTCAACCCAACCCAAACCAAGCAATCAACCAACAAGAAAACACATAAACAAACACACTTAAACTCCAGATGGAGGGTGCTAATCTTTCGAGTACAACTGATGAGTCTCGAGTACAACTGATGAGTCTCGAGTACAACTGATGAGTCTCGAGTGGGTGTAGGTTCGGCTTGCAGTCACTTGGTTTCCGTCTAGCAGCGAAAACGTGACAAATTCAACATGAAGCACACACAGCGAGAGAAACAGCGGGCCAAAAGGACTTTGAATCACGCGAGTTGCGCAGGTACGCTGGGATGATCAGTCCCAGTATCACCACCGATGGCAAGTGTCTTCGTTGGCAGGAGACTTGCCATGGTGCTCCTGCCCCCTGCAGTTGTATGGTGGCAGGGTATTCTGCCACTCCGCACACACACGCCCCTCTGTGAGGGGCGAAAAGTCTCTTTTGTCGGGGGGAAGAAGAAGCGCCCGAAAGACGGACGAAGACCCAACAGAAAACAAACGGAGCAAGAACCCAAAAGGAACAGAAAGGCCCCACGTTGGGTCTCCGCGGGCAAAACCCCAACCAAGAAACACGAAAAACGGGAAACCGAGTTTAGGGTCACCGCCGAGGGCAAAGAACCCCAAACAGTCCAGAAACCCTCCTAAACCTTGTAGACAAAGAGCACCGCGAAGTTGAAGAACGACACCACGAACACGCCATCCCTAAATGGGCGAAGAGGAACAACCGGAAGTAGTAGTGAAAGGGGAAGAAGAAAAGAAGGAGAGAGCGAGAAAGAGAGAAAGGAGGAGAAGGGCCGAGATGCGCATTTAGGGCGCCGCAGCCCGCCCGGGGAAAGGAGAAAGAAACGCAAGGGGGAGAGAAGAAGAAGAAGGAGAGAAAAAAGGGAAGACAAAGGGAGCGAGATGCGTATTTAGGGCGCCGCAGCCCGCCCGAGGAGAGGAGAAAGGAGAAAAGGAAAAGGAAGAGGGAAAGGGGAGTAGTATGCGTTTTTAGGGCGACGCATCCCGCCCAGACAGGAAGAGAGGATGAAGACCAAAGCTCGAGGAGGAAGACGACGAATCCCACACAGGGGCCAAGAGGACGAACACGAAATAGCAACGGAAGGGGAAGAAGACGTCAAGCCAAACTACGTGAGGAAGAAGAGGAGTACCTGAAGGCTCCAACGTCGTTCCTTTTTGATGTTATTCCGAGAAACCAGTATTTTTTGGTTTGACATGTTTTTTTTGGTTTAACCAATTTTCTGTTTTTTCCTAAACAGCATCTATGCTCAAAAAGGACCGCTGTTGGAGCCTTCTGCACCTTTGGCCGCCTGTGTCAGCCAATGTTGCCCAATGACAAAGCGCATGTGCGAAACTAAGCTTGCAGGGAACAAGAAATTGTACAAGTCCATGATGCAGTGGAAAATACAGATATTATAGACTCATGCATTCACGCCCTGGCTCCAAAATTTCACAGGCGCTCAGCCCACACGCCGGCAGCAAGGGGTCGGCGGCACTTTTGTTTCTGCACGCACGCATTTTGGACGGCTTGCGCGCACAGGCTAGGGATATATAGAGCACTTGGAACGCCTCGATTTGAAAAGGCCACATGGGTGTCTGCGTGCCCAAGGGATTGATAGTGAATTGTGCCCCAGCAAAAGACGTATACACACATACATGCACATGTGTAAATAATTATATCTACGTAAATGCATACTATCTATATATATATATATATGTACACATGCGTGCATATTGCACACATATATTATATGATTGCCCCATGCCTGGCACCGGTTTCATGAGCATCAACAAAAAGCACATGCCCACCAAGAAGCATGAACATTGTTGCTCGTTTCGATTTGAACCATACATGATAATTGTGTATAAAACGATATGTCTAACATATAGAGATACACAAAGAAACACAAACACTGCTCTACATGATCAATTGAGAAAGTGCCAGAATCCAGGTGCCCGTTTTACACATTCACTTCCATCAGCACAGGCAGAGGGCATTTCGCACGCTCTCCAAAACACAACGTTGCTGCAAGTGTCGGCCACGTTCATGAGACAACAGGGTCATGAGGGGTTTGCGACAAACAACTTTCACTTGCACGTGCTATCTCAATGCCTGGCGCGCGCTCACAAGATACTTCATGATTGTGGAGCGCGCAACCGTGCTTGGATGACTTGTTCGAGACACCCGCGAAATGATGCCTGTAAAATCTTCCATCATCGGTGTGGAAAAGGCGCCCGGATTCCAAGCATAGCTCAATCCAGGGCTGTCCAAAAATTGAACAAGTTCAGCACTGAAGTGTGCCATATAATGCACTTTTGGAGTGATGTTGAAGAGACACCAGTCCTTCTCGCCCCAGTACCCTGCAAGTTTTTTGTATGCACGGAGAAATGTCTCAGAGTACTTAAGTGCACGCGCTGCTTCCTCCCTGCCCAACATCAATCTGGATTCCGTGTAGGCCAGCCGCATCAGGTTATCAAAGGCTGCCGCAGCAGCAAATGCCAAGCGACAAGGGTAATCCAGCTCCACGGGCGTAGAGGAAAAGTAGTCAATGAGCCAGCGAATGACCAGTGTGCAATCCGATCCCTTCATACTGCTTTCCGGGAAATTACGGTACTGCTGCCAGTTCAAGTTCTCAGGAGAAAAGTCCTTCATTTGCGGGCTCTGGCGCAAGCACTTGCAGAACGAAGCAAATGATAAGTAGGCCTCAGAAAGCGCAGCGTCTTTTTTTTTCTGACCGGCGAAAAGCTCCGGCTCAAAGTGCTCCAGCGGCCGCAGCTAGCATGCAAATGCATGAAGCCGCAAATGTTCTTCCAACTCCGTGGGGGCCTACATGAAAAAGATCCATCCGAATAAATCGGTGATCCTCAAAGCCAGGAATGAAGCGTAAAGGCGGAGGTCTTTTGTACGGTTTCGACAGCCCAATCGTGCGGACCCAGGCCGCATGCCTGGAAACGTCTTCGTATGGACAATTAGAACCGGTCTCCGCAAGGCAAAGCGGACAAATCAAGGAGCTCACATGGTTCCGACTGCACTTCATCGCTTTTGTCTGGAAAGGATGATCGCCTGCCAGCCCCAAGCACACAAGATAAAGCCGCTTGCCTGCCAGCTCCCCATGGGGAATCTCCACTCCTTGGTAAAACGCCTGCATGAACGAGCGTGCTGCGCCCTCAAAGATTGCATCCAGCACGGGGTTTCCTGCATCAGTTCCTCGATTGTGCATTCGGTATGCCTTGTGAGGCACGGCGGTGATCAAAAACAGGCGCTTCATCGAGCCAAGTCCCACTCCGTGCAGTGGTCCCCAGCACAGCTGCATCAGGGGCCGTTTTCTGTGTCCAGTGCCCTCATCTCCGTGAAGAAGGCACGGAACACAGAAGCTGAGCTCTTCAGCATGATGCTCGAAGATGCAGTGCGATGGCTGGATGTCTTTGAACATATGCCAAAACAAACCGAACGCAGCTGTCCAGTCCTGGACATCACTCAGTGGGTGGCCAGCCAACAGCCTGTGAGAGTTGGGCCCTCGGAGCAGGGTCTCAGCCACATCTGTGATGCGCAGAAAGGGGTGCGAGACTCGCTGTCCTTTCACAGTGTGCACCTTAGATGCGACAGCGGAGAAACAACGCATGCATGTTGCATATCAGTAACTCTTCGAGCATGTGAAAACCCATCTCAGCAAACAACGATATATATATATATATGTATATATATATATATATATATATATAGTGTGTATGTGTATATATATATATATATTCTATTTGCACCCTTGCATGCCCTATTTGCGTTTAGAATCTCCTGCGGCACGTGGATCACTTTTTGTTTCTATTACCACACGGGCAAATGACAAACCTTGCGTGGACATCTCGTTCACTGAATATAAACTCCTTCCCTTGCGTCTTCAGGTTACTATAAATATATATATATATATGTATATATGTGTGTGTAAAGAACATAAATGTATATATATATAAGAGCATGCACGTATTTCAAGGGCACATCACGGGCCAACATTTTCAGCGCCAAACAGAAATGCGGTTGCCTTGAGCTACCACCCCACCCTACCCACCCCACACCTCATCCGCCAGTGAGTCGTCTTGCTTCAGTGACGCAAGTCGAACTTTGTCACATAAGTAAGCAATGACCACAGGTGCAGCAATAATGATGATTATAAATACATCCGTTCGTGCAATCTTCATGCAAGCATCCTACTCCCCGGGCTTGACACAGAATGCATGGCCAACGAGATTGCTCATGAGCATGAGTGGAGTGGTGACGCCAACCTCACTTCTCACAAGCGAGACACATGCCCGTAGCCTGATGAAGGAGACAGGGGCACTATTGTGCTGCGTGTGACGGGAACATGCATATATATATATAGATATTGCAAATATATATCTATATATACACATTTGTATTGCATATATCATGTATTGTACTTTGACATTGTTGCCCCACCTCCTAGGCACGCAGGTATGTGTGCAGTTCCATCACTCATAAGGCGTAAGGCCTGGAGGTAAGCTGCCTTCGGTTGGCTGGCTTCGGTAAAACAAGTCAAAGTCAAACCAGAAATCATCATGGACCCCCAATACCTTCTGCAACACTCAGAATCAGAGGAGAGCATATATATCATGTATACATATATTTGCATGTTGTGTTATACAGGCATATGAATATTTACAAATATGTACATTTACATGTATACATGCATGCATAAATACATATATATATATACGTATAAACTGGTCGCTCAGTTGCAGGGTGGCCGCAGAGAAACAAAGGGAACCCATGTGTCCCCCCCCGAAATGCATCCATGTATACCAAAACAAAGTAACCATATGTGTATATATATATATATATTATTGCGTTATAACAGGAATTGATGTCTCATTCTAGAGGCTCATCGAGAACATGCGGGGGGGAAATGCCCCAAGCTCAGAGGAACAATGTAACATAAAGAACACCCACAGCCAGCGGTCAACATCCAATTAGTAGAATGACCCAAGCAAATGGACAACGCTTCCAAGTAACAAACACGTGAAGCCAACAAGCCAACCACGCAAGCGCCCAATGCCTACGAACAATGTCTAAAACACCTATAGATATCGCAAGGCCAGCAAGCCACATGCATGTGCATATATATATATATATATTTGTACACCTTCAAATACATGCATTTATATGAGTTTGCAATGTGTTTATACCCTCCCTCCAACAATCGTGGACAAACAGGTGCGGGAAAAAACACACCTTCGCATATACACATTTCTTGCGGGAAACTTCCATATCCACTCCATATTGTTTGGCAAAGGGGTAAGCAAATCATTATAACAAGAAATATATATATATATGCACGTGCGTTAAGCCATATATATATATATGCATATAAAACTATAGAAACATAAACGCACACACATATATATATATATATCTATACATATATAACACTACTTTGTGCCAAGGCACTCTCGGAAGTTGGGCTATTGGAATGTTCAGCATGAACCCATGGGAGCCCAACTTCCTGGAAAGGTCCCTGAGCTTGTTTCCACTAGACGTCTTTGCTATCTGTCCCAACGTTATCAATGCTGCTTTCTCCTGAGGGTGCTCCCACGAAGCCAGATTGCCAGCTGATGAAGCCGCATCCACGGCCCTCGAAGCAGAGTGATCCTGAGCACATGTAATCAAGAAACTCAAGTGCTCCCGGCCCCACATTGCCATGTCATGGTTCGAGGTACCTTTTTCGACCTTTTCCGGTGGAGACCATGCACGTGGGGATGGGGGCTCTAAACCACGCGGCACTCAACACGACGTTCGTTTCCAATGGGGGTTGTGTATAGGGTACACCCTTTTGGGGGTGGGTATTGAAAAGGACACCATGCTGACATTTATCATGGGCTCCCATGCTCCCAGTGTTACATTTACATTGGCATGTCTTTTGTTGAGGCGCCCTTGTTGGAGTGAATGGTGTTCAAGGGAGACCAAGAACAAACACTGCAATCTTTGAGGGCCCCCTTCTTTGTGTGCGAAGTGTGCATAGGTCTTCTCGTGCCAAATGCCAGCCGTTGCATGCCTCAAGACGAGGCACCACATACAGGTTGATCACAGTTTTCAGAGCTGCAGGCACATCATCAGCAGCACCAGTACCTGCGCAAGGGGAATGATGTTCCATATCGCAAGCTTCCAGTTGGTTTGGGTAGGCAGAGTATGGCAGAGTTCCTTTCATGAGAAACTTGGACAATTTGTTTGGCTATGGCAATTAAGCAGCTGCTCCTTGATTGCTTCTGGTTTGGGGATAGCTGATCTTGCTTTGGCAACAGGACTTCCCAAGAGAGCTGTCAGACACACGCAGCCAAACGTTTTCCTCCGTAGCTCGATCCACCAGCGGCCCAAGCAGAAGGCCGGCCACGTGAGTGCAGTTCTGGCATTCGGAGCACCTCCTTTTCACTTGTATTGCATGCGGGAAGGGGTGCCTTGCCCAGCAAGCTCGTGCAGGAGTTTATTTACCATACTTGAGTGTGCAAGGGCATCCACATAAAGCTGTTGCTTTGTCATATGTGGCAATCGCAAGAGTTATTGACAACCCAAGAGCTTAGTGGTGCAGCAAGCCTGTTTACGATTACTTGTGTCCAAGTCGCAGTTTGATGAGGCGCCCCACCCAAGGAATGACCCTTCTGCACTCACAAAACCAAAAGAACCATATTCACAGCAATGGCTCGATGGGCTTTGCAGAAGAGGGTCTCAAGTGTAAGTGGTCTGATATGACGAAAACCAAGTGCATATATATATATATATGTGTATATCTATATATATATGTTCTATAAATAACTTGTTTGTTCGAGCAATTGCTGTGTCAGCGGACCCTACAAACGCACCCCCGGCCAAACATTCGAGAGTTGGCCGCACCGACCCAAGCCCGAGATGTCCTGTTAACATGGATTTGCTTCTGATTACTGAAGCAAGGACTGGTCAATATTGCATGAATGAGTGTTTGCTATACCTCTCCAAATGTCAGTGGGGTCATACACTGCATTCATAAGAACCCCGACCAAGCAGGAGGACATCACTCAGCCGGATCAGCCGTCTCACTGACTTTCTTCGATTTGCTTTTGGCCGCAGTCTTGGGGAAGTGCGTCCTATGTCGGCAGACGATTCTTGGAGACCGAAGCCCCAGTCCTACATATCCTTCCCTTATCAACGAACCATGCGGCAACGCAAAACACATACAGGGTCAGCACTTATACACACAGACATATATATATATATATACATGTATATCTTCCAGCCCAACTTGCTTTTTGCTTGGACTCAAGTGTGTGTGTGTGTGTACTTTACCTCAGCGTGTGCACATACACGTGTGCACATGCATGCATCTCAATCGTATGTTGTATTCAGAAGAAGCAGGAGCTTCAAATCAAAGGTTGGTTTTTCATTGGGTCTCTGAAGTGTGCTCGACCGGCCCAAGCTTGCAGGCCCATGGATGCACAATGGACCCCAGGTCAGGCGCATCTGTGGCACGTCATTTGGGCAGGGCAATGGGGTACAGACTTGTGTGAACACAAAAATGCAATATTATTGCGCGTTTGGATGTGGGGCAACAAGTCATTACATGGATGTCCAACACATAGACAGATATATATATATATATAGATAGATGCAAAACATGCATGTATGCATGTATATGTGTATATATATATATGTATATATATAGCTGCATGTGCCTTGAAAAAGGTGTCCCTAAGTTGAACATCCCTTTCATGTTGAACAACCCCAGCTGCCTAATGAATGATTCATTGTTACAGATTTTGATAGCCAGTCCCAGGATGGAACCCAACCAGCATATTGACAGGCTGACTCCTTTTGAGAAGCTAGCAAACAGGGAATTCATCTTGAACAGGGAATCGGTGCTTTGGGGGACTGCAAGTTTGCTGTCAATCATCACAAATAAGACCTCTCCAAACAATTGATTTCTGATCCAACTGTGTAGATTGCCCACTGTTCAAACATGCGGTGCGAACATGGAGTCATGTGGTAGTTGGTGCTCTTTGCTGCCTTGTCAATGATAATGATGGAGCCCTCACATTTTCAAACAGTGGCCCATGCATACTGAACCCTATATATGCCTTGTTTGGAGGGCACCCAGGTTAGGCTACTCCAAAAAAAACAAGATTGGGAAGGCGTTTTACATATATATATATATATATCTACATATGTCGGGATCCCACACATCTTGATTGGAGGGTGTCCATTTTGCAAGGGCTCTTTTTGAAGAACCCATATTCCACCCTGTAGCATAGATATATATATATGTATATCTGTATACCTTTGTTTGGAGGGCTCTTGTAAATGTAGCCAAGGCTCTTCACCTGCCTGTGAAAGCTGGTGAACATGACACACCTGGGAGCAAGCACGACTAGCAGGGTCAGTGGGAAACACATGCGTGTCAGCATTTCCGCAGTGACACTAGGGAGCAAGCTCTGCGCGAATGTCCGCGCAGATCTTGGCAAATGGCCCTTTCCTTGGACATCGCAAAACCCCGTGCAAGGATGCATGCATGCTCAGCCCATTCATGCTTATAAATCCATTCACAGGTACACATGTAAAGTCCAGTCACGCAGAGACAGACAGTTCACCCGACACTCACGCATGCATTCTTTACAAGGGTGCATGCATGTTAAGCCACCTCACAAAAGGACAATTCACGCTTACAAGGATGCATGCATGTGAATTCCTTTAAACTTTAAATGCATGCCCAAACAACTCAGTCACCAAGCGGCTCGGTCCCCTTGCTCGAGCTCTCAATCTTGGCCAGCTCCGTGAGGTAGGTGGACAGCTTGCCTTGGAAGAGCGATGCAACGGGCACATTGGTAAGACAGTCTATATACACATGCATGGTTCACAGTCATGTTCCCGCATAGTAAGTTGCAAGAGGGATTCATGGCCAAAACTTGCAAGGGTACACATGGGTGTGCCATGAGCACGCGGAGTGCCAAGAAACGACCGGTCAATGGGTCTTGTGTATGATATCTAAAAGGCACCCTTTAAAACAAATCTCTCCCAAAAATAATGAACCCTGGGTGGCTATGTTTTTTACACATAATACTATAAATATATATATATATATGTTTCAATTCCTCCCACAAACTTCCTTTTCAGGTCTTCGTAGGGGACCGCTTCTTGGCTGCTCATGACCGGCCCCACCAGAAGCAAATCAATTCACAAGACGGGGCACCGCAAACCTGTTGAGACCTGTGTGCAGGGACCCCTAAAAAACCTTAAAGGATCCTATAGGGGTCCCTGTGTTTGTTGCTTCCTGAGTTAAGGGGGCCGGATTGCTTCCTTAGTTAGCCGGATTATGTCAGCTTAGTTGCTTCCACTATTCTCCAAGTTCTGCAGGTCTTGCCTTACTTGGCTCAGCAACCGCAAACACAGGCCTCCTCCCCAACACATGTTGACGGGCAAAGGGAAAGAAGACCAATGGCAAAGGGACCAACTGCAGCCAGGGAACTCGTAGCCAGGTGGCGCGTCATGAAGCTTCTCGCGGCATGTCTTCAGCAATGCTTTTCTTCCCAAGCAAGCTTTTTTATATTGTCCCAAATATTCGGCCACGCTCTCACTGCCTTCTACGGACGGGTACTCGGCAATCTTCTTTTTGTCCTCCTTAACCTGCTGAGGCTCACCCTCCTCGTCATCCACCATCAGATCTCCCAATGTGAACTCTGAGTCAAACACGCCCATGTCCTGCATCTCTTGGATGAGTTCTTGCATCTTCTCATCCCCCTGCTCCACCTCGTCCTTGACCTGCACCAGGTACTTGTACGAGGTGTTGTCATAGATGTCCTTCCTGCAAAAGGCACACATAGTAGAGCGCACGTGGCAGTGAAATGCATCTGACTATACAGATGCATTGCATGGTAAGGACAGCTGACCATGCTGTTCACTATCGCACTTATTATTATCAATTTGCAAGGGTCATATAGACAACATTTGCCGGCATGTGTACACTTGCATGTGTGTGTACGCATCTATGAAGATATACTCTTGTGTGTGCATATCCGACGCACATCTCTCGTGAAGCCCTGCACCAGCATGATCCCCGGCAACCCTGTCTTTGTCAGCTTCTTCTTCTCGCAGTAGGCCACGGCACCATCGATTTTCTTCCTGGGAAGCTAGGGTTGCTAACAATGTCTTTTTTTTGCAGAGCGCCTTCATGCTACCATCAGACCTGAAACTTATATACATCACAACAACCAATCAGTCCAAGACACTGAGGCCAACCCAAAGTGGCCATTTCCTGCTTTGTGTGCCAAGAGAAACCGACCAGGCTTCGCCGCCACTTCCTCGATGCAGTTCGCATGGTGACCAGGGCAGTCAGCTTCGCCTGGCGCAGGCACGTGTGTCACGGGAAGAGAGAACGTCTTGCATATAACATTTGTACCTATATACTTGCAACAGAAAACAAAAGAACGGGGCCAGACACTTCTCGAAACTAATTCACACATGCAGGAGGGACAGTTGGCTATTGTGAGAGGTCAAAAAGGGTGGCCTCCATGAGCCCCAAAATTCATGTGGAACAGAGTCCTTCATGAACCGTTGAGGGTCACAAACCTTGGGCTATGGCTGCTACAATCAATCAGGAAACTCACACAAACAAGCAACACGGTGTACAAACACACAACGAAAGATGGCTGCTACCAGTCTTTTCCCACGGGCAACAAGACATGGCTCCTACCATTTTTTCAGGAAGTCTCTCACACAAACAACAAGAAACGGCTGCAACCAATTGTTTCAGAAAATCTCGCACACACAAACAAACAGACATGCATGGCCGTTAGCACACAGCATCCATCACAAGCCTTGTTGGAATTGAAGTCATTGGCCGGAGAGTAGCAGCGGCAAACGAAGTCCTTCAGGAGTCTGTCTCTCTTGGTTCCTCCTGACAGTGGCTATAGCTGCATGTGTTGCACAAGTGCCCGAAATATGTTCTTTCAGAAGCTTGCCGATTTGTCGTGTTGACCCACTCTTACATATAAGCTTGCAACTGATATGGACAACACGCAATTGTATATAGATACATATATATAGAGATAGATCAATTTGTACATCTCTCTTCTTACACGACACGTGAATTGATCGATGTGTGTATATATATATATATATATTTGTATACATGCCCGAAATTCAACAGATACCCGTATACAAAAGTGGTTTCATATACAAAAGAACATCATTCGATCCTTCAGGCATGTTGTTCCTGACATTCTAGGGTTTCAAGTCACACGAGCGGGTGTAGCATGTACCACGGAGGGAGGGGAGCTATAAGGAGCTATATATCCAAACCACCAATTAGAGGAAGGGTGAGACAATGGGCTTGATTGCTTTTCCCACCACTTGAAATCATGTGGCCAGTTTGGGCAAGGTAGCTGGTGGGGGGGCGTGGCGTTTCATCGGGGACTATACACAAGAGAAGCCACAAGGATTTGCCAAGAAAACCCATATGATAGGTGGCCTGCATGCACATGTTCCAAGACAATGTTTTCCTGAATCTTGGTTCAAGGGTCATGTAGGGGGTCATCAACAGCACCTGTTTATGACAATCAAGTACATCAGAACAGCTGAAATCTATATTCATGAATTTGAGTTTGAACCCTGAAGTGGAAGGACGAATTCTCAAAACATATTCATAGTTCATTGGCAGGCAGGCGCGCTGGACAACCGCAAAGGGAACATCTACTGAGATCGAAACTTGCGAAACATGTGTTGCAGGCAAGTGGGAAAAACACATGCATTCATGCCCGAGCATGTCACAAACACCTGCACACCCGCCACTCAACACCATCCATGCATAAATCTGCATATATATATATACATATATAGAATATATATATATATATGCATTTGCTTATGTATTTTCAGGAGCATGAGTCATGGTGATACATGATACCAACACTCATGCAGAGGCCCCCTGCCTTCATGCCACGCTTTGTAAATCTCCTCATGGCAACTCGGGGTCCATCTCTGTCGAGCTTCTTCGTCAACCTGTACAGGAAGGACCATGCTTCCGGGTGTGTAGATGACGTGAACCGCGACATGCTTCCCGACTGAAGCTCCTGCTGCATGCTCTTGGGGCTGGGTGTCATTGTGGAGGGCAACGACATTTGCGACTGCATGTCACGTTCCGTTGGTGTTGACTTCTCACTGGGTGTGGTGCTAGGTGTGGGCCCACTGATCTTCACGTTCTCAATCTTGTCTTTGATGGCTTGCTTCAAGGCAAGCTTCTGGGACTGGTCCTGGTGTCGCTTTGCCAGGGACTGGTTCATTCTCTCCAAGTCCTCGTTGGTGTCTTCCAAGCCCTGCAGCCGCGACTCCTGAAACCGCACCTTCTCTGTTTTTTCCTCAAGCTTCTGCGTCAGCTCAAACATCTTCTCATCAAAGATCTGCTGGTGGCGCGCCCACTCAGCATTCATGGATTCCTGCCAGGCCGCCATCTTCTTGGCCCGCACCAAATCCATCTCCGACTCCAACTCCTGCTCCGCCTTGCGTTTCTTCTCCTTGATCTCATCCTGCAAAGGTTCCCAAAGCCGCTGCAGCACGATGTTAGCAATGGCATCCATGTTCGTAGTGAGCCCCGAGCTGCCACCTTCTTTCCCCACAGCACCAAATGCCCCGTCCAAACTAGCCACCATGCCAGAATTCACCTGCGTTGGGGTGAAGGTTTCCACTGCCTTTGGCACTGCATCAGCAATCCGGTGCTTTGGCAAGGCGAGGTCGCCCAAGGCAGCTGCCAACTCCTCCTGATTTGCAGGGATAGTGTCAGCAGGGCCAGCTTCGGCTTTGGTCACAGAACCACCAGCACTGCCGCTGGAGAAGCCTGCGCGTGGTCAGGGGCATCACGTACCTATATATATATATATTGTATATATAAATGCATGTGCATATGCATGTGCATAAAGGTGATTGTATCTCTCTCTCTCTCTCTATATATATATATATGTATAGACCCATGCGCATGCAGACGTATATGTTTGAACCATTGCCTGTGAACGGAAGAGAGTGTAATACAATGACAGGCACGCAACAGCCTGCGAGCAAACACATTGCAAGTATAGCGCAGCCATCCACAAAGCCTCCAAGCCCTCCCCAACATTGAGAACATCCAACACGCAATAAGATGGTTTGTCCCTCACAAGGCCTCGGTTGAGCTTGTTATGGGTCTGCAGCAACTCCTTCTTGAGCAATCTGGACTCCGGCGTGTCCGGCAAAGTCTTGAAGAGGTGCATGGTCGCAGGTGAAAGGTCTGCCCCTTCAAAGTCATCCTCTGATTTGACCTGGGAATTGAAGAACACACGTTGCCACCCAAAATGCTGAATCCCTTTAAACCACTTCGGCAATGGAAGAGGTCGAATCAAGAAGCTTGGCCATTGAAAGGGTTGAACAAAGAAGATGCTTGCCCACAAAGAGGTTCACCATTTGGAGGGTCATTTTGACCGTGCCTTCTCTGTCAAGCAGAATTTGAACCAACAGGCCTGCCCACCAAAGAGGTTGAACCAGGAAGTTTGGCCCAGAAGGAGGCTTGCCGTCATTTGAGCTCTTGGCAAAGCAAAACATGGCACACAAACATATATATATATATGTATATACGTATGCATGGTTCTTTGCATTTCCGTTTGTATATGAATAAGGGTACCGATTCCCAAGCCACCAATGCTCCACAAACAAAATTTGAGTGCTTGCCACAAAAGCAACACACACATGTGTGTGTACAGCCCATGCAGGTTCCCTTTGCGCGCCAAAAACAAGCAACCATGCATGTAGTTGTTGTTCAGCCCAAGCCTCCATCCTTCTTCGTATCGGTGTCACTGGCGTGCCAGGCTGTGGCTGCGATAGCAGCTGGTGCGTTCCTTCATAAAGGCTGGGCAGGCTCTCCTTCGACATGAAATTTCCACGGCAAGTGATACCAACACTAAAAGCCCTTGAACTGCAAATGCTTCTCAGGAGGAGACCATGCACATCTTTGTGGAACCCATTGGTAACGGTTGCTTCCAACTGTAATCTGTAAATGGCTGTCCACAGGTCCCTTTAAACAGGTTGGCAGTGTTTGTCGCAACACTTCATCTAATATCCAGGGTCAAGTCCAAGTTTGACAGGTGTTCCGCCAAGTTGTGTATATATATATATGTGTCTATATATATATATATATACATGTGTATTTTGTAGGGTATGGGAAGTGGGGTTGCAGATCCGTTGAACAGAATCCATATGAGTTTGAACACTGCTGAAAAGGAATGCAGATATGGTCAACAACCAGGGGCTCAACCCTCAGAAACCCCACACATGCCTGAAGCTTGTGAGTCATTACAACTGCTAAGCACAGGAAAAGCTACCATGCATGGCAGGTCGTTTGGTGTTGGGGTGTTTGTCCATGAAACTCATCTTCAAAACTCATCATTGGTTTCGATTGGAATCTGGGTTGTGGGACCAAACACCATTATGGTAGCTGATTATAAGTGTATTCATTACGCACCTGTTTGACTGGCAATTGGAAACCCACAGGGCAACCACAAATGCACGATGATCATTGATCACTTGGGCTGTCATTCCCCTTCCACATGCTTGGAACTTCCCAACTGTGTAGAGGCAACGGGCACCCATTTGTCAGTTCTGTGCTTTATTATCAGGGCAGTGGTCGTATGCAGTATGTGGTTGTTCCCCCAAACAACAAGCCACAAGTATCGGCAGGTTGCAGCACTCTGAGGACATGTGTGATTCATATCAATGCAACGGATGTTACTTGCCAATTGTTGAGCTACACACCCAGAATTGTATCCCGAAAAGGCTTCAACAGCCATGACTGGTCCCCTGACACAAGTTGAGCACCAAGGTCCCAATCCATGCTTGACAACCATATCAGCTCCCAGGCCCCACTGACAAAGGCAGGGTCGCACCGCCCAACGATGTTGATGTTCTTGGTCCACCAGTACCTGCGCATGGGGAGTGATTGCAAGGTTTTAAACCCCAAACATCTGACTCAAATAAATCATACGCATCCAAGAGATGTGCATGGTTTATATATATCTATATATATGGTTCTCAACCAAAACAATCAGGCATTTGTTTGCTTAATCATTTTCACAAAAGGAAGTTCAGCGACTGCAAGCTGTGGGTGCCAAACAAATCTGATGGTGCAAGCTACGTGTTGGCCCAATGCGCCGTGGAAGAGTCGGATGAGATGGACGCGTCAGGGCTTAACACCATGGTGCTCGGGAGACGCCTGAACAAACATGGCGGCACCAACGACCGGGTGACTTCAATCCTATGTGGAGGTCATAATGGAGACGATCGATCGCAAGTGGAAAGTCCCCAGGGGGCCTTACAACGGAGGGACTCAGGCGGACACTACAGCACTGGCATGGCCTGATCCCCCCTGCACAATCAATGCCCAAAAGCCAAATCAAAAGGTGATGCATGGTTTCATTCTGATTTGAAGGGGTCCAATGAGAATTCCAGGATCTGAGAGACAGTATCACCCCGACGTGTTCCATCCCAAAAACATGATGCAAATTCACAAAAGGAATGTGCATGTATACATATACCTATACATATTGTTCGTTGTATATTTATTCAAGTTTCATGTATCTTTTATCGCACTCATCGCTGCCAAGTTGGCGGGCAGCAAGATATCATGTCATCTTCAGACGACACATTACGCAAACGCTCATTTGTTGCATGCATGTTGCTCATGCACCTTTTGTTCTAGAAACTTGGCTGAGTGAGCTATTCCAGCAAACTTGCTCGTGCACAAGTCTGGCGACATTCGCAAAGGGTGAGGCCTTCACCGGGCTGTTGAATCATGGTGGGTTCATCCTATTCCATAACCCCTATAGGAAAGCCACTGCATAGGGGAACCCCATTCATAACCCAAGCAAGGATTGAGGATACCTTTGAACAGCCTAGCTTAAAGGGCCAGCACGTTTCGAAGACAAAATGCCCATGTGGTTGCACGGAATTCCGGGGGGTGAGCCGCAACCTACCTGAGCCACAATCAAAACCCGGTAGATGAAGGTATAAGGGGCAATCCCAACCATAAATAGCTTTTGCCGCACTCTTAATTCTTTACATGGTTCATGGGTAGAACATTTTTCTACCGGGTTTGCATTGTTCAGGGTAGCGTTCTGCATGTGGTAGAGATCGTGATTGATGCCAGCAAGTCTTCCCATTATTTCGGAAGCCCTTTGTACCAGCTCCGTTTCACGGCGGATCAACCAGTGCCGCGAACAGCTTCCCCGGCCAATGGCTTGTTCCAGGCACCTCGACCCCGAGTCCGGGTTGGAGACGTGGAACGTGGCCACGAACTCCGGGCACACCAGGCACAGGGTGCTCATGCCCGGGCGGTGTCCCACTCCATGAGATGACTCATGGAACACCTCGTGCCACCACTTATTGTTCACTTGTGGCTCTTCGTGGCACTCCGCAAGGTAGGTTGCCAGCCAGTTTTGATCTATCTCCTTGATGGTGCCCTCCAAAGTATCATAGAGCTCCAAGCAACGCCGAGGTTTTGCAGTCTCAGACCAGTGGTCGCGCCAGTGTTTGTCCAGTTTCACCTGTTGCCAGTGTTTGTGACAGTTGTCCATGTGCCAGTTGCACGCTGAGTGCGCTAGTTTGTGTGCCCGTGCTTGTTCATATGATTGCATACCCACTCCCCCTTAATGAGCCAACATGTGCCATAAAAGTTATGTGAGCCTCCATACTCCAACCAGTGGCATTTTGTAAGCTTCCCTTGTGTAAAGATGATCTACACGTTTGTTATCAGTTGTTTTTCAGGGTAGGCAAAAGTCTCATCAAGCATGGGGTTCCTCCCAAAGAGCTGGTCAAACTTGTATAAGCATATGCACACATACACTTGCACCTCCAATATGTAAAGGATCCCACACAGTCCACATCATCTCAACAGTATGAGGAGTGGTACAGCCAAGCGTTGGAGGCATAGCTCAAGAAGACTTGCTCATAAAGGTGACAAGGGCTCAAACAGGGCTAGGGGAAAGGCCAGCATGTCATATGTTGGCCCAACTGTAGCTCATGTCGGTTGCATATGCTTGCTTCCTGTTTATCTGATTGTGTTGTATATACATGTTGGCCAGTACATATAGCACCAATTTGAAAACGACCCTCAGAAACCCCACAGTGAAGAAATTGACACCAATCCCTGCTATCCAGTACAGTGTGTGGTAGCTGAATCCTAGCTGAACATTAATATTATTTTGCAGCCCCCCAAAAACACAAAGCCAAAGGGCGCGACGGGTGGATAGAAGTCAACGGAGGCAAACACATATATATATATATATACACATATAAGCTCATGGATCAGGCACCGCTCCATCGCCCTTCCCCATGATTGGAACCCCCCGGCTGTGTAGAGGCCCATTTGTCAGTTATGGGTGGTGTCTTGTGTGTGTGTGTGGGTGTTTGTGTTTCCCCAAGCAACATGTCACAAGCACAGGCAGGCTCCAGCGATGTAAATGCCCCCCCACGGTACAATGCAACAGGCTGTCAATTCCCAACTGAGCTGCTACACACAAAGAGTAAGACCTGTTGCTATATTCAACACCCCTGATACGAGTGCCCACTGCTTGCACATGCATGTACTGACCGCCAGGGTGACTCCAAGCCCACACTGACAGAGGCAGGGTCTGACAGGGCGCACCCGGCGATGATGTTGACGTGCTGGGTCCACCAGTACCTGGGGAGAGGGGCTCAAAAAAATCTTGCGCGTTCTTGCGCATTCTTGCGCATATTTTTGGTTTTCCGGCGCATATTTTTGGTTTTCCGTTCCATTCTCGCGCGGGCCATTTTTCTCCAGGGTCCCCGCCAAGGTGCTAAACTTAAACTTTGTCTCAACCCAGAGTCCATCCTCATGGATGGAGATACCACTTGCGCACGCGCACATTGCGTGTGGGCTTATGCACTAATTCGCCTCTTTTGGTCGGCCCTGGCAGCAACAACATACATGAAATATGGTGGGGAGAAGCGGGGCTTTCCACACTTTTTACGCATACCCTCCCCACCCTTGTTGACATTCCTCAGCGCCCCTTCAAGTTCATGTTTAAAAGAATGAATCAATGCAGCTTCCAGCATTTCTATACTGGCCAAGCTCATGCTCGTGTGGATGCACACCATCGTTGTGAATCCAGCTTTCTGGTACGACGGCCACCTGTTTGACAAATCACTTGTGATGCCCAGCTTGTACACGCAAAGACGTTGCCCTCCAGTTTTCTGTCGCACACCATGAACAGCCCCCACACAATGATGCAGTATTTGACCCGATAGAGCTCCAGGACGGGGAAGATCAACTTTTATAGCAGCGTCCAAGTGCATTTTCCAATCAGCAGGGACAGCATTTAAGGCACAGGTATCATGGGAAGGCATCTCCTCCATATCCACATGTGGTTCCTAGAAGGGACACACAGCATATATATATATATACATATATGAAAATATATAGGACACAAACTCTCCGCTAGAAAGAGGCCCAGCCCTGGATTCTTAGCACACACACACACGTTGTATTCTGTTGGGGTCATCGGCTTTGAATATGAAACAGAAACGCACGCAGCTGAAACAAACTGCACAAGCGTGTTGGCCAGGGCCTGCCTGTGCGGTGCGATGCGCAGGCTTGGGATCTGGGGTGGGAATGGTCCTCCAGTTGCCGTTAGGATCCTGGTAGGTGAACAAATCCAATAGCTCATCCAAGGCTTCGAGGGACCTCATTGAACGAATGGATGCCATCAGAGAGTAGGGTCAGTTCCTGTGTATATACACGGGGCCTATTCTAACCCTCTTGCAAGGACTGACCACAAAGAGGCTGCAGAGGCAAAAGGCATATTCAAGCACCCTTGGTGCTACAAACCTAGCACCTTGGCAAAGCGCTCAGGAACATGTGCACGACTGCTCAAGTTCAAGTAATCGAACACAGCCTGCATTTCCGCCACCCTCCACAAGTCACTCTTATCGATCTCCAACGCGTCCAGGAGCGTCACGGTGCTAGTGTCAGCATGCACCTGTCAACAAAGGAATATGCATGTGTGTATATATACATATATATATACGTACATGACATGCATATATATATATATATAGACTTGCATATGTATATATATAAATACTTATTTGGAGATACATGCAAGTGCAAAACAGGTTCCATCAAGAACTCCCTGCCAATGATTCTTCATCTTCACATGAAAGATCGGCCTGTGGGTTTCGCAGTGGTAGCCGCTGTTCATGCATTGTGGGCATGATCGAAGCCACCTTTGCCCCAAAGGCTTTTGTGTATGTCCTAAGTGAAGCACCGTTCAACATCCGCGGTTCAGGTTTCAGGGAAAAGGGTATGAAGAAGTATGAAGGGATTGGAAAGCACATGTGGGAGAAGAAAATGAACTTGAAAGCCAAGCCACTGTGATTCCTTCATTCTTTTCTTAACCCCCTGGAACCTCTTCGTGCCATCCTTGGAAAGGTAGGTGCGCGCCAGCGGTGTTGCAGTCTTTCTCATCTCCTCCGGGGACAGAAGCAAACCATGCAATCTCAGGGATGGGGGGAGGAGGGGGTGGGTGGGTGGTGAAACATAGGTCTAGGGCAAAGTCTATATATAGAATACATATAGACTGCACATTTTGGGTAAGCAGGTTCAAGATATCACTGATGCACCTGAGCTGAATCCACCCTTGAAGTGCTCCTTTTATTTGGGGACAGGGCGGAATCGTCAAGCTCATGACCAAAATAAGTTCCCCGTATATTACGAATTGCCAAGAACAACGGCATAGCCAACATTTCCCTGCATGCCTGCGTCAGTGATCCCAAAGACAGTTGCTGCACCTTCTTGGAATTCGACCAGATGTATGTGCGCTTGCAGCTGTTGGAGCCATAATGGCGCATCCAAAGTCCTTGGCGCACCACCTGAGGTCACTCAATTGCTCCAACTGTTTGTAGCAGATGTACACACACACATATATATATATACTATATTCTCAATATAACGTATACATACGCTCTGATATAATACGCATGCACAATTAGGCACCCACAAACAGATAGACCTGCAACCCAGTCAGTGGATTAGTAACAGTATATATATATATATTTATATATGTGTAAACATATGCGCAAGCATGGTTATAGTTATAATGCTGCCAAAGAACCACTTGGATGTATTTCACGTAGTATCGCCAAAACGGCAAGTGGCGGAAAAAGCCACCAGCTGGCTGCTCGAGCATCCAGGTGTGCTGCAAAGCACTCAGAAGCCAGACCAGCAGCACTGACCTGCCCGAGCAGGGCAGATACCAAACCTCCCCCGTAAAGCACTGTTTGGTCGGTGCATGGGTCTCAGCACCGCCTTGACTCCAAAACCAATTTCCATGACTGCAAAGGGTCATCCACTGAAAGATTCAATACATCACTTCAGTCCCATTGTGGCACAGCCACCCCCCAAACTTGTAGATATACATATGTGCATATATACAAATATATAAGTATATATATCTATATATCTACACAAACAGAATAGCATATCTATAGATATACATTTGTGTTTGGGTCCTATATGGACAACCACCTTTCCATCGGGGCATCAGTGACAAACAGCTGGGGCACTTTGGCATAATTTGACAGGGGGGTTCATTCCGAAAGGGTCAAGTCACTCAAGCAAGATATATATATATATATAGTTACATGCGCATTGGCAGGGATGTCCCAAGTAGGTCCACAAACGAAGCGCGCATTGAAATCCTTTCCGGCAGTTTTGCGGACTGGCAACCCCCGCCTTGCTGCAAGCAAGTTTCCAAGTCTCACGCAGCGCACGGAGCTGTTTCCAAGCGGAAGCACAAACGAGCGGCCCGTTGTGCCAGCAGCGACAATGCCCATGCTTGAGCACACAGGAGCTAGTACTGCTAGCGATGAGGGTTGGAGCTTCATCACAGCCACTATGGCCAGCCTTATTTCAATGTCAGGTTCCAGAGCAAACACATTTGAGTTCCACACACCTACTACCAACTCCAAAACGGCACAAATTACAACATCCACGCCCAGCTACGCCATTCCTGCAGGAGTTGACAAGTCCATGGCCCGCCCGCCCAAGTCCACATCAAAGCAAACTCCCCGCAAGGATGATTCCTTCATAGCGCAGGTGATGTTGGCTTGCCCGCAAAAGAACTCCAGGAAGTTCCACACCTATCATGCCACAAAGATATTTGGCAGGTGTAAGCATCTATATGGATACACATAAAATCACATAAATATACATATGTATACATTGAAACAAAACGAACTGACAAGAGAGCTATACAACTTACAAGATGTACTGCTGCCAGGCAACGCGGGATTTGTCAATGCCCTCATTGTAGAACATCAAGACCACGCAAAGGACAACTGCCTGCGCCAGCTGAAAGCTTTGATGCACATGGGTTCCCACAAACGGTTCCTTTTGTCCTAAGGAAGGAGGATTTCAATCTATCTGCAAGCCGGCCAGGCAGTGACAACCACTGGCAGGCAAGCAGCGGGGAGCTGATCACTCAGGCTGATTTGCTTATCAAGTGCCCTATAAATCACAAAAGGTGCGAAACATGTTGGCTTGATTTCTCAGGGGGCAATACAACTGCATGTGTTTGTGTAATGCAGCATGTGCACTCAGGGTTGATTTTTGGGGACTGCATCACCACAAGCACGCCGGCATCAATTGCAAAACCATCAAGCACATGCAGAAAGAGATACGATACACGATACAACTCCTCCAAAAAGTGATTGATGCTTTCCCAGGGATGTCCATGTTTTTCACTTATACAAGTGGAACTGTTTGAAGTGGGACACTCCAAGCAACATGAACGGCTTAGGATTGGTTTTGGTTGGCGTTTTTTAAATCTGAACTGAAGGGCTGACGGGATGGGAACACCCTGCATGCAGTGTGGAGGGTTTGGGCTGGTTCAGGGCTTACATTTGCTTGTTTGCCTTCGGAGAGCTAAGGACGGGATCACATGTATATAATTATATCTATATATATATATATGCACGTGCTTTGCGTTTATACAAATCAGGCTAAGAGTAAACCCGACTTGGATGGCTGTTTTTCCACGGAAAAATAAAAACGCAGAGATTGGAACAAATTCTGGCTAGCGAATTGATCAGCGCCTGTGAACCATGATGCGATCGATGAAGCGGTGTTCACTACTACGTGGACAAGACGGCCCAACCTGCGAACTACAAGGACGTTCGCAGAACACGTGCGACGTTCTGCGGCATGCTGTCAGGAGGTGCTGTACGAACTTCGATGCTACCTTCGGGAGCAGCACCCTCCAAGATGTCTACGCCTACACTGTACGATGCTCTGCTGGCCATTGGTCGAATGTAACAATCGCTTCAGGGGGATCCATGCACCCCGCCTTAAAAAACAGGGTGGGTTCGCTCCAAAGAGTATTTGTTGCCATGCACCCGAAAAAACAATTTCCAGCTGATTACACCGCCGAAGAAACATGTTGGCAGGACCCGGTTGTGTCTCCAAAATGTGCGGACGCACGACAGCATGCTTCACAACCTATGCCCCCCCCTCCCCACAGAACAAGCCCCCCTGTTTTTTTTCGGAGAACCCTCTCAAAATAGCCAGTGCAATTTGAAGACATCAATGAAGACACATAAATGTATATATATATATATATGTATACAGATGTTACATCAGTAGGATTTATTCCCCCAAACCTTTCTTCCACCTTGCCCTTATACATAGAAAACTGAGCGTCCCAAAGCTCGCACTACAAGGGTGTTTAATGATGAACCACACCTTTTCATACAGAAAGGGTTCTCTTTGTGTGGGTTTGGGGCCGGGGAAATGGGGAAATTCTTCATCAGGGGCCACGACTGCAAGTTAGCGGGGGATTGTTTAAATTCAACACGACATGAAGTTGCGGGGTTTTGAAAGCACTAGTCTGAGCGTAACAAAGCTGCCCTTTTTCAATCAAGAAATGATTTGATAAAAACAACAGTTGCCTATCCCAAGCGATGCGACAGGTGCTGCAGCTGCAGCAGCGCGGCAGCTGCAGTGCGGCAGCTGCAGCAGGCTGCAGCCAGCACCTGCCCGCCACGCATCGATCGATCGGTGTCCAAACATACCCACACATACAGATCTATACATATTATATATATATATATATAGGTCCACATATCTCCAAAAGGTGTGTTCATACATAGCCACACATAGATGCAGACATCTGCGTACCGCTACCCATATCCACATGTGTCCAAACATAGCCATGCATATACAATGGAATCCTGCACAAATCCACACATCTCTAAACATATGTCGAAAGATGCCTACACCTAGATCCACACATGTGTTCAAGTATATCCAAAGATGAAGCAACCGGCCAAACATATATGTCCTAGCCTGCGCACAAACAACATATCCAAACATATGTGTTGCATACATATATATATATATAAATATGTATATATGTATCCACACATCTCCAAACATGTTTCTCTCACACATTCCCAAATATATTTGCACCCGCAATCATACCAAGGCGACTTTTTCACAAGCTCCAAGCACAGATCAGAAATAGTCAACAGTGACCACTGATGGCGAGGTGGGACTGCTTGGCGCACTGGCAGGTGATGTTGGCGACAACACCTGCGTCGGCTTGACGGTCTGTGTGGGCTGAGCCGTGGCCATGTGCATGGTCTCACCAAGGTTGTGGAGGGTCTGCGCAGGGCTACTCGTACTCTGCATGGGATGACCCGTGGTCTGCATGGGCATGGGGTGAACCATGGTCTGCATGAGATGGCCTGTGGTCTGCATGGGATGGTCCGTAGTCTGCATGGGATGGCCTGTGGTCTGCATGGGAATGGGGTGTGCTTTGCCGTTGGTGGACACACGTGCATGGTCTGCATGTCGTGGAGTATCTGCGTGGGATCCATGGCCTGCATCTGACCCAGCCACACATGCTGGAAGGTCTGCACGGGCTGACCCGTGTGAGCCATGAGAATGTCCTGCATGTTTTGAGCAAAGGCAGGATGACCCATGACCTGGACCATGGGCTGGGCCATGGGCTGGGCCATGGTCTGCATGGGTTGGGCTGCGGGCTGCTGCATGGGCTGCGCTCTGGCCTCCACGGACTGCGTGGGCTGGGTTATAGGCTGGGGCACGGTTTGCATGGGTTGGGCTGTTGGCCACTGCATGGGCTGGGCCATGGTCTGCGGTTGGACTGCGGGCTGCTGCATGGGCTGGGCTGTGGGCTCCATGGACTGCATGGGCTGGGCCATGGGTTGGGCCATGGTCTGTGTGGGCGGTGTCTGGAAGCATGGCTGAACCTGCGCCCACTCACCCGTCTGGAAGGTCTGCGTGTCCTGCACGGGCGTATCCTGCTCGGGCTGATGCGGCATGTCCTCCTTCGGGGGCCTGGGCATGGCCTTCTTCTCTATGACCTTCTTCTTAGACGGTTCTGCCTGCAGGGATCCACAGTGCATTGGCTTCAAGCAAAACATGTACGTGTTCAATCCAAAAGCATGCATATACATGTTTACGGCAATTGTTTTCAATAGATTGATCTTTTGCGGCTTTGTTTGGACCAAGCCTTCCACTTCCAGCCCGGCGGGGGTACCAGCCGCGGCTTTGGCTTCCAACCCAGCGGTGGATACGGCGGGGGCCGTGGCTGCTTCTGCCCAAGCCGCTGCATTAGCCTTCCCAGTGCAGTTCTTGCGGCGGGAGGGGCCGGCACCCGTGGCTCCATGGCTCATCTCCACTGCTCAGCATTTTGCAGAGCCAAAGGATTCACCGAAACGCATGAAACACCTTTCCAGCATTAGACGGGAGCCTTTTGCACAACCCCATTAAAATATATAACTTGCTGAAAACACACTAGAAAGAAAGGAATAGAGGGACAGGATACAGGGGCAGGGGAATAAGCGGCATATGGGGCAGTGCCTTGTTCCCCTACACATCTACAAACACTGCAAAGAACCAATAATGGACATTCGGGCTATGAGGGAAACTGCAGCAAATGTGAGTTCAGTATACCTATAAAAGGTATTGAGTCTATATGCATACACATGCAAGCACCAATCGGTCTGGTTCACAATTCTGAGGCTCCACTCAAATGTTCTCCATGGGCCCACGCACGCACGCATGTCCAAAAAACCAGCGGGGCCACCGTTTCCAAGGCTCGCTAACAGCTTTAAAACACTATGAAGAGGTGACCTCAAACATTATTTGCAGTTTCACCCAAGCCGATACCCGCATGCCGTCGAGCACACACACACACACTTCAAATATAATCAGGGGCCTTCAACTCAGCACAGGAAGCAAAGAGCAGCTACTCGTGCTTCTTGATGCTATTCGCTCCACCGGTGAAGGAGCACGACTTCTTTATGTTTGAACGATGTCCTCTGCAAGTGCTACGCACCCATCATAACTTCTGCGCAATGCCTGGAAACAAGGGAGGTCCTCAATGAATGAGTATACATATATATATATATATATTTATATTCCCTTTCAAATAGTACGGCACCGCATTGATAAACCCGAAGCTTGGCAACCACTTTCTTCAGCTCCCCAATCGGCCTGCGAGGCGCTGAGCTGCCCTGACGCCGCGGCAGCACCAGCAGCGCCAGCCGGGCAGAGCCAGGGGGGAGGCAACCAAAGCAAAGGGGGTTTGGGATACCCAGACAGGTACCCTTTGAACATTACCTTGAACCGCATATACATATATATATATATATATTTATTGAGAGATATTTAAACATATATGTATATAAACATATATATATATATCTGTATATGTGTTCTGTATATATGTATATACATATAGCCGTAGTAAAGATGCAGTGAAGGGGGGGTAAAGATTCAGTGGGTGATGCTTCTTATCATTCTATATGAGTTGGAAGTGCAATGCTGGCTCTCCCAAGGTGGGGCAAAAACATGCATGGCACACATGATCTACACCCCCTTAGACCCAAACGATTGCAAAGGCCACGGGCTCGTGGAAGTGCGATGACTGCAAACAAGAAGGCCCAGTTTCAATCAATCATCATTTCAGCCTCGACCCAAACAACGCTTTGGCTCGCAAGAATTGAAGGCCTGTGAGCCTTTGGTTCTGCAAAAGCTATACATGAAAATGAGCAAGTGTCCACCACTCCAGGGGCCTTTGTTGTTCTCTTCACACGTTGGCATACGGCTTGGACCAGTGACCACTTGTTGAACGTGAGCTGCAAACACTTCTACAGAAGCAACCATGCATGCACTCATACAGGCCACAGTTGTCGAAAGGAAGCTCCCACTTTAAATATATATATATATATATACATATCTTTATGTGTACAATTATCTTTGATGAACAATCCTCTCACAACGTTTGTCTACTGATTGGGCACAAGAGAAGCTGTGCGAATTTTGCATGGTCAAAAGAGCTCCATTTTTGTTGGACAAGCTGCCATGTGCACTGAGGAGTAAGAATTCATATGGAAGAACACCCCATGCGTTGAAGACTCCTATAGGGATGCCATGCACTTCTTGTAAAGCCCAGGCCTTGGGCACGCGTGCCACATACATGCTCCGGACCAGCTGCCGAAAGTCCCACAACTCCATGGGTGCAGTTATCACAGCCACAGCTTGCCTTGAGCTGGCCTTGAGCACTCCTGTAGGGCCGGCAATGTCAAGCTTCCTGCCATGTGTCTCAAATTCAATCGACAAGTTGTAAAATATCAACGAAATGCACTTGCCTTTGCAGTTGCAGCCAAGCCATGCTTCTCTTGTTACACACCTCCAAAATGAAGAACAGGCCTGCGTGTCTTCCTGAACAGCACCGAAACCATTGATGGGAGAAACCACAAAACAGAGGGGCACGTGCGCGTTTCTTGTCCCGCTCATACGCCTCCACCAACTTCTTGTTGCCGCGGGGCATCCTGGCAATGACTTTGGCGCTAAGGCTCAGCGAGGAGATGCAATGCGCGTTGAGTGATCAGTTTCACACGCAGTGGCCTCGGAAGATCACATATATATATGTATATATCTGTATACGTGTCACATACCGCTCACCTCCAATGGAAAAACACGACATCCATACCTTTTTTTCCTGGTGCATATGTCCCAATAAATCTTGAGCTCTTGATGACTTCCCCAATGCAAAGCAATCCTTTTGCTACAGGGAGGCAACCCCTTCCCAGTGGTGCCTCCAGGATTCCACTTGCAGATCCTCCGATCCTTTGGCACCTGCACAACGCACCCATTTTTGCTTTTGGGCAGTGTATCCAACATGCTTCAAACTCTTGTCCACTCCCCTACACTAAAGCGGTAGCCCATTCCGGCAAGCCTGAAACTTACAAGCACTCCCCTAAGTGCAGCTTACGCCACCCAGGCTTTTTGTGTGGGCTATAGGTGTCGAATTAAAGATGTACATATAAGCAAAGCAATCCACAAAGAGGCAACTTTACCAAGTCCCTAAAGCAGTCCATGGCAAGAACACCCAGACTGTTTGTTAAGATGTGGGTATGTATTCCATGGCAACTCTTCACCGCTTTTCCCATGCAAAACAGCTCATGGAAACCCATTTCAGAATGCTTCAAGCTCTTGGCCACCTCATAAAAAGCAAGCACATGCAGTCTATATGTTGCGACCAGTTCCATAAGGCTCGAGGGCACACCCCACGTTAAGAGGCAGCCCATCCCAAAATGTTTCAAATTTTTGACCGCTCCCTCATCCACGGAACCTCCACAGCTTCGTCAGGCACCACGCCACTGCAGCCACCATTGGCCTAGGAAGCTCGGGGGCTCAGCAGGCTGCACGCTGGAAACAAACAAAGAATCAAAAGCGCCATGACACACGTGTGTGTGGGCCCACATTGTTTTCCGGCACTTTGCGATCTTTGTACAGATGTCCCCCAACAGCAGTCGGGTTGTTTAGCTTGCCTGCAAGATATTGCCGTTTGGGGTAGAATCAAAGCAGATGTGCACGGGCCAGCCACAAACAAATTCAAGGGTTGGGCTGCATCAGCATTGTCTTTGCAGGAGATACTGCCAACAAGTAACCATACAGGATCACATGCCATGTGCAATCGGTCAGCATGTGTCTCTTCACATGACTTATCAGCCCCACGCCGGCATACCTTGGAAGGCAACTTCCCGACCCTGAAACTATAGAGATTGGAATGGATTGCACAGGCGGTGTGCACAGTATATACACACGTTCTCAACATATATACATGCATCCGCCTTGTGAGCGCTAGGCTTGCCCCCAGCGGCCCCCATTAATGTGTGGCCTGTCAAAGCCCCTCCTCAAGCCCCGAGCGTCAATGCTGGGTTGGACCCTTGACGGCCCTCACGCATATCTTCCTTGAAGGACTTCATGGTACTCTTGAAGAGATCGCTCTTGATGTCCGTCTGAGGATGCTCCGACAAGAAGAGAGCCTGAGCTGGGCAGAAGTGAGCTGGGAAATGATGGTGTGGCAAGATATATATATATATGTCTATGTTGGAACTGCCAACCAAAAAGAGCACATTTGCTACCATCAGTCACTGGCTTTGCCATCACACAGGGTATATATACATATATATATATATATAGTTTGAGCATCTGTAAATGTTGTTTGCGAGCATTCTCAGCCTGCCAAGTAGACTGGCGACAAAAGCTGCACATGCAGTTTGGAATGGAAAAGGCAGAGCAGCTACCGCGTTGCAGATCGAAATGTTCAAGGGCATCGAGTCCTCCCGACAAATGAACATGTGCTTCCCGTCAGCCTTTCGGCGAATACCACACCAGCACCTGGACCAATAGGGCTCCAACTTGACGCTGTCAAAAGTCAGCATTTTCCTTAGCTGTTTCTTGTGAGCGCCACTCCCACGTCAACATCAAGTGAACAAGCAATATATATATATATATATATATATATACATATGTATATATATATATATATCTTATTATTTCTATTTGCATTATAATATTTCACCAGCCTGAAATACATAAGGCAGTTGGGGGGGGGGGTATTGTCCACATAAACCACCATTTGGAGTGAGGTCGTGTGAGGTCGCTATAATTCACCCAGATAATTGGTATATGGGCAGGAACCAACTCCTGCTCCCAAAGCTATGAATAACAAACTGTAGCAACAAGCTCACACTATACAACACAGCTGTTAAACAACATCAACTAGCATTCAAGTTGCAGCACATTTCTGCATGCATGTAGATATATGTTTGTCCTAGACAGAAACGCAACCAATTTGATGGACGTAGAAAAGGTTCATTTTGAGACCGTCTCTGTCCTCAAGTGGCACCGCGCGATTCTGGGGGCATGTGTCAGCGACAATTGCTGTGTTGCTCCTGGGCTGCTTCCGCTTGTGGCCTTTCTGCTGTGGCAGGGTGGCTTCCTCCTTTGGGTCTGAAGTGGAAGGGGGGCTGTTCTTCTCCTTGGCTGGCTTCTTGCTCTGCTTCAGGTGAGCGGCGGAAGGGGGGCTGTTCTTCTCCTTGGCTGGCTTCTTGCTCTGCTTCAGGTGAGCGGCGGAAGGGGGGCTGTTCTTCTCCTTGGCTGGCTTCTTCCTCTGCTTGGGCTCTGGCTTCTTCCTCTGCTTGAGGTGGCCGGAAGGGGGGCTGGTCTTCTCCCTGGACTCTGGCTGCTTCCGTTTGCGGCTTATCTGCTTCTGCGGGGTGGCCAGTTCTGAGACTGTGCTGGCCACAGTGTCTACAGGCTTGCTGCTGTCTTTGCTAGGCAAAGCCTTTGCCTTTGCTTTACCTTTCGCCTTTGCCTTGGGTTTGGGCGCAGGGGCCACGCACTTGGTCTCCTTCGGGGCCTTTGGTCCCTTTCCTCTGCCCCTGCCTTTCCCTTTGCCCCTGCCCTTTTTGCCTGCTTGGGACTCACGCAAATCTCGCTGCTGCACCCGGCGCAGTGGATTCTCTTCTTCCGACACATCTGCCTCATCTGGCACACCCGCAGCAGCATGAGTGCTTTCTGCCTCGACGAAAGCAGGCTCGTTGGAACTGGCATCCACGGCTTTTGCCGCGCAATCAAAGGCATAGGGGTCCGCCTCCACCATAGCAGGCAAGCTGTCATTGATCTCCTCCGGCTCAAAATCCAACTCTTGAGAAAACACATCAGCCAAGCTGTCAGTAGCAGGCTTGTCCACGTCAGCAGCAAGCCTATCGGGGGGGGCAAGCGTCTCCTTACCAGCAGGCTCGTCTGGCTGAGCAAGCACGCTGTCAGCAGCGGGCTCATGTGGCTGAGCAAGCGTCTCCTGAAAGAGCACACGAGGCAAGATGTCACCAGCGGGCTCGTCCGGCTGGCTGCTAGCAGTGGTCTCATCTGCAGGCGTCTCCTGAAAGGACAAACCAGGCAAGCTGTCGGCAGCAGGCTCGTCCGGAACACCAGGCCCGTCTGGTTGGGAAAACATCTCCTGAGAGGGCACAGGCAAGCTGTCAGAAGGCTCATCCAGGTGGGCAGTCTCAAGAATGGGCATGCTGTCGGCAGGCTCGTCCAGCATCTCATGAGAGGGAACACCAAGCTCCAACTGGGCACAAGGCAAGCTGTCACTGAGCCCTTTCGGCTGGGCAGGCATCTCCATGCTAGAGGATGAGGCTTCTGTGTCGTCCTCCACGACAATGGCAAAGGTGGGAAGGCTTTTGTGGGCTTCGTGCTCTGCCGTCATGCAGTCCCTCTGGCCACCACTCCTCACGTGTCAGAAAATGCTCGGAGCCCAACAACCCCCAATACCAATCTCACTCAAAAACCTTTACAGGCTGATGAGAACATGCGGGGTGCGCAAGCGACCTAGGGAAACACACAAGGTGTATACATATATATATATATGTATACTTGCAAGTTGAAAAAATGGGAGTATTCGTGTGGTTGTCTTGTCTCTGTCACTGCCGTGCTCCCCTTTTGGAAGCATGAACATGCGTATATCATTAGAGTATGTAGAGGTGTAGGTAGGCTGGCAAACAAACAAGCAATCAAATGTCTGTGCATGTGTGTGTGGATGAATGTATGAAACAAAGTGATGAACAACGTCTGCGCGAGTATTCTTTTGTGTGTGCATGTGTGCCTGTGTGCCGTTGTGTGTAAAGGTATATGGGCATGCATGTACATGTGCATGTGCATATCTATATATATATACATATATATATATACACATGTGTCTGTATGCATGCATGCATGCATGTATGTATGTAATCTATGTAATGTATGTAATGTAATGTAATGTACTGTGTGTATGTATGTATGTATGTATGTAATGTAATGTAATGTAATGTAATGTAATGTAATGTAATGTAATGTAATGTAATGTAATGTATAATGTAATGTAATGTAATGTAATGTATGTATGCATGCATGCATGCATGTATGTATGTATGTATGTATGTATGTAATGTATGTATGTATGCATGTATGCATGTATGTATGTATGTATGTATGCAATTAATGTATGATATATGTATGCATGTATGTATGTATGTATGTGTGTATGTATATGCATGTAACATATGTAATGTATGCATGTATGTATGTCATGTCATGTCATGTCATGTCATGTCATGTCATGTCATGTCATGTCATGTCATGTAATGTCATGCAATATTATATGTATATGTCTGTCAGTTTGTCAGTTTGCCTGTCGGTCTGTCTGTCTGTCTGTTTGTCTGTCTGTCTGCCTCTGTCTATCCGTCTGTCCGTCTGTCTGTCTGTCTGTCTTTATATGTATGTATATGTATTTATGTATGTGTGTATGTATGTAGGTATGTATGAATGTATGCATGTGTGTGTAGGTAGGTATGTTTGTGCGTATGTATGTATGTAGGTATGTGATATGTATGTGTGTGTGTGTATGTATGTATGTATGTATGTATGTATGTATGTATGTATGTATGTATGTATGTATGTATGTATATGTGTGTAGATGTTTATGTATCTGCATATATGTATATGCATATGTATGTATATGCAAATGCATATACATATGTGTTTGTATGTGTGTCTATGTGTGTGTGTGTATGTGTATGTTTGTTTGTGCAAATAGAAATGCACATGTGTGCGCACGTGTGTATGCGTACGTGCATGTGTATGTACGTAATGTATGATATGCCATGCAATGTTATGCATGACATCTGCGTTTAAAAGCATGCACCCATGAAGCTGCGCATGTAGTTTGGCGCAAACACGAAGCAATGCCACAGTTTGCTTTGGACCACTGAGTGCCTGTGAATGTAAACCTATATATATATATATAGCTGGTAAGCTCCGCCAAGTGACCCGCAGGAAAGCAAGGCATCAATCTCCACAGGCTGCGAGTCAATCACCTGAGGCGGCTTTGTTTTTGGCAGCGCACGCTGGCAGGATATATGTTCTTTACACAACTACCGTGCCCCGCCAAGTGATACAACCAGGCACGTGCACCGCAGTAGCATCGCACCAAATCTTTCCAGCTGCCTGGAGGTTCTGAGGATCCACATGCTGGGTCTCCATGTTGTCCATGGAGCGATGCATCTTCATCAAGAGAAGCTCCTTGAGCTTCTTGAGGCGTTGCCCGGCTCCTGCATAGCTTCGCTCTCGCGCACGGCCGCACAGTGCAACCAACACGCTCCGACAAAAACACGTGTGTGGTTTTCCAGGTCCTGCGTCATGGCCATTGAAGCCTTTGCCCTCCCTGCCAGTTCCGGCACTGACCTGAAGCAGGACAACGTCGTCCTCATCAGCGTCATCAGCAGGCATGCCCTCCACACTCGCAGTGGCATCTTTGGACTCAGTGCCCGCGTTAGCTTCAGCAGTCGCATGAGCTCCAGCAAAGCCTTCCTGCTCCTCACCGTCAGCTTGCCCATATTCACGCCTGGCAACCTCACCTCCACCAGCATCCGTGAGCGGCATACCATCCTGCCCCTCTTCGATCACATTGCCATCATCGTCCATGAGTGGCATGTTCTCCTCAAATTCCTTGTCGTCCTCATCATCCTCGGCGCCCTCCATAAAGTCATACCGCATGGCGTCCTGACACTGCCAAACGACACATTTGCTCTTCCACAAGAACCATGAAAAGTGAAAGGCAACCTATATAGATTTACACACGCATGCATGACCCAAGAAAACACACGAGGTCGGAGTAGCGATGAAGTCAAGCACTGAGCGATATTGATGGAGGGGCAACGGTTTGAGTGCGTGTGTGTGTGTGTGTGTGTGTGAATGTGTCTCTCACTTGGGGCAACCTGCGCCTGACACTATGTATACGCTAACCAGCACCACCAATCTTGCTCCGCACACCATGAGATGCAAAGCAGTCTATATATATATATATATGCATGAATATACGCGTGTTTCTATTTTCAATGGAATGCAGTTCTTCACACATTCATGCCACACAAGGGTAAGAACCACCAGTTCAAAGGTCTGCAAGTCTCTTTGAAGCTCTTCAACATTGGCTGATCATGCATTAAAAAACAACACTTTGTTTCAAGAGGTCATGGAGTGCGGGCAAGAAGCTGCCAGGGCCTGCACCACATCATCCCGCTGTGCGCGGGACCTGTAGCGCAAACGCCGCAAGTAGAGGCACATTTTCTTCACGGCGCGGGTGTCACTGCGGGCCAAAGACCACTCGCCATGTGCGTGAACCTTACTCAGCCCAACCGTGCTAATATCTATCACAACCAGAAAGGACATGATGTGATCTATGGCTGGTGCTCTATGAAAATATATATATATAGATGTTTACATGCATGCGTACACTTAACAATGCGAACACAAAAACACTCTCCAAAGCAAGCGGCGCGCCAGTACCGTGCCACCTCCAGGAACACCCACTCCAGGACCGGAACACGCAGGATCATGCCCTCGGATAACGGCACCGCCTTGGCAAGCTTGTTCAGCACTTCGGAGTTGAGCTTAATGGCTGGCACCGTGCACCGTCCAACCACTTGTCCATGAGGCCAGACCAAAATTGATCCCCCCCCTCCGCGGACTCTGGCTTGAAGTGCTGGGGCAATTGACAGGTCCTCCGCGAAATCTAGAACCTCATGCGTGGGAATTTAAAACGCAAACTTCAAAAGGCAAATATCGAAAACTATACAATTATAATATATATATATATTTTCACAGCACCCGCATATTAAAACGATATGCGTAAACCATAATCCTGTTTCAGCTCGAAGGCAGCTGTGACAGTTTGAGCACTGGCTTGCGCTAAGCACACAGGAAGCTGCGTGCGTGACATGGCAGCAGGTGCCCAAAGCACAGACGATACGAGCTGGTGACAAAAATGGGCCAAAATGGCTCAGATAACGGGCGCTTGTGACCACAATGCTTCACAAACTTGCATGTGCACTCACCCCATTTCGCAGTTTAAGCCTCCGGCTCTCCAGGCACTTGCAATCTCCGGCCGGGGCACTCTCCATACTCCCGCACTGAGCCAAAAAGGCTCTCACCCCTGAAGATCAAGTCAAACAAGCCACTTGTGTCCCAAACAAAGGCTAAATGCACCTGGACCCCCAAAAAATTGGTTGGAATTCCCAAAAACTGGTTTAGACCAAAAACCTGCATTCAAACCAAAAAAAAATGGTTTACCCAAAAAAAAGTGGTTTCATATAAAAAAGAACATCATTCGATCCTTCAGGTAGGAACAGGAAGACAGACACGAAGACGACGACGAGGAAAAAGGCGAACAACGCGAGGACAACCAGGCCATCCCTACGCGGGCGAACAGGAGGAGGGCGAACGCGCGGGTCACGAAAGGCAGCAGGAAGAGAACGGGAGGAAGGAGAAGCCATCCCTAGGCGGGCGAAGAACCAGAAGACGGGCACGCGGAAGACGAAGGCGAGAAAAAAGAGCGAAGGGTGAAACGTAGCTATGAAAAGGTGGCTGTCTTCCCTTTAGTGAAACCTCGTTCCTGGTTAAATGTGAAATTCCGCTGATCTATGATAAGCACGTTGAGGTCAAATTTTCCGACAGAGCCGGCCCGGGGTCACACAATGGGTACACCCGAGGATTCCCCACGAATGGGGTGTACACACTTAAACTCCAGATGGAGGGTGCTAATCTTTCGAGTACAACTGATGAGTCTCGAGTACAACTGATGAGTCTCGAGTGGGTGTAGGTTCGGCTTGCAGTCACTTGGTTTCCGTCTAGCAGCGAAAACGTTACAAATTCAACATGAAGCACACACAGCGAGAGAAACAGCGGGCCAAAAGGACTTTGAATCACGCGAGTTGCGCAGGTACGCTGGGATGATCAGTCCCAGTATCACCACCGATGGCAAGTGTCTTCGTTGGCAGGAGGCTTGCCATGGTGCTCCTGCCCCCTGCAGTTGTAGGGTGGCAGGGTATTCTGCCACTCCGCACACACACATAAACAAACAAGCAAAGCAGCACAAAGCAAAGCAAAGAAACAAATAAGCAAACAAACGCACAAAGAACGACCTGCTTCAGGATGTTATGCTGAGCAAAACAGGGTCGGCACACCCGAGTCTGCTCTCGCACGAGGCCCGAGCCCGGTCTCCATGACGACATAGGCCACCGTTCCCTTGCACAGGTACCTCGGGAAAGTTGCCACTGAGCTTCTGTCACGCTGGTGCGGAAGTCGTTTACGGTTGCCCAACCTTGCAAACATCTGGGCTACTCCAACAACAATATTGTCTGATAATGTTTCATGTTGAGTCTACCCAAAACCTCACTTCCCGAGTGGATTGGCCATGAAAAGTCCTGGAACTTGTTATACACCACCAAAATGGCGCAAATCCAAAAAGCGACTCCAGTCCAGGAACTCGGGAAGTGAGCTTTGCTGCCATAGGCCACACCTTGCCACACGTCGCGACCATTTCCCTTCAAACCCCAAAGGAACACCAGCGAAAGGTTACTCAAACGGATAACAGCTGTCGGGCGGGATAGTTCTCAGTGAAGCTTGTCGGTGACGAAACCGCCTGTCATTGTAACGTGTTTCTTGTCGTAGTTATAACCCTCTCTAGGATAAAAACTGTCGAAAGGCAGACACTTGGCAGCAAAACCGTTTTCAGCCACTGCGTTTCTTTTCGCGAGAAGCGGGCGCTGTGCACATCACACAGCCCAGGAAACCCGAGGGGCCTTAATATTTGGCCAAATGGGCGATGTCTTCAGCGGCCAGTCGCTCAAGGGTGACAACATGTTCAAGGTTTCTGAGCCAGTGCCATCTATTTCTAACCAAAGAAACCCAAAAAGGACACCTGTAGTGTCGAACTTGGGGAATTTTATCAAAGGGGTTTGGGCGGAAGCCTTTCGCATCCATCGAGACTTGCAGCCCAGGCTGCCGGAGTTCCACTCCATGCTTCACTGTCTTGGGGGTTCTCCTCGGATCCACTCCCGTCAATGAACAATTGGTCTCCAAGTAGGCTAGCAAACCAACAAACAACAGGGTATCCTCAAAAACCGCTCCACTTGTAGATATTCAAATGCTGGAGTAGCAGCTTGGCTTGGTCACTGATCTATTAGTATTTTCTAACCGCCTCGTCCTGAAAAAACAGGAGGTGAGCGGGGTTCCGCCTGCCAACTCCTACGTCAACTTGGCAGCCCAAGTTGAACGAATCACAAGCACTACGTGAATCAGCGGTCAAACCGAACGGCAACACAAAGCAATCAGGACAACAAAACAGCACAACGGGATTCCTGCCCAAGATCAGAATCGGGTGTTTGCGGCGCAGCACATCTACTTACGACAACAGGTAAAAAGGAAGGCGTCTTGACAAGGCCTCGGTTCTCACCTGATGCCTGCCCCCAGTGTACGAAGGATATGTATGTTCATTTCAATCCAAGTTGGTGGTCGGGGTATGGCTATGACCAGGGGTCGAAATCTTGAAGCCGACTGACCAAGCAAACCACCAAAGGTTTACCGGATGGTAGCGGAGAAGCTAACAGAGTTCGTTGAATGTGGGCCTAAATGAGAAGGGTGTGGGGCACCTCAAAGCCAACTTGTCATTCCCTCAAGTCCTGATTGAGAGGTCGGGGTTCTGCGTAGGGCCCGGGGGTCTGCAGGGGTCGTGACCCTTAGCCATAGGCATAGGGGTACACTAGTAATTGTTGTTCGCTGGTGAGGTTTCTTCGCGTGTGGGTGGGGGCCCCTTTTAACCCCCTAGGCTTTCACTGGGTGCATGGCGCACCTGTGACGCCCCTTGCAGGACGTTTGTCTTGAACCATCCATTGTACCAGTTGGCGATGCCACTTTGTGTCGCCACTTTGTGTCGCCCTTTGTGTCGCCCACTTTGTGTCACCCATGCCCCCAGATCCTTAAGCTTCTGAAAGCTATGCTCGAAATTGGGGCTGGGGCCAATTCTACACGCCTGTTTACGCAAGTCTTGCTGTCCAGGAGTTCACTGGCTGGTGGGACCTTCTATCTCAGCGTAGGGCGATTTTAGGTGGTTTTGGAGGCAGGGATTGCACACCACAAAAGCTTGTAAGCCCAAGGCAGTACGCATTCTCTGTAGCTGCCGGTTCAGGGTGTGCTTTGACTGGCCCAAATGCACCCTTTAACTGGGTTCATGATTTCCATACGTTTACTATTATCAATTTCACCCCATATGGCAGTAGGTAAAAAAAGAAGAAAACAAAAGAACAAAAGAAAAAAAACGGCCCCGAGATGTTTGATAACCCCCAGACACTGTCAAAATAATCCCCCCTGTTTAACTCGGCCCACATCCCGGGTCCCCGGAAACTAATGTGTTCTCACTATTATTAAAAATTAGTCTACCCTCCTGTCCACTAACGTGGAACCAGCCAGAGGGTCAAGTTTAAAGGAATTAGTCTTCCAGGATCCCTGACTCAAATTCCAGGTTTGTGGACAGGACAGGAGGGGACCATCCAATGTGAACACAGTTTTGGAGAAGACCCTGGTTAGAGACCTCTGTTCAGTTGCCAAAAAAAAAACAGAAATGAAAGGTGATCACCTTTTGGGAGGGGCACTAAAAATGGTTGCCACAAAAAGACGAAATCAAAAGATCGATCCAGCAACTCACAAGCCACAGGCCAAGGCGCCAAGCCATTGCTCAGGAGTCAAACACACCCGTGGGAAGCACGTTGAGAAGCTGTAAGCTGCGAATCTTTTAGGAAGACGTCGCTTTGGACACTTAATCAAACAAACATGGGCACGCGGCACTGGGGATATCTTGATACTGTGGCTCCGGAAACAAGCCCCGGAAAGTCCTGCACTCACTTTGCTTTCTTGGTCTGAGTCTTCGTGGCATGCGGCAAGTTTGAGCGCGAGGCGGAAGCTGTCCCGGGTGGTACAAAATGCGAGGGTCCCAAAGTCAGAACTGGGGAGGCTTGGTCAGCACCAGGTGCTTCAAGTCTACCCGTGATATCACCCGGTTGCGGCCCCAGATCCTGAGCACCATGAGTGGCTTGTCCAAGCTGTTTCACATTTGGGCCGGAGCGACTGCGAGCGGTCAAGTTGCGGCATGGTTGAGTCAATATCCCTTACCACATCTAGGTGCGTTCAGGTCCAAGCCTCCCATCAAAAACCTGTCAGCAAAAAACAAATGGCGCCAAATCCCTCAATGCAGGGATCCCAGAGCTTATTCAGTGAGCTTCTCCGATAGAATTCCCTCGCCAGTTTCCGCAGAGGGGGCTAAAAAAACAATCCTCATGGGTGACTCTGCCAAAGACAAAGCTAGAATAGGCCCTTCCTCGCAGTAAGCCAATCAGTACCTATGGGAGAGTTCTGAAAGATCAGTTTCCGCTTGCACGCACCACATGTCAGGAAGGGAGGGCAAACCGATATGAAGATGGTCTTTCAGGGAGCTTCCTGGATCCACAAAGGAGGTTGAACGAGGTGTCAGCGAGATACGTGTCTTTTGTGTCCTGGCCAAACCGCGTGCGACCCGACGATGGTCGCTGGCTCGCAGTTAGACCATCCGCATCTGGCCTGCAGTGGACGGAGTATGTCTTGCAAGGGCGTCCTTTCGGCTGCAGCCATGAGTATTGGCACTTGGACGGCGTCATGAAAACGCAAAGCTGTCGGATGGCAAGGTACCTGGCCAATACTGGCACTGCGTATTGTAAATAGACGGAAGGTCATGCCCCTTGATATTCTCCGGTGTGGCAGGTCATCCCGCTCTCAGAGACGAAAAACGCCGGCAGAAAAATGAAAACGAGACCGCATCCGCCGCGTTTGCGGATCGGGACCGCGGTGGCCGGTTTGGCACATGCCCGGCCCACAAAACTCGCCATGTTCATTCATGAACTGAAGGTCTTGCATGGTTGGACTCCAATGATGGCAACGTTGTTTTCAGGTGGTTTGCATTGGTGGCTTGGGGAAAAAGAACCAACCCCATGGTCGCCAGTGGCCAGCATCGCGGCATCGCCGCTTCGCTGGCTCAAACTGCCTGAGTCCACATGAAATGGGGGCGTCAAGTGGGGGAACCCCGGTGGCTTCCTTTTGAATTCCCTTTCAGACGGCACCCATAAGGCACCCCTAAAAGGGTAGCCTCAAGGACTCACCCAAATGCGCCTATTGGCAGAACGAATCCCCTGCTGCTTGGAGGCATGGCATGAATCCGCAAGGGTCCCACTGTCCATGGCCCGTTGTCTTAGGGCAATGGAGCTACATCTGGAATAGGGCATGGTTGTGTCCTACAAGGTCTGGATAATCAACGTCTGGAATGGCTTCCCTTCAGAGATCCTGAACAACCAAACAAGGCATACAGAGGGTTGCTAAAGGCTAACTGGCCGGCATGCAGACGCATTGGCCAGTTTAAGGGGGCCTCCTAACATTGAGGCCAAGCAGGCTAGGGGAACGGGTTCCAGCAAAGCGGCAAACCTTCCCAAAAGAAAACGCGGGCAACACTCGCCCAAAGAAGCCACAGCAACATACGTCAAAATGCAATGCACAAAGCAAAAAATAAAACACACAACAAACTGACATGATCAAAATTGGGGTTGGGGACAGGCACCAATTTGGTTTTACCACCCAGGCTGGACCACTGCTTAATGGAATCGAGTGAGCATGTTCAAACAGCACCCACATGTTGCAGGTATGTCCCGAGTCTCTGGCCGAACTCCCAGCCGCTACAAAGGCACTGATGTCCACTCTAAATGTGTTGAAATAAACAAGAAGTATGCGATTGAACAACTGCCGGGAGTTCACTAGCGTTCCAAAGTGCGGTAGAACTTTAACAGTTTCTTCGTGATTGGGTGATGCAATTTGTCTGGAAGACCCAAACAACAAGGGAGCGGGTGATAAATTGGGAGTCTGAAACAACAAACATGCTCATCCTTTGTTTGGTTTGCGCTTGTTGCAGCTTAAAACTATGGGATCCTTAGCGCCCAAAGTTGACAAAAAATGTTAAAAACCGACTACTAGTGCAACCACCACCCCTTACAAAGCATGCCAAACAAGGAGGTGTTTGGGTCCATCAATTAACATCCTCAACATTACTCTCTGGCGAATAGGGGTGTCCACCTCGGAGTTCACCACATTAGGGCGGGGGGGCAGTTTCACCAATGCCTCTCAGCTATGTTCTCACTTGCCCAAGGGGCCTGGAATGGCCTGGAAATACAAGGTCAACCTTTTGGAAACTTTGCTATACAAATAGACCAAAAGCAAAAGGGGAAAGTCAAAAACTCAAAAGGTTGATCTGTTTTGGACAAGTGAGCCCGCCTTTGTGTCGGCCAAATTGCCTGTCTACCTGGGCTAAAGGGGAAAACCAAAAGGTGACAAGGTCGATTCGCTCTGGGCTTGTCTTAAAACACAGGAACCATCCCCCCGGACTTGCTTCTTGGCTTCTTGGCTTCCCATCCCCCGGACCTTAAGAGGCGAGGGGTGGGGGATCCCCAATTCCATTCTGCAGTCTTCCTCACAACAAGGAACATGAAGCCATAAAATGGAATTCCAGGCGCCCCCCCTCCCACTTCGGAATTGTTGAGGGACCCAAATGGGTGCGGGATGGCATGAGGCATCCCTTTAAAGGCAAACCAGGGGTCGTCGAGGAACCGCCCAGTCCCCGGAGGCCGCGGAGGCATAGTACTCCAGGCGCTGCTGGGCGAATGAACTGCAGCGCCAGGGCAGCTTGGCCCAAACCTTGCGCTGACTCGGTGCGACTCGGGAGTTGGATGTCGCAGTCACGTCATGCTGGTAGGAAGTCAAGGGAGCGTTCCTCTTCTGGGTCCTCCAGTAGAGAGGTTAGAATAAGGGTGCCTTTCTGTAGCCTATTTTAGTAGGGGAACCCTCCCCCAAAAAAGGTAAAAGGGCACTACTGGGGGACCTAGTCTTTCATACCTACGACCTCTCAATCGGCCAAAGTTCTGGCCTAGATCCAAAAAGGATCCTTTTTCTGATTTCGGCGTTTCTTGGAAGTTTCGGCTGATCTTGTTTCCTGTCGGCGTTTTTGTGGTGGGTGACGCTTATGGTTTTTGTCGGGTGTTGGCGGGGCTGGGGTTACCTACCTGCCTTCAGCTCAGCCCTTGGTGGCTCCGACAGCGTGTGGCCGACCTCTTTTTCCTCACGTCGGTCAGGCCGGGGCTTTTTCGGACCACGCAGGTTGGTGAGACCTAGCTTGCCGCTTTGCAAGGCCAACGCCAATCGGAATTGGGACCCATCTCTGCAAGCCAACCTTTGGTTTGTTCAACCCACAAATGTTGTTTGATTTCATTTTGGAGTCAGCATCACTTCCGGCCACTCAGCCTTCGAACCTCAATGCACGGGTGGCGTCGGCAGGCCCAAAATGGCGAAAGGAAAGCAAGATGTGCTTTGCGTGGTGCGCCCGTCCGTTGAGCCCACTCAATTTTCCTGTGGGCATGATTCTTGATGGCGCAGGTACAAGGTCCGTGATGATTTTCCTGCCCCGCTCCTAGTTGAGACACATTGAAACGGCTCTGCCGTGGGCTACTGCTTTCCGAGAACCTTCCGTCAAACCAGGGTTCAAGGGCATTGGAGGGCTCCTTTTGATGTATAGACAGGGATTGAAAAGGTTTTGTTGGAAAGGTCTCTCCAAAACATAGCCGTGCTCGGGAACAGTTTTGATGCTGGGCCCCCAAAACCCCCGAAGGCAGGTTTGTGAGAAACAACACGAAGTACTGTTTTTCTAGGGCCTGCGTTTCCGTTTTTCGTTTCACCTTGGACTATACGTCGAACCGGGCCAAACCCTCAAAAGAGATCCCGATCCTCATTTGAGAGCCAAAAGAGCCTCAAAACTAAAGATCGACCAACGCCATTTCATCACTCATCGAGGCTTTGGACGGTGGCCTGCAGAGCTCCGTGGGCCTGGAGGCCAGCCTTTCAAACATTAATTCGGTTGCCTCACCCCCGGCTCGCACAGGCCTATGCCCTACATCAAGATCTACACAAGCCGGTGCCCCGCTGTACCCCCTGTGCTTGTTGATTTCCATTTGGGATTGAGCCCATCACTTTTGGAAGGAAATAGAGGATTGGATCGGCCGACCCTTGATTTTCCCCTTTAGTGTTTTCATGGCCAAGGTCAAAGAAGGGTGCACTGTGTGTTGTCGAAACACCCGATCCCCGACAGCAATTTGTTGCTCTAGCTGGCCTTTTCCAGGAAATGGCCACGCAGGTTGAGGAAGGGGCTGATGATGGGCCCAGTGCTAGCCTCCAGGGCTTGAAGAAGGCATGGAACGCGAACCCCAAGGTGAGGGAGAGGTTGCTGGCCCACGGGTCCCTCATCAAGCATGATGACAAAGGCCAAGTTGGGCTTTTCAATTTTGAAGTGATGTCCCTCAACGCGGAAGTGCTGCTGGCGGTCATCCAGATTTGGGCACCGCAATGCACAAAGGCAAAAACCACACCAATTCCTTTGTTGAAGCCCGAGGCAGGTTTGGGGTCGATTTTCGCAAAGACAAGGCAACCCAGTCTGTGTTTGTTCCCGGGGTGCGTGTGTGAAAGTAAGGGGGGCTTAAAATGGCGATGTTTCTGTTTGAATTTCCCTGTATCGAAATGGAAAGAGCACCCTCAAAGATAACGTGCTTGTCCCTTTTGTTTTCCCTGGAGATCAACAAGCTCCGCAACAAGCTCTACATGAAACCGGATGCAGTTGCCACGCATCGAGATGCACACTCAATAAAATCCTTGCTCACCTTGGCTATCAGGAGGCATGATGGTGGAAACCGCAGGGTGTCTGAACTCAAACTATTGTTTGCCGACCTGTGTTGCTTGGACGTGTTGTGATGTTTGGGCACCATCTAAGGATCCAAACCTTGCTCGCATTTTCAAGCTCTTATCCAAATACTGGGCTCCGTCACAGCGCCTCCGCGATGCTGATGAAGATCAGGCAGACCAGGAGGCCGAAGCTGAAGCTGAGGCTTTGCCTGCCGAACCGGCTGGGGATGTGGAGGACCCCTACCTACTGGTAGACTCGGATGATGAGGGGGGGGTGGACGCCAAAGAAACCAGTGAGGTTACTTCCCTTAATCAGGGCTGTGTTGCTGGGAACATGAACGACGATGTGGACTTGGACGCAGAGCTGGCCAAAATTGAGTACCCTGACAGCAACCCTTTTTTAATTGTTTGGCTAAGGGATTCCCACTTTCCTGCGCTGCCTGTAAGCTTTGCTCAGGCAAGCAATGGCTGACAGGGAGGACACCATTCGCAATGCTGTTGCTTCCCCACCACCGTCCAGCGAAGGGCTTAGCAATTCCTTGAGTGACAGTTGCTAGAAAAACACCACGCGAACCAAGGCTCAAAATCCCCTTGCTTTGATCTACCCGGAGATCCGTCCACGGCTGAAACTCTTCCCTTTGACATGTCGCCGTTTGCTGCACAGCTCCGCAAGGAATTGCAGGAGAGCGAGGCAAAGGCGCTGGTGCCGAACCCTGCCGAAACCCTAAAGGGTGAGCCCCAACATGAGGCGCCAAAGGCGCCGCAACGAGCATCAAGCGCATCCAGCCTGAGTGCCCCGACTCTTTGTTTGGAGGCTCTAGCCAACAATCTTGAAGTTGCTGAGGGTGCCGGGCAACTTGCTCCGGGTGCTTTTGCGCAAAGGGTGCCGGAGGTGGCAACAAACTGCGACGCAGCCATGCAAACAGCAGGCTCCAACGGTCAGGCAAAAGCGGACGCCCAAGCCAGCGCTGCCACCAATGATCAAGCAAAAGCAGACGCCCAAGCCACCAGGAACGATCTAGCAAAAGCGGAAGCCCCAGCAAGCGCTGCCACTGACAATCAAGCAAAAGCAGACGCCCAAGCCACCAGTAGCGATCAAGCAAAAGCGGAAGCCCCAGCAAGCGCTGCCACTGACGATCAAGCAAAAGCAGACGCCCAAGCCAGCAGTAACGATCAAACAAAAGCGGACGCCCCAGCAAGCGCTGCCACGAACGATCAAGCAAAAGGGGATGAGGGTTCCAAAGCACCGACTGCCCCGCAGGAGGCCGACGCCAATGCCACTGACGACTTGGGCCTCCTCAACTTTGAGGCGCCGTGCGCCACTCATGCGTTCAACAGCGTTGCCTCTTGACAGGCCAATGCGTCCAGGAAGGATCAGACCAAGCTGAAAGAAGAGTTCAAGCAAAGGAAAAAACAGAAGCAGGAGAACGGAGAGAAGGACTCAGAGGAGGATTCAAAGGAGGCCACCAAACGCAAAACCCGAGCTAAGGCAAAGGCAAAAGCCCGCGCGAAGGGGAAGGGCAAGGCAAAGGCTGCGCCCGACAAAAAGGGAAGAGCAAAAGCAAAAGCAGCGCCGAAACCAAAAGCAGCGGGAAAGGCCGGGGCAAAAGCCAGGGGAAGGCCAAAGAAACAAGACACAGCTACCGCATCAGCTGCCGACAACCAGGAAGAACAGCCACCCAAGCGCAAACGATCCCGAGCTGCAAAGGCAAAGGCAAGCCCGTCAGACAAGGACCCCCCAAGCACAGACGCCAAGCAAGCGAAACCCAGCCAACCTTTGCCGGCCAGCGGCCAGCAGCAACCTTTTGCCATCAACACGAAAACGTTTGCAAGACGACGCCCGCCTGCCAACGAGTACTCCAGAACCCGCTTTGAATCCATCCGCCAAGCTTTCGACTCCATTGTCAAACCAAAGGTTCATTGCGCGTCGCTCCTTGAGGACTGACAAGTGCGAACTGTAATGCGCAGACACTTTCTTCTGTTTGCGGCAAGGACCATTTCTGGGAGCACTGCCGGGTGGCCTGGGCCGACATGACAGTTGCCTCCGCCAACGATTTCATCCAGCTGGCAAAGGACCAGGCGGCAGTTTTCCTGGCGAGCCCGAAAGCCCAAGGTTTGCCGGCCGCATGTTACGATGCAACCAGCAAGTCACGCGCGTGCGCAGTGCCATTTCTGCCACGCTTGTGTCACATCTCGCGATCTTAGGTCAGCTTTGCAACACGTGACGCCACCCTCGCTCAGGTTTTTCGCGTAAGTTTGGGCCGTGCGCGCAGCAGGTTTACCCGTTGGGCTTAGACTTGCACTTCGGGATTCCTGGTGTCATCATGGCTGTGTGTCTCCATTCATAGGATTTTGCTACGACTCCCCGCCGAGTCTGTGCAGCGAATGGGCTAGACCAGGGTGAAAAGAAGCGACGCAATTGCTGGTGCTTGACAACCTAGCTTGTGCGACACAGTTTTGCGTTCTGGTTCACTGCTTTACTTGCAACTTCCAGGTATGCCCCGACTGAACCTCTATGTGGCCCGATGCTCTGGCAACGACTGCAGCGAAGGTCACACTGCCATGTTTGCTTTCTCTCGGCAGCGCATTGCTACCCTTGCTTTTTGAACTGGATTTACCCGGATTGAACGTGACCTGTCTTCCGAGTTTTGTTTAGGCTCTGTGGTAGAAGGGTGCCGATTAGTTCGGGATGTCTCCTGAGAACATGGAGCTCGTAATCCGCCGGCTTGTAGCGCTCGGAGCGCCGAAGGCCTGCTTCCGTTGCGAAAGATAAATCTCTCTCGTTTTGCCAGGAGCATTTTGACAAGGAAGCCCAAACACGGAAACAGCCTTAAATTTTGAGAGCTTTTCAAATCGCCCACCCCAACGAGCCGCCAGCCACTTTTTCCCAACAGGGTTGCTGAACAGCCCATCTTTTTTTGTTTAGTTTCCAAGCCAAACTTGCTTTGTCTGTGAGGAGTTTGTTGTCGTGGTTCTGATGGTGTCCTTCATGACTATTTGGGAAGAGGATCAGAATTTCCAAATCATTGAGCTTTTCGCTGGTCGAGCTCGTCTTGCCCGGTTAGCCAGAGCTATGAATCTTCGCTGCTGCGCTCACGACATCCAGTTCGACCCATCACGTGCTAGGCGGGGAAAGAGCGCAATGGATCTCAACAACGCTGCTGGTTTTTTGCCACTGGGATGAGAGATACTACCTACAATACTGTCCAAGCCAGTGTAATTAGATTTTGCTGCTAGAGTTGTTCTTTCACTTTGGGAATCTAAGACTCATCATTGCCAGCCTGCTTCACTGCGACTTCGCCAATTGCATACTATTGGCTGGGGTTTGCTGCAGCAGTTGGATAGCGATAAATAGAGGAACTTCTCAAAGGTCGGAATTCTTGCCGATGGGTGCTTATTCCTCAGTGGCTTCAGTGGCATCATCAAACAAGATGATGTCTCGGTCACTCGCCCACAATTTGTGGTTTTCGTTTGCGACTTCAGCCCCGCTTGCTCCACGGACTAGCTTGCCCAGGTATTCATTAATTGTCCTACTATCAGTTTGTTGCGGAGCAGTGCCAATATTGGAAAACCCAAGATCATCGCTGATAGCTCTTCATGATCGCTACCAGTACATCATTCGCCTTCTGCGGAAGTTCGGATACAAGGCACCTTGGGCCTTGGTTGTGAGGGCAGGCCTATCGGTGACCTGTTTGGGGGACCTATCAGCGACTAAGGTTGGTTTGGAACGAAAACACTTTCTACGACTCTACCATCAAACTTGCGTGTAGCCCCTAAACCCACTCACCCTTGGAAATGTTGCTTAGACTGCGGGGTGTTACCATGAAATCTCAGCTTTTCGTCTGAGCTTGTTGCGCAACTAAGATGTTTCGCCAATCATTTTGGATGAAGAAGTACAACCACCCGACTCATAAGAGGACTACTGCGTGGTGCACATCTGATGCCATTTGGCGCCTAGATTTAGGACGGCTGAACCGCTCGCTTGAGAAGTGCACAGTGCCGACAGCTGTGAAATACACAGACTCGAAAGGGGTGCAACGCTACAAAGGGTCACCTCACCTTCGAGCATCCCAGACACTCGGTTTGAATGGACCAACGGCAAATCTTTCCCTCTTGGCACAGCTGCGGCATGCTTCATGATCTGAGGGAGTACCCGCCAAAGTTCGTTGCCCGTATACTGGAACTCCGTGAAAAGCTTCTCGCTGGTCAACCAGATTTCCCCACAGCCACTCGAACCAATTTAATTGCGCTCTTTTAGGTTTCCGACACCCTGCTCTCGGCCAGCCGCTTTGCGCCAAGGTTGATGAAACAATCCCTCTGCCCCAACTCCTCCAGAACACACAGGCGGGCGACCCGTGGTTGGACGCTGACCTTGAGGACTGCTTGCTTTACGCGCGAGCCTCAACATTGTTGAGAATCCCACCTGAGTTTCGAGACTTCTTGCGTGTGGATTGACGATTTCCAGCCTAGCAAGGCATGACTAATTAGTCTTGTCCCTGACACCTGGGCAGCTTTACAATAAACAAATGCACGCATGCAACTGGCCGACTGGTTGGCTACGCGCGGGCTAAGATCGTGTGACTGCGCACGCTTCGTGGAAACAAGCAGCAGGCCCTTCTTCAGTGTGTGAGTTGCGGATTTCGGCAAAGTTATGTTTTTTTCGACATTTTTCAGTTTTTTCGACATTTTTCAGTCGACCGAAATCGGCGGAATTAGGCGGGAAATCGGCGGAATTAGGCGGGAAATCGGCGGAATTTGGCGGACACCAATTTTTGCAAGTTTCGTAAACGCACTTATGCCTGCGGCATGTTTGTTTGCAGCGCGGCGGCTTTGAGCCTAGTGACTTAGCGCAAGCGGAGGGGTTCCAACGCAGTCATGGAACGCGGTCAGTCGGCACTAAGCCGCAGTGACTCTTCTGAGACTTTGCGGCGTGGGGCTGACCTCATCCGTGGGGCAACGCTCAGCTTAGAAAAAGACCCGGAGTACCAAACCCTCATGGCGGAGAAGCAGCGCCTTCTGGCCGTTTGGTTTGAATTTACGCTTGCTTGTTCTTGTGCGCTGCTAACTTTCCAGCTTGGGCCCCGCATTTCCCAAGGCACTGAAAGCAGCAAAGGACCAACGCACTGCGCAACGGGCACTAGTGCAGCTTGTTGCGACACCGCAAGCCACAGCACCACCACAAGCTGCTCAGTCAGAGCCTTTGCCTGGAAAAGGCAATCCTGCAGCAGAAGCGGCTCCGCCTCTTTGCGTTAAAGAGGCCCCGCGCAACCCAAGCACTCCGGCTCCTGAGGAGGACGGCGGCAACCAGCCCGCAGAAGACACTCAACTCACTCAACCAGCAGAGGCTGGCGCGGCGCCAGCCACACAACCAGACAGCCTCATCCTGAAAGCCAACACAGACGAGGAGAGCTCAGGCGTTCTTGCGCAAGGCTCTCCGAATCTGCCACCACCGCCAGCAGATGAGCCAGTGATGGTCCATTCCACTCAGAAGCAAACCCAGCTTCCTGACCGGCAGTCAGACTCGCAATGCCCAACGACACCGAGAGTGCCAAGCCTGTCAGACGCAGAGAAGGAAATCAAGCCGAAGACGTTGCTCTTCAGTGAGGATGAGGATGACGAGCCCAAGGCCCCCAGCGTTCCACCTCCAGCTCCGCTCAAAAACCCATCGCAGTCAGCCATAGACAAGCGTCTTCGACGCGTCTTTACGCCGCGCGCAGATGGGCGGCTAAAGGTGCCGCAGCAGTTGGCAGACGAGTACAAAGAAGATAAGGGCAAAATCGGACGGCTTTTCGAACGCTATGGATTTGATGTGGACAGGGTTGTCAAAAAGCGGGTTGCTTTTGCAAGTGTTCTTTCTAAGTGTTCCACGGCGCTCGCAATCCCCAGGGTGGTCAACCGGCGCTGTTCTGTCAGGACCGCTTCGTCCGCCGAGTGCGACAGCAATTCCAGGACATCCAGGAGAATTCCATGGAGGTTGAGTACGAGTTTCTGACCAGCAAAGAAATGGAGGAGCTCGGTTGGACCGAGCCACTTGCTCTGCAAAGCTTCGTGAAGGTTGCCTTACCCCTTCCTTTGAACAGGTTCTCTTGACATTCAAAATGAATGATTTGAGGAAATTGGGGACCTCGCGCGTGTCTTTCTCTTCGAGTGTTGGCCAAACACCGACGATTGAAATTGCTGCCCAACGCAAAAGTGCATTTCGACCTTCGCTTGCACGACCTTCTCAAATGCAAGAATTTTCATATATATATAGATCCCAGTCTTTGCTTCCCCCCGGACTTCCCGGCCTTCGGTAGCTCCCTTGTGCTTGACCGCACCACTGCCTGAGGAAGAAAATCCGGAACGTCAAGGCTTATTGCAAGAACAAGCCACACCTGAAGAGGCCTTGGGCCTGGTTTCTGAGTGGTCCGTTTGTGCCCCAGCATGCGTCAGGAAATCTCTCTACGGTGAGGGAACACGCTTTTGGGCGGAGATCAAAGTCAAAGGCGCAAAAAAGACTCATGGCTTGAACCAGTAGTACTCCGATGACATCCTGGGGTCCACCTGATAATGTGTTTTTTTTCTCGTGTTTTGTTTTTCAAGAGAGTTGCCTTCCAAACAAAGCAAGGACCCCGAAAACCATCCAAGGCGTACACGCCGATCGGTTTTGGACGAGATGCTGGAAATTGAGGTGGATCCTGAAGAGCCTATGCCCGGGCTCGACAACGGCTTGGACATGAATGCCTTAGAGAAGCCAATGAAAAATAAAAAGGCAAAGGACTGTCCTTCGGATTGATTCGCATCTTCGCAATTCTTTTCCTACTTTAGGGGTGTCACCCAAAAGGACATTTGCCAACTGGGGGATAAATGATTTCTCTACCCAGTCACCTATTTTCAGAAGCATCAAGGGTATTCTAGGGGACCTTGGGCAGCATTTCAACTTCCAGGGCCAAGAAACAATTATGTGTTGACAAGCCCCCCCAAACAGAGTGATGCGAAATCCTCACCAACACTCCTCAAAAGCAACATTGGTCACATGCTGTCAAGGGTGGTGTGAAACAAGGTCCCTCCCCCCCCCTCAACCGAAAGTGCCTCGCTCGTGAATAGAACAGATTCACTACTTTCAAGGGCGGTGCGAACCCCCCTACAAGTAAAATTGCGATGCTAAATCCCCCCGACACACTCTTCAAAATGAGATTGCTGACCACTTTCCAGGGCGATGCAAAATCCCCCGGCCACTGAAGGTTCTCATTTCTAAGTGTCTAAAGGCGGGTTCGAGGAGCTGGTGGGGGAAGGGGCCTTGGAAAATAGAAGTAGCCAACGAGTCGCCGGGTTGAATGTTTTATAGTGCAATGGGGACGGCCTGTTTGTGAACAGTCAACTTGTTGTCAGCCAGGGGGGGAACGGGGTTCAGAGCAACCAACACTTCTTAAGGGGCGCACGCCCTGTTTGTTCCGTCACCCCGGCCAACCCAGGCTCAGATGAGGAAAGCGATGAGGACTCCTCGCCCGATGCCGCACCTACCGCGGCGGCTGGCACGGACGATGAGGACGACAGTGATGAGGAAGATGATGGAGAAGCCGTGAAGGCAAAGCTCCTCAAGCAAGTCAAATACCCGGAGGTTGAGAAGGGAATTGGCATCATGGAGATGTGTCCCAAGGCATCTAAGGCTTTGCAGAAAAGGCTGGCAAAGCTGAACGATATACTAGTCAAGTACGAACAGCATGGCAATCTTTCGGACACCATGTCTTTGATACTCGGGCAAATTAGTTTGTTTGTCCCCAAGTGCTGTTTGTGAGCATGTTGCCTAGACAGCGATGACCGTGGTGGCACGATCTTTTGTAGATCAATCGTCCCAGGATGGTTGGCAAGCTGAAATCGATGAAGCAAGCAATCACTGATTGCGATACCAAAATCAACGATGCCTACAGCGAGGCCATCATCAGTGACATTTCCAAAGAGAATCTTGTTTTGCAGTTAGACGGTTCGGTAGCCCTGGACAGCGCTGTTCTCACAGGCGCCCTGATTTCCCCCGCTACAGGAAGCAGAAGTCCTTGAGGAAGCTTCTTGACGAAGGACGCCAAACGTGCCAGCCTCGGCGCAACTGCGCTTGTCTCACGGCATGAACGCCCTTTTGGTCTCGTTTTTCTTCGACGGTCACTTGGCCCGTCACGGCACCGAATGGCCCCAACTTGTACGATGTCCCTTGGCCTCCCCTTATGGCTGGCCAGTGGGCCTCTAAGGGCGATCGCCGCTTTGTGCCTTGAACCTCGGTGCAGGCCGGTCAGCCACCCTAAACAAAATTGTTTGGTGGAACTTTCCTCCATGCTGAGGTCGCTGCTTTCCTCAACTCCATCCACAGCTGAGAAGCCTAAGAAACGGAAGCCCGCCGCAAAAGCCGTGCCCAAGAAAGTGGCAGAGCCACAGTCTTCCCGGAAGAGGGCTAAGAAAGACTGAAACCAGTCTTGCAAGTTCGAAGTTATCTGGGGCAGGGCCATCCCAAGACAAGAAGGGCAGTCCAAAACCATGCGAGTGCATCTTTTTAGAGGTTGCCCTTTTTTGGGTTTGTTTAAAAATGAACATCCACTGAAAAACCACCCCCTGTAAAGGTTCCTGAAACAGTTGCAAGACCATTTAGGCAAAGGTTCGTTTTCTTCAGAAAGGTTGTTCTGCCCTAGGAGCTTTTGGGGACAGTTGCAAAGCAACTGGAGTGGCGTGGTGCTTGCCGCGCCGTAGGGGGGGGCTCAATAACTACCATTGATCGACTGCGCATGATTGCGCATGCAAATCGTTGTGACAAAGGGATGCTGGCTGTTGCAACCCCTGTGACCGATGCATGTTTTTGTCAACGCCTGCTTCAAACAATTCGGGGCATTGTGAAAGGTGACTGTGGTCTGAAACGGCTGACTCTAAAGTTAGTCACAGCATCCAGACACTTGTTTTCGGAGCTGTGTGCCAGGCCCATCCGTGTCTGCCACCATGATGACGCACTTGGCGGAGACCATGGGGGACGGTGACTCTCAGCTTGCATTGGACCCATCAAGAAACACATTGAGGGGCTTCACATCAAGAGGTTTGAAGCTTCAGGCCTGATTGTGCGCAAGCAAAAAAAAGAGTTTGTCCTGTGCACGCTGTTAGTTTTCTCAGGACCGTCGCTTTTTTTCCGAACCAAAGAAGTTTGCAACGCCAGGAGCCTTTGCTGTTTCCAGCTTGCTAACAAACAGGAAACAAAGGAACTTGAGCCGTAAAAAGGAAAGACCTTGTGACCTTGGATGCTTCGCTCACCTGAGCCAAGGCTTCCGCCGCTGAGCTTGAGCGGACTCTGCGCGCCGCGCAGGGCATGGGAGAGGAGGATGGTCCCCGAGAGCGAAAAAATGCTCAAAGGAACATGTACAGCAAGTTCCTCAAATCAAACCTCTCCCTGCCTATCGGGATCCGTGAGCTAGCTCATGAAGTTGGTGAGGAGGTGGTGCTGACTCCGCATGTCACAGTTTCGGATTGGCTGAAGTTTCTCATTCCCAAGCATCCTTGCTTATTGGCTGGCGGGAACTTTGGACTACAAACAGAGCTTCAGGCTTTCTGGGAAATGTATCGATGGCAGCACCCGTCGCATGAGGTTTACACCCATCGGTCCGAAGAACAACTTGCCAGGACAATCCCAATATCTATTTTTGGGGACGAAGGTCGGGGATTGAAACGGGGGAACTTTATGGTAGTCAGCTGGGAGTGCCCTCTTGGAGTCTATGAGCACCCTGAGGATCCTAAGTGTGCCTGCAAAGGCTTTGTGCAAGGCTTTCCAGCCCACGCAGTGCCTTTTGACCAGCAAAGTGGCGACCAGACCTTCCTCACCCGCGTTGCAGCCAGGGCAACAACCAATCTCAAGGGACATTCGTACCTATCAAGACACCTTCTTTTTGGCTCACCTTCATGGATTTACAAGCCTCACCACAAGATCATTGAGGAGACTCTGGATTTGCTGGCAAAGGACATTTGCAGCTTATTTCACGAAGGGATCACAATAGGGGACCAGCAATTTTTTGCAGCCTTGGTGGCAGTCAAGGGCGACCTAAAACAACAGAGGGAATTTTTCTGTGACTTCACTCGTTCGTATGCCAACCTTGGCAAGAAGAACGACCTACAAATCTGCCAATTTTGTGCAGCAGGGGGGCCAAACATGCGCTTTGATCAGCCGCAAGACGAGCCACCCTGGGCATCAACAATGTACAGCTCAAGACCATGGACAAGGGATCCAGTCTTCAGCCAGGTGCCTTACGATTCGACAAAGCCCGAAAGGTTGTATGCCCTAGATTTTTTTCATTGCTTTAAACTCGGCCTCGCGAGAGACTTAGCTGGAAGCCTTATCATTGTCTTTTGCCGGCTGGCCTTTTTTGACAATCCTGGCGACTCTGAGAACTTGCCAGATCGGCTTACACGTGCGCATGGCAACTTTGCTTTATGGTGCCTTGCTTCCAATTATAGCCCTGGGTTGCGGTCGTTCAGCCAGGCGTTTTTGAACAGCAAGACCAAATCCGCTGCACCATGGACGAACAGCAAGGGGTCAGACTCGGTTCTTCTTTTGAAATGGCTACTTTGGTATGTAGGGATTGCAATTCTTCAACAACCTCCAGCTGCCTTGGGGTGTGTTCGTTTCTTACAAGTGGCCCGCACTACGTTGAATGCGGCGGTTTCTTTGCTGGACATTGTGTATAGCCACGGCTTGTGGCTTCCCCGTCCATGCGCTACGGCAATCTATTTGAAATTGATGATCCTACTCCGGGGTTACGCCGCTCTTGCTGAAGAGGTGCTTGCTTTCCGAATCGTTGGCTTCAGTTTCAAGCCAAAATACCACTCCATGCACCACATAGCATTTGCGATCAAGCAGGCGTTGGAATCGGGAGCACCTCTGATTATGTCTCCCCTCGCGACTGCATGTGAGGGCTGCGAGGACTTGGTTGGAAAAACAGCGAGATTAAGCCGGAGAGTGTCAACAAGACAGTCTGGACGGCGAGTTCTGGAACGTGTGTTCCTAAAGACCCGTGCAGTACTTCGGAGGCACATCCGAGTCCGCCGCCAACAAGGGAAGCGTATGCGATAGCGTTGTGCAAGAAAGCTTCGAAGAGCTAAATGGCAGAAAAGGCGCTTCATTGTTTGTGGCTCCTTCACATGCCCCAACCCCAAAAGCTGGCCTTGACCGGTTGGTCTTGTGTCGAAGCGGCGGCCCAAATCGGCAGATCTTGTTTCTCATCGGCGTTTTTTTTTGGTTTCGGCTGTTTTCTTGGAAACCGGCTGAAAAACAGGCCGCCAATCAACTCGGCTGAAAGTTCAGCCGCCGGAGGCTCTAGGTATAGATCCCCCACACAAAGACACACCTACAGTGACTGCATTCCACTGGATTGATCAACTGACTGGAAAAGCCGGTTTCAGTCTAACAGGACCCTTTGGTGCACATCTAGGGCCTTGGGTGGTTTGAAGGGGCTCGCAAACACATATCCACTTTGTGGATTGTTTCTGAGGCTTGGCCCAACCCTGACAAAACGGATTGCTTCAGGATTCAGGATTGCCGATTGCCTTTGACAGCCCAGAATAGGATTCTTTGGCGTGGGTTCCCTTGTCGGGGCGGGAAAGGAAGAAGGAAAGACACCCATGTTGGGGGTCCTTTCGCAGCCAAAGTTGGTGCAAAGGCCTGTTGGAACCCGTGAGACTTTGTGGCGTGTTTCTTGAGGTTGTTGGGAGAACTCCATTCCATCAGCTTGGGGAGTCCGGGAAAATAACCCGCTGCTGAACTTCTTGCACATACAAGTGCGGGTTGTTGATGCTCAACACCCCTTATGAGGTTGGTTAATGGATAGCCAAAGGGAAACCACCCATTTTGAGTCCCGGCCCCACCTCTTGGCAGCATGGCAACAGCCGAGCTACACTTTCTTCGAGCCCCGATCGTGCGTTCTAAATCGTTCTATCTTGTGCGTTTAGCACAACTGAGTTCAATGACTAATCCTTCTAGGGCCTGTACCAATCCCAAATCTTATCAAAACCAGGGAATCCCGCAAGAGATTGGCTTCAGTTTGAGTCGGGTGCTTTTGGCAGCGGCTGAAAACGAGGCACGGCCAATCCCACTAGATACCCTCAAAAACGAGGGTTTGAAATCCCACCAATCCAAACCACGGGTAACGCCTCTCAGGTTCCGGTTCAGAAAGTTAGGGGTGAGACGTGCACCCCTTACATCATAGGTGTCCTGTTGGTAAATTGACGGTGTTGGCAAATGGAATGAAACTAATCTAAACCCGTGCTATCTATTTCTATCAAAACTAAGCCAAACTGCCCTGGGTTCTCCTTCCCTGCCAGGCAGCATCCTGGAAGGTCTTGCCGACGCCTTGTTTGGAACGGGACCCACCCGAGCAATCCGCTTGAACAGCATATTGGATACACTTGGGCCACCCGTGATTCCAGTTGCCTGTGTAGGCAACCAAGGGAACCACCCTCAAAAGCTAAGAGGAAAATAGTGGTCACCCACCACAATGGCAACTGGGATCCATGTCGCTGATTTCCGGGATCTCCCTTTCAAGGTGTTGGGATGTATCCTGAAAAAACTCTAAGGAACCTTGTTTCGAGATTGGGGCCAAAACCGATACATAACTTGCGGATCGGCTTCCACCCAAACCAATACACAAGTCTTGTATCTAAGAAATGAGCAGGAAGTTCTACAGGAAATCCTTCTTTTGTTTGGTGGGTGTGTTGCATGTGTCCTGCAGAAGTGTCCCCCTTTCCGCTGCCTGTTATGAAAGTCATATTGCCCGTTGCTCACGCATCCAGCGAACCAGCGACTTCGTCCAAAACTGCGCCTCGCTTCCTCTCCTTGGCCAAGGTCTGCAGCTCTTCCGTCAAGGCCTCCACAGCGGCGTTCCGCGAGGAGGGCGGAACCGTCAGAAAGACCTCCTGGTCCCACGGTTCGCATCGTCCAACTCTATGTCCCCTTGCGGGAAAGGAAGCATCACCAGAAAAGTGGGGGGTGTCTGGGAGATTGGACCGAACAAATGGTCGATGTACGTGTCTGTAAAATTGGGGAGCCCCAAAAATGGCAAAGGGTTCCACTTGGTTTCCCTAAAAGGAGGGTATACCCTCACAAAACACGCGCTCATATACGACCATCTGGCAATTAATACACGAACCGGCCAGGCAAACAGCCTTGTTCAAAGGGCTACGTCACGTAGCCTGTGCCAACTCAAGTTCGTGTATACCCAACCCACTGGTTGGAACCATACCAGCCCCCCATATCCCATGTTGGCTAAGCGGCCATGTAGGCTCTTTGCACCATGGAAACGGACGGAAGGCTTCTTGCAGAACCCTCCCGTGAGCTTCCATTGTTAGGAATATCGTGACGCTATCTTGGTTCAACGGGCCCAGGTCGCTTTCCAAGCAGATTCACCTCCCCTCCCAAATGAAACCCCTCTGGGTGAATCGTAAACAACTCAACATGGTAAGACTGATAAGCGAGGGGCTCGCTCCTGTGAAAGGAGCTTTCGTCTCAAAGTACAAAACCCAAACTTGGGGTACATCTGGGGTACACACACACACAAAAAAAACAGAAACACAAAAAAACATTGTTTCTCTGTCAAATGTCTGCCCTAAATTGTATTTTTGTTGCCCAACCTTGATGCGAATTCTGGGCTCAAGCGCACCATTTTCTTCAAGGAGCCGTGGCGTAGCCGATGACAGCATCCTTGGCACTCCTCAGCCGGCTGGTGACAGCACTTAGCCCTTTTCTGCGCTTCTCAGTTTCTCCATGTTAGGTCCTAGAGCCCCAGGGCAAGCTGCGTACACCCGGTGGCCCTGGCTCCGAAGATACGCAACCGGGCTCACCAAATGGGACCAATGCGCTTTCAACATGACAGCAATGTTGGAATACAGTGCTCATGACAAGTCCTCTTCAAAAGGCCCCTGTCCACTTCCAGTGGAATTGGAGTGCATGTCGCAAAGCGCAAAGGTATCTCCACCTGGAACACCGAGAACACCGAGAGAAAAAAAGAAACAAACTGAAGGCCAATCAGGTGGTTGTTCTAGTTCTGGGCAACCTGATCTGTTTTCCAAAATCGGGAATATCTAACTTCCTGAGTGGATTGGCCAACAAAAGGCCTAAAACACCGTTGTTGTTTTTCTACTAATATGGTCCAAACGCAAAAAGTGACTAAAGTCCAGGAACTCGGGGAGTCAGATACTCGGAATCCCCAGCAAGGAGCCTCCCACAGCTCGTAAGGTAAGCTCAAGTCCCGATCTGCGAGCGGCCTGTAGCGCTTCTCATACTCCGGGCAAATGATGGCAGGGCCCTCGACCGCCAGTTTGCCTGGTGTGAACTTCATCCCTTGTGCCCACTAAGGGGGAGGTGGGTGGGGCGTCCTCCAATCTCGTTGATCTAGCATTCCCCATAAAACAGGAACATGGAACAATCAATAGAGATCTCCAGAATTCGAAATCCCCCAGTTCTATTTTTAAGGGGGTGGGGATCATCTCCTTTGACTCTTGGCGTAAAGCAAAGGCATGCATTCCAACAGTGTCACGATTCAGTTTCCCGAGCCGCTCCAAACCTTAGGGTGTTTTCATCTTGAAATATGGCGGGGCCCGTGGCCGACGGGGCCCCCAATAAACACACACACACACATCCCCTGAGTTCAAACACACCCATGGAAATCCTGCACCTTTGAACTCCCGTCCCCAAGCGAACCCCTGGATACACAGTCGCATCGAACGTTTGGCGACCCTTCCAAAAGAATGCAAAGGGGACCCCATAATACGTTCCAACACTGCTGACTTGTGCGGCCGACGTACCCTAGAATTCTGCTGGAGAGTCATCATGCGCCTCTCCAGTGGTCTGTCCTTATAGCAAGCGCGGAAGCCTATGTACAAGTCATCATACGCTAGTCTGCAATCCCGGGGTTGGCCGCGAAGAGCCAATGCACCCAGCAACTGTCACGTCGTGCGTCTCAGATTGGACACCAAGCAGCCTGTTTGTCGACTGACAAGGACGGGGGAGGCAAGACATGTGGCCTCAAAAGCTTTAAAGGATCGGACTTGGAGGGGTCAGTTTTTCAACCTCGGCCTCAGAATTGCGCCAACCCCCCTTAGACACGCTAAAGCCAACAGCCTGCTGGGTTCCCTTTCACAAAGTATAGGGAGCCCTTTGTGCAAGACATTTCCCCCCTTCTCGGCATCCGTTGGCACCAAACCGGTCGAAGCTTCGCCGTGTTGGTCCCAACTCCCGACCCTTTCTCAAGCCTTTCTCGGACTTGAGCAGGGCCGCCTCCGTGAAGTCAATCCTGGGCTCCAACCAACCCAATTTAGGAGCCCGAATAGTTGGAATGCGGCTTTGGGGGTGGTTTCAGACGTAGTTTTAGATTTAGTCTTGATTGTAGGGGCAGACTATTCGTCTTGATTTTGCCCCCTACTTTATCTTCCCAAGCATTGGTAGCAAACAACTGTGATGTTTGCAGGCCCGCCGCCGATGAACAGAACCAAACCACCAGAAACTAACAGCTAAAGCATGCAATGAGCAGTGAAGCTACAGGGTGTTCAAGAGCTACCCTCCCACCGCAAGGGGTGATTGTACTATTACATACCCCTGTAAACAACCCCGGCTTGATGATGGCCCTACACCTCTCCCCCAACAGCAGAATATATAACCCACGCATACAAAGCGTGCTGACAGCATGATTTGAACAAGGGGTATGGACGTCGACCCTCAAACGCTACAGTAGCCTCCTGTGACCTGTGGGTGGGATAGTGGTTTACCCCAGCACCATACAATACCTCAACTGTTGCCCCCTACCAAAAGCATGTTTACATATACATATATATGTATATGTATGTGTATGTATGTATGTGTATGTTTATGTATGTATATGTATGTACCTGTATGTATGTATGTATGTATGTATGTATGTATGTATGTGAATGTATGTGAATGTATGTGAATGTATGTGTATATGTATATGTATGTATATGTATGTATATGTATGTATATGTATGTATATGTATGTATATGTGTGTTTATGTATGTATATGTATGTCTATGTATGTCTATATATGTATGTGTATGTAGGTATATGAAAGTATATGTATGTGTGTATGTATGTATGAATGTATGTGTAATTATGTATATGTAGGTATGTGTGTGTATGTATATGTATGTAGATGTAAGTACCTGTATGTATATGTATGTATATGTATGTATGTGTATGTATGTGTATGTATATGTCTGTGTATATATGTATGTATGAATGTATGTACATACGTACGTATGTATGTACATAGAATTTTGTGTGGATTTGTGTTTAATTGAATGTCCACATTTGGTGAACCTTACAATGATACTACTGTTCCCCGAAATAACTAAAAACATAGGATGAGCCAATACTAAACCGGTTCTATACCAGTAAACTTCCCTGCGACCCCAAAACCTGGGTACCAATACCAAATAAGCTTTTAACAGTTCGAAACCAAAAACAGCACAAACCCAAAACACTGCTTAGAATTCTGCTGATTGACTTCCTTACTCGGAACTTGTCATGTTGAACGATTCATTGTTCCACCCAGGCGTTCAATCCTAGGGCTTCGCCATCACCAGCTGCGCTGGCCGGTCGGACAGGTGAGATGGGGAGCACTAAGAAGAACTCTGTTTAGGCGGGACCTTGTTTCAGAGCCTGACCTCCGGACCACCCAAGCACACGCTCGCACACGCACAAGAGGCTGCAAGGTTGCTTGCCCAACCCCCTGACACTGAGCATGCACTCACCCACCCTAGCTTGAGCGCATGTGTGCCTGCTTGCGTCCGGCGCTTGTGTACGCGCGCGCGCCGCACTTGTCTCACACCGAAACCAATCAGACCAAAAAATGCATCCCCGGCAGCCCGTCCCAGCCCCACAGAAACCGGTGGAAAAATGTAGAAAAACACGGTATGTGCGACGTTTTCCGGCGGCCGCGCTTGCGCAAGAAAAACCGCCCACTCGATCGCAGACTTGCCCGCCATGTCCGCCTACCGCCAAAACCTACTCTCAGGGGGCCGTTTTTGAAGGGTTTGAGCGATGCAGGGGATGCAGGGGATGTAAGGGATGTAAGGGATGCTGGAACGCCCAGATGCTGGTGATGCAGGGAACGCCGGGGATGCTAGGCAACGTTTGCGATGATGTTCATGATGTTTTTCGCGAATGCTGGCGACTGTCCGGGGCGATTTGCATGGCATTCACTGTGTTTTTGAAGGTCGGGCAACGTGGCATCAGAAGCCCGTCGCAAGGCCAGGGAGGTCGGGGATGTTTTGGGGTCCAAGCGTTTGGGCCGGCCTGCGTGCAGGTGATGCAGGCAATGCTGAGGAGGAGCTTGGGGTGCAACAAAACACGTCAGCGGTACCCTAATTACGGGTAGGGTTGCCCTCGCTCTTCGAGCTCGAAGACACACAGCGCAGCTGGATCTTTGTAGGGGGCAGTAATTTGTTGGGGCAGGCTATTAATGTCAGCGGAAGTGTGAAGGCTCTGGAATATTCACTCTGAAGAGGTCGGTTAGGTTCCATGTTAGTGGAAGGTGCACACGTACATATATATATATATATATACACATGTATACACTGTATGCATATACATATATGCACGACTCGAGGGGGCTGTATGGGTTTTGAAGGTGTGGATGCTTATAATATAAACAACCAATATCAGCTTGCAACGCAGTATTATACGACTTAAATACGTCGCAGGACTGGCAAAGGCTAAGGTGCTCATTTTCGGACCTGCAGGGGTAAAAGGCCAAGCGCATTCGCACCTGCAAGAACGCACCCCCTTCGCTGGTCACGAGAGACCTCCACCTATCCTACCTCATGCCCAAGCTATCTGCACACGAAAAAACACGTTGGTCTTAGATAGCTTTCCACTACCCCCAAACCACTACCCCAGAGTAAACTGGAGTTCTTAGAGCCCGTGTTGTGGGGGTAGTGGAAACCGCATGCTCAAAGTCATAAAAGTGTGCAACTGGTGTTGGATCCCAGGAAAAGAACCCCCCCCCATTTTGGCGCTTCTCTCGGTACGCTTTTGGGAAGGCAACTAAAGAGTGTTGTAGGGATGTGGACAAGCTCGACCGAATCTTGGCATGAACTAACTTGGTGGTTGAAGCAAGGGATAGTTGAAAAACAGTTTCCACATTGGTTCATCAAATCAACCACTTGGGGGGTCCCAATCAGGGTCCCAATCCCTTTTAGTGACATACCCTTCTACCGTCTAACATGGAACGTGACCAGAGCCACTGAAAGACAGTTCTCCTCACCCCCAAAATAATTTTCATTGGGGGTGTCCCCTTGTGGGGGTTGAGGCTACTTAGCGGAGGGGGTGTTCCCCCTTACGAGGACGGGTTCTACTTAGATCCGATCAACAGTATCCCCCCTTTCACCTTGGCTTAGAGGGAACCAAAGCAAAAACCAAAGCCATTTCGGGGCTTCCATGTGGCTTTTGGAGTGCGTTTCATGTTATAGGGAGGCTGGCTACCCTCACTCGCCCAAAGGACCCAGAAATCAAGGGTTAAGCTTTTGGGACCTCAACAAAAAATGGACCAAGACGCGAATCCGTAAGCTCCAAAGGTCGGCTTCGGGCAAGCGAGCACGTTGGGGCTCCCATGTGACTTTTGTCCATGGCAACGTGGGGAGGGCACCCATTTGGCTGTGGCTCAAAAAAGTGGTACCAAAATGGCACCTTGCTAAATGGAACCAAAGACTAAAACCCACGTAACCCCAGCTATCCCAGCTCTTTAATTCTGAGCCATACCCATCCCAGCATCGACGGCATCGGGTGCCTTTCGAGGCGCCACGTCAGGTCTGGCGCGCCTTGGGGCTGCAGCACCTGCACATCCACCCCCGCCACGCCCGACTCCAGCACCCGAACCTCGGCAGGGAGAAGTCAGAAGTCGGAAACTTGGCCCAGACAACTGGGGCGCAGAAAATGAGCATTACACATTCATGCAACTTGTGGTTCATTCATTCAGTCGTTTATTCAATTCTTCAGCGTTTTCCGAATTGCTGTTGGGGCTTGTTCCCCCTTCAATCACCATTTCAAGGGTGCTTGTGAGTCGATGAGGCAAATTTAATGGCATCAGGACAAAGACAATTGGGTGAAGGGGACAAAACTGAGCCTACTGGCAGCAAGGACAAACAGTAGCACAAAGCTGATGCCACAGCGGTCATACTCCGAAGCATAACATGCATGTGTTCTGATTAAAGCACCGCCAAACATGTGTTTGGGTCAGTGAAAAATAGTTGTCCAAAACCAACCTTTTGCCTATTGTTTTCCCCTTATTCGTCCAGTGTTAGTCAAGGTCCCAAAAGGTTAACCTTTTATTTGCAGGTCCTTGTACCCAAGCAGTCTTTAGTTTGCTCCCTGTTCAGTCGGGCGGGCGCACGTAAATGATTAAATCATTTCCGGTTGGCGCGCGTCAACACTTGCCACCCCACAACAGCTCTGGAGCAAATGGGGAAGTCGTTTTTTGAGGGTACCCTTTTGGAGTGGTCTGAAGAGGAGCTATTTTTTGGGGTCCCTTATTCTAAGACAGGCACACACCCTTATGATACCAAAGTGGGATTCCCCATGACTACTTCAACATGGAAGGGGCTTCTACAAGACTGATTTTCCCACAACAGTGTCAGAGAAATCAAATGGTCAAGTTGCTTTAAGACAGTTGACCAAACCATCCCACCCTCAGTTCCTTGCCGGGTTACACAAGCGGGTGCCTGCTGCCATAGTGATTGAATGCTGTGTTTCGAGCCATGGCAAGAAAGCCACAAGGACCATCAAGGACCATAAATTGAGCACATTCAGGTCATGGACGGCTACATGGGGATTTCTCAGACCAGAAAAATGGCCGGCTCCCTTTAGGCTTCTCGCAACAGGGGTCCTGAAATCCGTTTTGAGAACCCCCCCTATGGTGTGTCTTGTTTTGGAGCTGGCACCTGAAATTTTTGGTTTGTGAAGGGAAATCAACCGGACAACTGCTTTTGTCGTATAAAATGTTGGGGGTGGAGGGTTACCCCAAAAAAGACACATCCATATATCTACATTCCTGGCGATGGCCATCGGTCTCAATGACTAACCATCAGCCATCAGGGAGCTGCGGTCCCCATCAGCTGCTCCATCCTGTACGCCTCAGGGGTCAAGCCTGCCCCGATTTACTTCCTGGGCATACTGTTCGGATTACAAGACAACAAATTGATGATCGGCAGGGGTCCCCTTTTAGCCACAGGGGGTTCATCACTTTTGAAGGGAACGCCCTGCAGGGGGCCGCAAAACATGCAAGTAGGTTGGGAGTCTTGTAAATGCTTGGGCTGATTTCAAACGCAAACGCAAGGCAATCACAAACGATGAGTGGGAGGAGGGGTGCTTGGTACTGCATGGCAGCATGTAGCTTCATGTAGTTTGATGTCCCTTCCCAGAAGTAGCAGACTCAACTTGTGCCTTTTTTGGCAAGGGTGCCAGGGCCGTGAGTAGAGCCCAAGCGTTTGAGGGCTGAGGCACAATTATATTGTTGATGTTCATTGGCCAGGCCATGCTACGTAATGACAAAGTCATTGCACAAAGCTTGCTTAACGTAAACCGCGGATTCATCCGGAGAACCACACTAACCATGTGCGTTTCCCCTTTGAGTAAGACTAAGCAAGTCAAATAGTTTAGTTGTTCAACTGATTCGGGGTTAATCTCAAGTTCACACCCTCCCTGGTTGCCTCAGGGTGGGCTAGTTGAGCCCTTGAAGCCATCAGCCAAAGTGGCCAACGGCGGCAAATTACGGGTTCATATGGGGAATATGGGGAAAAATCAGTATCCCTCCAATTGGTGGTTTGGAGCCCGTTCAAATCCTCAAACAACAAAGGAAGGGTTGCCTGAAATAGCTCTAAATTGTCCATAGCTCACAAACCTCAACCAGCTATGGAATCCCAACTCGACCCTGACCCAAGCTGGTTTAATCCGCAGATCGGCTTCCTTCAAATGCCTCGAAAATAACAAGTCACCACTGCTTGAGCCAACTTGGAACCCCCCAAAAATAGATATCCAAAAGTTTCAAAGTATGGATTGGAAAAGGTCAAATAATTACACTATTACCCTCTCACCAGCAAACATGGAAGTGCACCCTGTTTGGATAGTCCTCTTGTGGTTGCTGCAATTCTTGCTGGGCAGAGCCGTGCACACAGCTTTTGCGCCCAACAAAGCCGAAAGGGAAAAATGTCTACAGTCATTGGAACTTCAACTGACGCACTGTCAAAACTGGAAAACGAGTCTATCGAGTATGTAAATAATCAAGAGGGCGGCTGCACCTATGTTTGGTTAGGACAAGCCCAAACCCACAGTGGCCACCTGACAAAATGGGTGCTCTTTCTGTTGGCAGTTGAATTCAAACAGAAACCCACCAACAACAAGCAGAAGGCTTGCGACCCACTGGGTCTCTGGATTCAGCTTGGCCCTTGGTGTTCCCGCCCCAGTCCCCCAAACAAAAAGTCGAGAAAGGGCTCGCAACCCACTGGAGCTCTAACCTTTTGCTGTAGGGTTCCTTCATCTTTTTGCTGAATCTTGATCACCCCTTGTCTCAAAAAAAAAAAGGGCAACCCCTCCACTGGAGATCTGGGTACCCTTCTGGCTCGGCTCTCTTCGGCTTCGGCCCCTGTCGCTCCTCCTGCGCTTCAGTGGCCTGCGGCAAGCCGCAGCCCGTCTTCACCGAGATGTTCCGCGCAAAGGGCCTGAGGAATTCGTGCCTTTCTTTGCATAAGCCCATTGCTCATGCGTTGTCTTTTTTTAGATTGTTGTTCTTCGTACATACAAATACACATATATATATATATATGTATGTGTGTACATATAGACATTGTGTGCTACCTTTGGCAGGGCCCAAAACTCCGGCGCGTAACCCGGGTAACCCGCGAAAGTTTCAACGGAACCAGAAGGAAGTCAAAGCCGCCCCTCAGACCGGCTGGTGCAAAGACCGGAACGTGAAAGCTTAACCGTCGGGGAAATCACAAATTTCTACACATTGCCGGTGCCCCTCAACACCCTTTGGCCACCACCCAAAATGGGTTCCCCCATCTCAGGGGCCTTTGACCCTCAGCCAAATGCTTAAGCAATCTGCGTGGCAGAATGATGCTCGGACAGCGCATGTCGGTTCCGCAGTTTCCCAACGGCAGTGCTGCTCAGCAGAAACAGGAATTTCAGGAAAAGCAAGCAGGTTTGGTGGCGGCCAGAACGCGCCCAAACATCCATGATCGAGTGCTTTAGAATGCTTGAACAAACAAGTATATACATATATATATATATATGTATATATATATATATATATATTCTTCGCGTTAGGCTGCCTGTGCAAATTCTTAGATCGACGCAACAAACATGGCTTGGTGCGCAGCCCTTGTGCCAAGAAACCTTGCTGCAAAGAGGCCAACTCTGCAGTTCCATGTTGAAGGCCGTTCTATTCGTTCTGGCATTTGTGGGTGGCCAGTTGACAACAGCCACCCCTGCCAATGAAAACAAAAGGATTGCGAAGCAATCTTCTTTTGGAACTTGGCCGTCTTCTTTGCTGTCTCGGGGCAGCCCAATTGTATCTGGAATCTGGACACGGTTCTATCGGTAGAACACAAAAAGCAAAATAGATTCCCAATGAAAGAAACCTGCCTTTTGTGTAAACTCGTTCTTCCAAGTACAGCACATGTTTCTAATGCTGCAGCTGAATTGTAGGAGGGTAACACTTCGCAAGGTTCCCCACATGATGCCGCTTTAAATGTGGCACCACCGGAAGGAAGCTTTCTTGAGATTAACGCCAAAAGGTAATGCTGAACCATATGCGCCTCAACATCGACAGCTATGGGGTCTTAGGGATCCCGAAATGTCGGGTTGGGGCTACTCCCACAGGGCGTGTTCGATCACGTGATCACAGGAGACAACCCTGGAGCCATTTAGGAGGACTCTCATAGGAAAAAGAACCCGGTGAATTGACCTTTATACTCAGGGCTGGTTCCTGGAGGATCCGTCTGGCCAAGCTACAATGGTAAAAATGGAGCCCCTGGCAAAGGAACTGCATGCATGAGCTCCTTTTGCCCCTTGAGCTTGTTACAATTTGTGATCCCGCCCCAGAAAGGCTCTTTTTAAAGGATCCCTTGCAGTGCTGCTTGCTTGATTGGCTCTTGCCGAGCAGCGTGCATGGCGAGAGGACCAAGCCTCACAGGGAATATCATCCGCGGAAATCGCAACCAAGGTACTCCCTACGAACGTTAAGGGGGAATTTGCTGAGTCCCCCCATGTCTCTCTCTCTCTCTTTCATTGACCGAAGGGCTGCCAGGTGTCTTGGAGATGTAACACTTCAAGTAGTACATTTGAGCCGCCCAATAATGTAAACCATTGAGGCCGGCACTTACCATTGGGATCCCATCTTTCCTTCGGCTATGGCTTTATAGGGTGATGCAAGTGGCAAGGGTGGACTTCTTTCTCCCCCCGGGTTTTTGACGGTGGTGCTAGGGAAGCTTCCCCATTAGGTAAAAGGAATATCCATTTTTTCTTCAGGAAACCATCAAAAGCCCAGGGGAAACAGCCTAGTAATTAGCCGCTCCAACGCGACAAAGGGGAAACAGCTAGTTATCCCAAAGCACTATCGTTGGAACCGAATGGGGACTCAAGCCCTCGAGTGGTTTATAATTGCCACATCCCGGCGACGCCGCCGCAAAGGCGGCGGATCGATGCCGAAGGCGAGCCGCCGCAGCGTGGGCCGTCGCGGGTGCTCACTTGGCCGCTGCCGAGGCAACGGACCACGTTGGGGACCTGCCGATCGACTTACAGGTTCCCTCAGTTCCCTCAAAACCACAGCAAAAAGGGCACCCTCACAAAAAACAAGTCCAAAAACAAGCAAGCAATCAAGCAAGCAAAGATACCAAACAAGCAAGCCAGCAAATAAACAATCAAACAAGCAAGCCAGCACACAAACACGCTACCCACTACTCCCCCCTGGAACTTCACCCCACAAAAAGGAATATTCACTTTGAATCTTTGAATTGGCCCAAAAGGTGACGCTTAAATGCTTAAATCATCCAGAAAGGGGAATATAGGGACGCCGTGCCTTGTTATCCTGGAGCAGCTTCATGATCTGCTTCTCCCGTGCAAAGGTTCCTCAGCGTATGAAAAAGCCAAAAAGGATGGGACGTCTTCCGACACCATCCTGACCACTTCCATGATTGTTGGACGAAAAGTTATCGCTTGCTGATTGGGGACCTTTTGGTGGACATTCACATGGGGAGACCTGAGATTGAGGGGCCCTGGGCTTTTCTTGTTTCACCAATGTCTCAGTGTGTTTTCAGGGGTTTTCAACGTGCTCCTGATTGACGTTCACATCGAAATTTGCGGGTGATGTTGCATGGCCAACACAGGCAAACACGGCTCCAGGCAACAAAACACTGACAGGTACTTCCCCACACATTGTGAAATGCGTGGCCTGGGCCTGCTGCCCCAGTCGGCTCCAGGCGGCAAAAGCCGCAAACAGCGCACAATACCATCATATTAACATAGGCTCCGGCTATTATGTAAACCCTTGCAAGTTTCCATGGTCAAACAGGAAGGGAACTGATTCTCGGAGACAAAGGAAGAAGCAAGTAGAGGTTGAGGCTGGTGAACCATTGACAATGACCATGCAGGGTTTACCCTGGCCACTGTTTGCTGGCAAACTTGAACATATGTGTTCACCACGGATTACCTTGTCGGCCACAATCGGTAGCGGAGTGCATTCCGAGAGAAGAGCGCCCTGCAACGAGATATGGCGTCCTCACTGAATTTTCCGGGGGTAAGATACTAATTCTGGGTTGATATCTTCGCCGCAGGCTTCACGGGGGGCCTCTAAAAGGAGGGTGATCCAACCGCTGATCATGGTTGATGCTCAATTACTTGAACCATGGCTGCAGAAACATTGATCGTTTTGCCAGAGGCTGTAGCAACTTGTTCTCGGCTGTTGCCACGCCAAAACTGGCGTTTGACGCTGCGAGGTGGGAAGCAACAAGTGAACAGCTAAAGCTCAAAGAGCTAGAAGCCAAGAATCCAAGGAATGCTGTGCCCCGTAGCAAGGGTAGATGTGGGGTGGTACCCCATATCACAGGGCATCCCCACTTGTCCAAGATAATACAAACTATGTACCCGTTTAAGTGGGGCATCTCCATGACTCCATGACTACTTTATCACTGTAAGGGGTGGTTCTTGCAAACACTGGCCCTGAAACGACATTGTCCAACGGAAGGAAACAAGCTCAGAGTCACGCTCGTGGGTTGATGGCCCCGTCTGCCCTCGAAAACCGGAGCTGCTCGGAGAAAATCAAACAGGGCCAATGCAAGGCCACTTGCCACTTGCATGCACGAAACAGGAAAGCTGCAGCTCATTCGCCCAAAGGACCTGGAAATGAAGGTTAACCTTTTGGCACCTAATAAGGGGGAAAAAAAAGGTCAAATCCGATTGATTTGCTTTGGGAAATTGAGGCAAAGAATGTTCGGCAGCATGAAGGGAACAATGTTTCCCACGTCGCCACGTGTTCGAAGCAACCCCCCGGATTCCGAGGGGCCCTGGGCGTAGTCGTCGTTGGTGCGGCTCAGCTTCAGAGCAACCAGGCCAGTTCCCGGCACGCTGGCGGAGTAGACCTCCGCCTGCACCCCTGGCGCGCGGTCGTCTTTGGACGACGGATCCGCACGGATCCCTCCGGAGTGGGATTTCCTGAAGGTTTCTCCTGGAAGGCCATCATTTCAATAAGGCTCCTTATAAGGGAAGGCAATTTGGTTTCCCGCAGCAAAGTGGCCTCGTGGCAGGTTGACCGGAAACAGTCCCAGTTTCTGACTTTGACTCCAACAAAAAACATGACCCCAGTTCCACACCCGTCCGAAGTGTAAGGATGGCCAAAGGAAGCTTCGGTCACATGAAGCACAGTTGTGGGTAGAAACAGCTAGCTGTTCAGGAAAGCTTGGAATTTGTGAATCCCCTGAAAGAGCAAGTTACATTTAGAACACTGGCTTAACATTTAGTCGCAGTTCTGGCTGTGGAAGAAGCCGGTCACCCTTTCCAACATACCATTTGGTGGGATTCGAGCCCTTTATGGCTCCTCTCGTCGCTTTGAAAGGAAGGTCCCACAGGAAGTGAGCCAACGCCACGCTTTCCACAAGCGCAATGTCTCGAAAGTGCTGAGCCTGTTGATCTTGGGGGAAACCTAGTAAGTGTTGATTGGAGACGGACCTGTAAACAAATCAGACAAACACATGATGGCGAAACCGATCCCCCACTGTTCGCAAATGTTGTACAAGAACAATGCTCACCATTTGGCTGAAACCAAGGTAACCAAGCCCACAGCTGCAACGCCGCCTCCGCCTTTTCTGCTCGAAGCCGAAATCGATGGCTTGCCCTCAACGGCACTTTGCCTGTTCAACAGGGTCCCTCACGTCTCCCTGTGGAAACCAATACGGCAACAAGTAAAAAACTCAACCGCCCAACAAGTGTTTATTAGAGTGGCTCCAAAGGGAGCTGCGCGTTGAAACTCCTTGGTTCATTTCTCGCAACGCCAGGAGCACGCGCCCAAACGGGGCCCTTCAGTGCTCCACCGGGTGTCCAGCAGTGCTCCAGCCGTACATCCCGTCGTCGTAGTTCTGGGCCGCGAGGCCCAAATGCCCCGCCAGGATGAATCCCAAACTCGAGCGCCAGCCAGTGCCGCAGTAGAAAATCAGCTTCGCCTGGCCATCTGCCATGCCTCTTGTTGCTGTGGAGAACTGCTGTTGGTTGGTCTGCTTGAAATTCAACTGTAACTGGGAATCTGCCATGTGGCTGTGTCTTGCTTTTGGGAGGAAAGCTCAGGTTGGTGGGTTGCTTTGAAGGGCAACCAAAACAACCGCAACCAAACACTTGCAGTATGCCCCTCCTCGTACTGGACGGCATCGTATGAGCAAATGACAGTATTGCGAGTGCTTCAGCTGGGTGGTCTTAACCTTATGGAGGTATGAGTGCTAAAATTTAGTTCATTGTGAGACATGTGTAAAACATGTAAAATGGAAGGTCGCCCTTTCGTCACATGTGGACTGGGGAACACGAAATCCTTCTTGCCCTTCTGGTCATGTTCAGGCATCCCGAACATCAACTCCTGCAAACAGTATCCCAATGAAGACCAATCTCTAGAGATGTTTGCTCTGACCTGATCAATCAACCCGACACATGCTTCACCTTTTTGGGCCCTCGCCCTGACAAAGAACCTATCCTATCAACTCAAAGCTTTGACACTCAACTGGTACCGCAAGTACTTGGTACATCGGGTTGTCTCCGAGTCGGTATGCGGGGTGGACCAATTGGCTGACTCCTTTTTGGGTCACCCAATTTGTCCGACCCGTGGTTGTTTTCAGAAGCTACGTTGCATCAGCCCGAGAAAAGTAAAAACAAACCATGCTTTATCAATTGGGTGTTTGGAATGGTGGACAAGCCGTGGGGGGGCTCACGCAAAAAACAAGAGGCCGCCTAAGAGAGTTGCTCAAAAAAACATCGGGTGCCGAATGGGAGACAAGAACACCGGACCCCCTGCTTAAAAGTCTTGGGGAGGAACCGCAGGACTCCCAAACAGCTCAACAGTGGGATCCTGTGCGTATATGTATCACCCATAGACATTGTAAGCAGGTATTCGGAATTCCGCTTGAGTTTACATCATAGTAGACAACAGCAACACTTTCGTGGAAAATGGCCCTTTCTGCAATTCGCCATCCATTTGATTTCTTCATAACTTAAGCGGACACCTCTTGGTATCAAAAAATGGGCCAAACTCAAGGACATGTTTTCTGAAGATATGCAGGTTATGTACCACCTCTAAGGGGGAACAATGCCTTGGCTTGAATCGGTAGTTTTACGAGCCATGTCATTTGAGACCCATCCCCACCCATCCACGAACATAGAAATCAAACTGGGGGGGGGGGGTGGTCCTGGAAGGCCATGTGCACTCTGGTGGGTTCCATGGGCATCCTCAAAACTTACTCATTAAAGTTGTGTTTGCAAGGGAAACCACCCCCTACATGCCCCAAGTGTTTATATGCGTATATATATGAACAATACAATATAATATGAATATGCATATATGTATGTATTTCGAACAGCTCAACTTGGATCACGTGGCCTGAGTCTCTGGGTCGCCATCTGGCGAAAGCACGCCCAACGCTTTCCAACGCGCCACCACGCTCGGCAAGGCGCCCAGCAAGCTATGCGACTCCTAAGAAAACGTGACGGGTGCTTCCTCAGCTCACTTGCAGACTTGCCAAAGCCCCAGACGCAACCAAAATGATTCAACCGAACACTTCAATGAGCTCGGGAAGCAAGATTGCAAAGTCAAAAACACCCAAATGGATCCCAAACAATACTGACACCCACTTAATTGGACCCCTGCTTGATTAAGAGGGAGTGTCCAATTCTAGAGGAAATATTTCACTTCCGCGGGAAGACAGCCCCTATTCATCCGCAAGGTTGATTCTTCTTTCGGTTGACATTCCCGCTTTCAAAACAGCTCGTTGCACACTTCAAATATCTTTGGGCAGAAAATCACCCTGTTCATCCGCAAGGTTTATCATTATAACATGCGGGTTTCCCTGTTGTTTGGAGGGCCCCTTTTTGGAGGGGAATCCGCGCTTCAGTTGATTGTGCCGTAACAAAGGCAAGGTCTCACGAAACTGGGCAAGCATCGACGAGGTTTGTCCAGTTGCCCTGCCAAATGCTGCCGGGGATGTGGCCCGAGGAGTCGTAGAAGGGGTAGTAGGATCCTTGGGATGTCCTGCAGTTGCAATGACCATGCTTCTCTACATGTCCTCCGCAAACATCACCCCACCCATTGCAAACTCACTTTAAATTAGCCCATGAAGTGATGTTTCACTTTTCTGTGCCAACTGACAAAGAAATCTGCCAACCAAACAGGTCAGCCATTGCTCAAGGAGGCCAAACTTGAGGAAACACTTAAGAATTGCCTGTAGGGCCGAAACCAAACGATGGGCGAATTGAGCAAAGGGCCAAAAAGCAACTCTGTGTTCCAACGCATGAGGTGCTTGAACGGGCCCAACCCTGTTATCCTGTGCTCATCCTCCCGACGTATGTCCACCACGATGCTCCGGCCTGCCGCAGCCAGCACATCCTCTGCCAGGGCTGAGTGCAAAGTGTGTCAAGTGCCCTGGCCCCCTCAAAGGGTAGCCACAAAATCTTGTTCATAGAAACCAGCTACGGGAAGCTCTTCCGGAAAGTTCTCAAACATCCCCAAACCAACATTTCCTGTAGAATCTCCTACTGACGTCTTGGAATCTACCAACAGGCATGGCTCAAACGGTAGAAAGTTATGTTTCTGAATACAGGGGATCCCGCGCCTTGATGGCGAAAACGCTTTTGGCTTTCCTTTAACACTGCAAAACTCGGTACCCTCAACAAAAACAAAAAGGCTCGGGGCAAATCCAGTCCTCCGTGGATGCCAGGTAGGGGTTGTCTGGGTACCATCCCTGACCTGGCGATCAAACCGAGCATCCGCAGAATTCGAACATATTGGCACATGCGAAGAGGAAATGGGGATCCCGGACATGGAAAGGAATCTCGGCATCTAGAGAGACGCCAGGGGAATCAGACCAAGTCAAATAGGGCATCTGGCGAAAAATGAACATACACAGACATGGATTCACTCTCCAGGACCAATTGATGCCAAAGCGATCCGTGGCCGTTTCCATGGCGGCCTAGGCAAACTAGGTAAAGGGTTGCTGGGTGCTAGTTTTGCTAAAGTCAGTCATGATATGAGGAAGCTGCTGTCGTGTTTTTGCCAGAATCATGGTGATACTCGCCATATCATCGGGGCCATTTTCCGGAATGGGTGCGGAGGCATTGAGGCTAATATGTCGCCCTTAAGTAATATGTTACCTTCATACCTCCAAAACTGACTTGATCTCGGACCCAGTGCCAGGGGGAAGACAGGCCCTCTTTCTTTTGGTAGTTGAGTTTAAAGAGAAACCGCCTCTCGGCATCCCTCTAATTCGTGGTTTGGATTTGTGTTTTGGTGGTTAAGGTGTTGTTTGCCATCTGCCCTCTACCAGAACCATGCGTTCAACTCCCCAAACCAAATCCAACCACCAAACATATAAGAGTAAGCTGACCCACAACAAAATGAATATACAAAAAACACGGGCACTGCAACACGGAGCTTCGAAAGCACCGAGCCGCTCAGCTTCGGTTGCCCTCCTGCGCGGATCTCTTCATACCTGGGTCGTCAGCCGATTCTTCTCACTTGCTCAGTACATTAACCCACACAAAACGATGAAGCTCTTTTTGTCTTCAGAAAAACCATTTTTTTGGGAGGAGAGGGGACTTGGGAGTTGGAATTTTGGAAGGGATTTGGGGGGCTAAGCTACATAAACAAATGTTGGCTACCGGCCAGGTGTCGAAGAACAGTATCACCTTTTGGACCTACGGACGATGGGGAATTGAAATGTCAGACTTGCTCGGTTCCCTTGGTTGCCAGTGAAAAAACTGGCAAACAGAGGCGCAATTCCCGCCGCCCAATACAAACACAGTTGTTTGTCCTCAGGTAAAGACAGTCCCAACCCTGAGCATGGCAAGCAAACGCTTCTCTTGGCAGCCCCCGTGCCAGAAACAAACAGAAACAACGAACCAAACAGCAAAGGCAAATACCGGCACCACTAAAGCGACTCTACAACTGAATCCAATAAAGTGACAGCAGGGATTGCCTCTAAATGATCGCGGAGAGGAACCACGTTCAAGGGAGCGCAAAAAACCGTGCTTCTTCGTGGCTTCCGTCTAAACAAAGAGCAGGGTGTCCTCAAAATCTTCCCGGCACCACAACCCCCCCCAAAAAAAAGGACGGGGTTGGACATCTCTTTGTGTCTCGTCTTTAATGGTGCTACAACTGCAAAACCAGAAAACAACTCCAAAGCAAACCAAAACCTCCAAAAAGCAAAGCAAACTCCAAACAGCAACAAAAAACAAACAAACTCCGAACAGCCAAACAAAAACACCTCCGAAGCGCCACCAGTCCGGCGTTGAGCTGCGCTCTTTGACGCTTTTGCGCCCAGCGCTCAGCTGCGGCTTCCCAGCCGCCCAAAGGCTCGAACCAGACCCGGTCGCTGCGCGGCAAATCCGAAGGCCAGGTGTGGAAGCCCGCGTCCAGGATGGCAACCTGTCATTTTCCGAGCTCGTCTTTTCTTAGGGTGGCGTTTCAGGGAACCACATGGAAACCACTCATGTTTGGGGTTGCCCTATTTTAAGACAAAACCGTGTGGGTTTTGGAGGCATGGAGTCTTATATGCCAATATAAGCTTGTAAGGCAGTATGTACCCTTACATACGCAGCGATGGCCACCTGAGCGGCGAAAATATTAGAGAGGGGTTACCCGGGTTACCCAAATAAATCAGACGCATGGGAACCTGTGGTCAACGGAACGCACGTGTTGGCGCAAATGCCATGGGGATGCATATCATGACGCCTGCAAATCTTCCCGATTCTCGTCAGTTGGCGGACGGAACGTCATCATTGTTAGCCAAAGGAAGGGAGGTCTCAACTTGATAGGGTTGTGATCCTCACAGGACGTTCGGCATGGTGTGCTGTTCTTGTGTGCTGTTGTTGTGGGATCAGCAAGGTTACTGGAATTCCAAAACTGGAAAGAAGGGAGCTCCTCAAGTCTTCCCCCTGGTGAGCTCAAATCTTCCCTCTGGTTTGCCTGACGTCCATGGCCAACGCTCTGCCTTAAAACTATCTGTTCTACTACAATACCTTCTTTCATCACGACTTTGGAAAGTCAAACATATGAGATGCTTGGCTGATATGGATTCCTCAGTTTCAGGCTCACCCATCGGCCCTTGGAAATGTTCCCTTCTTTGGTGGTACCCTGTAAGAAGTTATTCAGCCTCTAATTGTCTGAGCCTTGCCGCCTACGGCTGATTTCGTGAACCCACAATGTTGACTTCGGATCAAAAGCCCCTCCCTTGTAATAGGTGGGGTGTTCCTCTCCAAAAGTGATGATTCCCCGCTAAAAGGGGACAGCACCCTTATTCATCAACCGTGAGCCTATGGCCAGGTTGAAACCTTTAGCTCCGGTTTGTTGGGCCCAAGCTTGGTACGTTTGACAAAGCCCGTGAAAGACTCGCTGGCTGTATGCACCCATGGGACGTTTGGAGGACCTTGACCCGGCCATGAAACCATCTACAGGTCGCAAGGTTGGCTTTGCGCAAGGAATCGAAGTCTTTTCGTACCCCAGACATAGTCTTCCCACGATTCCCTTTAAAATGCAATGCTCGAAATGGGAGTAGTAGCAAGAAGCCAACACAAAGGACATTGTTACGCTTTTAAGGTGCGAAAACGTCGGTTTCTGCGATGATGTACATATATATATATATATACTACATACATATAAATTTGCTGGTAGGGCAGTATGCACCCTTCCCATAACTGCTATGTCATGCAACCTTCCTGGGTCGTTATATGTCCTACCCAAATATTGCACCAGTTACACAAGTTGAGCCTGCAATTTACGATCCTTCCAGCATACGGATATCACGACCCTTGATGACAAACGCATGCGGGCAAGCGATGACTCGCCTCGAAGTCGTAGCCTGCAGCACAGAGGCCCCAGGCCACACGTCCAGCCGCCATAGCGCTCAAGGACTCTTCGGCTGGGTGGTTGCCGTACCTTGGGGTGTGTAAGTCTTGGACGGGAGAAGACAATTCCATCGTTTTGGGCGGCATTCTCCAAGCAAAAACAATCATGGATGAACAAGTCCATATCAGTTTATCCTTTTTGCGCTTCTTGTTGGTGTCTCATGTTCGGCTTAACAACTTCTCGAGCTTTCAACTTGCCTTGGCTCCCCGGTCAAAGTGAAGAGCGCGCTGCGCTTCGGGCAGCTGTAGAAGCTCAATCTTCGGATGCTAAGCGGCCTAGACAGTTGCCGCTGTTTGTCAAGGGGCTCGGGTTTTTGTCGCCCTGGCCGCGAGCCTGCGGCAAGGCTTCCGCACACTCGCCGGTCGAAACTTCTCGAGATCCCAGACTTCACTTGTTCAGACTTGGGTGCTGTCTGCTGAACTTCTGTGCATATGGTGTAGCAGATTGTCCGGACTGGCCAGCGGGAAGGCGACTTCAGGGTTTGTACAAAGACTTTGTGTGCCGTTTGGCTGCTTCTTGTCTCGCTCGGTGGAAGAGGGGGGTGTTTCTGGACATTTGACGCCCTGGTGCCACAAATCCATGTCCAATGCTCCTTGTACACACTTAGGCGAAGCTGCGCAGGCTCGCGCCTCCTGGAACGCGCTTGTGGCGCAGTGTTGTGTGATGCAGCTCCGATGCGGGTGGTACATTCAGCTTGGGAACGTGAATCGGATACCGTACAAGGCTTTGGTGAAGTGGTGTGTCTTGTGCCAGAGGCGTTCTTCTAGCATCGCTACTGATGTACTGTGTTCTTGCCCTTGTTTTGGTGATGCTCGGGGCGCTTTGCCTTTTTTTGGGCTGGACTGTGGCATGCTAAGTCTCCTTACAGCTTCCCCGCATCAAGGCTTCGATGCAAACCTGCAGTGGCCATGGAAAAAGGGCAACCTTTTCCAGCAACCCCGCAACCGCTGCTTTTTGGACAGTACTTGGGATTTTAAACTGGTTGCTGGTTGAAGTGGTTCCCCCTGCAAAACAAACATGAAAATGATCGGGCCCCACTGCGGGGGTCTGATCTTATGCCAACGAGCTGCACCACCACGAGCTTGCCCGACTTGGGGGCGGGTAAGCCCAGCTCCAAGCAAAGCTCGCGCAGCAGCTGGGGAGGCAAAATGTTGCCGTGCCTCGCCCGTCCGCCCGGAGACCGGACGGGGAAATGGGAAGTCTGGAGATGTGAACTTCACGGATTGGGCAAAACAGCCCAAGCTTGTTCGCTACCGCTAAACTGGCCCAAACCCCAAAAGGGAAACAAAACTCAGGGAGTGGGACCATCACTCAAGTTCCACTTGCCCCGCTGTTTTCTCGTGGAGTTCAATCTGGGGTGAACTTGCTAGCCAAAAAGGCTAACTTTCTGTGGAACTCGCTGCGGTTTCATGGCCTGAAGGGTGCGTCTTGTTTGAGGAAATCCCCGTATTCTTGGATTATGACGAAAAACCAATAGGATTGCGTGGCAATGAATCTTAATGAGCCCTTTGGTGGACAAAGTTCGGTCCCGATTCAGCACTTGTGGCGTTGGGAGCCTTCATTGGTGGCTACGTAGGATTTGGTCTGGGACTGGAACCCCCCAAATTCCGCCATGTTCGGAGCTTGCGAGTGCTTGAGACGCAGGAAAAGACGCGTTTTCCTCGGCTTTCCGAGGCGCAGCGGCTCGGAGTAGCGGGGGTAGTAGCCCTTTCGGTCCCAGCCCGCCTCCAGCACCGAGGGGTGCACAGACTTCGCGCCGGGGATGCCCGGCCAAGGCGCAAACTTCCCCTCCTGGGAATGGTCAGGGCCTGTGGGGGCCTGAAGCTTCCTTCGGTGAGGCCAAAAAAAACACTACACCGTTTGCTTACCACTAAAGTGGTCCAAACCCAAAAATGCATGAAGTCAAGGAACTCCAGAAGGGAGAAGTAGAACGAGGTTGAAGGAGTGTGGGGGGCTTTAAAACCACATGTGGACATGACTGTAAGCAGCTTAAACATCGCTTTTCGATTTGTTGGACCAATGCTCTGCTTGCATACCCTTTTTTCCCCTTGGGTGAGTAGTCACGGACCTTGTGCAGCTTCCCTCTGATTGGTGGTTGGAATGGTGGCTTGGAGGTTACAAAGGGAAGGGGTCCAAATTCCGCAAACCACCCATCTCAACCACGAATTAAGGTTACAGGTTACCTCCTGTGTGACTGTCGTGGTCCGCCAGAAGTGCCGCCCAGCGACTGCGCTTTGGCATCTGCAAGCCCAAGGGATTCTTTTCGGACAGTTGAATAGTTGACCAAGCAGTCACTGGGCGACTGCTGAAGCTTGGTCCACCTTCAGTTTAAGCTCCACATCGTGTTACAAGGGATATCATCCTTGAAGGTTGTTTGTGCGAACCCTTCAAAATGTTCACTTTGAACCTACAGCCATGTCCCTGAATTGTCGACCTCTCGGCTCCTCGTAGCCGTCAATGTCACGGTAGGCCACCTCCAGCAAATCCACCTCCTCCGGACGGGGTGGGACCCGCTGTCGCCTGCTTAAACGCGACGCATTCTGAACCTTGGCTCTTTTAGATTTCATTTAAACTCCAAACTGGCTGGTTTCCCTTCAAAACCAAGCCTACATGATTCCGACTTTCCTTTGAAAGGGCCATGGAAGGCCAGGGATGGCCATGCAAGCTGAAGCCACAGCCACCCGCCAGCCTCCAGATGTTCCTTCAGCCACTCTGCGGTGACGATACGCACAGGAGCACGCTCCGGCGAAGCCGTAGAAGAGACCGCCGCCATGGCTTCAAACGAGCGGGAAAACACAAACCCACCACCTTGGGTCAAAGCCCCGAGTCGGAGTCTAAGCCTCTGAGGTGCCCTCTGCCCCGGGCTGAGTAAGGTGTGGCCTTCGGCCTGTGACAAAATCTCGCTGCTGCCTTGCCATCCCCGGCATAAAAGCGGTGCTGCCACCTGCTCAAGGTGCCAACAACCAACATATGTTGATTGAGGTGCCACCTTCTGAAGGTGCTCCATGATGCGCACAATTGTGATCTTGGAACAAAAGCAATTGTCTTGAGCAGCTAAAAGCCCGCATAGCAGCGTCCTCTGCGTTGCCCGGTAAGGTTCTTGAGCGAACAAAATGCCTGCACACTCTGGGCTGTGTTGTTGGGCAACTTACATGCTACCCCGCAAAACTGCAGGGGTTTTAGTATGTCATTTATGTCCATTATCCTCTCACCATTGGGGCAAAAGAGATCAAAAGAGGACCTTACACATTGCTGCCCTGGCCTTTACAGGGAGTTGCCCAAGAAAAAGCATCACCTTATGGGCAGGGGTTCAGATGAGCCTTCTTGTGACATGTCAGGACTGGTGTGGCACCTCGCACGGCGTGCCTCTGGCACTGCGATGACAACATGGAAATCGGGAATCCTCAAAACATGCGGCTCAAGGACCTCAAGTAAGGCATATAGTCGTCCTTTTATGGGCAACGCCGATCGATTTGCCACGAGATGGGTGAGTTCGTTAACTATAGCTTGTGCAGTCTGCGAATATCAATTAGGGTCTTTGAAATTCGGGGGCATGTCCCCCAAACAAAGGAACATTGAACTCGTAGGAAAACCAACCGAGGAACAAACAAAACAACAACACAGTGAATGGAAGGAGTTATATAGTGATACATTCCTGGAAAACCAACCGAGGAACATAGCAATAATAATAGTAATAACACAAATAATAATAATAATAATAATAATAATAATAATAATAATAATAATAATAATAATAATAATAATAATAATAACCGTAACAATAATAATAATTAAACATAATAATAATTAAACATAATAATAATTAAACATAATAATAATGAACAACAAACACATATCAGCAAATGGACGGATTGGCTCGGTCGGATCTCGAGCCTCCGCCGATGTACTTGGGGTTCTTCAGGGTGAGGCCGCCGCAGCTCAGCGAGTTGGGTAGCAGCTCGGGGTCCGAGGGGGCCTGTGCGAACACCCACGGGTGAAGGTAGGGGTGGAGGGCTTGGGGTTGCAGGGCTCCGCTGGTCTTTGGTGTGACCCCAACGGTCCCTCGCTCCCTAAGAAGATACCCGAGAGACCAGCTTCCTCTCAAAGAGGCCTGTCAGATTTCCATGTTCCATGTCTTCAAAGTGTCACAATTGCCGGTGACTAGTGCCCTTAAACATCCACAATACAGAGGAAACCACTGTTCAACAAACTTGTACGTATATGAAGGAACTCCAACAAAAGTTTTGGGACCCCTATTTTGACATATATGGGCGTCTGTTTTCAGGGTACACCATTTCCTGAGATTTTTGAAGGGGAGCCAAAGGAAAACCACCGCTTTGGGGCTCCAACCTTAAAAACAACACCCCCCCCCCCGTACTGCCCCTTTGGGCCGGATCCGGGTGAACCGTTCCTCACCAAGTCGCTCCCGTCCGGGCGCGGGCGAACCTCGGCTGCTGGGCGGCGAAGAAGGCCAAGGTCGTCGAGGCGCCGAGGAACTGCAGGAACTCCGAGCGCCCCAAGCTGGCCGAGAGGGGCGGCGGCGGGAGGGGGGGGGTGGTGAGGGGGGGTGATGGGGAGGTAGCGAGTCGTGTTCCGTGTTTCTAGTCGTCTCGGTTAATTAAACGAGGGGTGGTGAGGGGGGGGGTCCATGTTTCTGGTCGTTATAAAAGATAAACGGAACCGTAGATCGAATGACAGGAGCCGCCATGTCAAATGGGAATGCAATGTCAGGGTACGAGGGACGCTTCCACTGCACAATTGGGGAGGGAGCCCAAATTATGCCTTTGTTGGCCTCCCTCCCCTTCCCCCTCCCTCCTTGTTGGGTGGGTAAAGGGGATGAGAACACTCAAATGAGGCGGTGCCACCTACTTGCACCCAACTGTAGGGTCCATTTGGCAAACGCCTTCTGTCAGGGTATTGGTCTTTGAGGGTTGTGCAAATTAGGCTCATGTCCGTTGAGCGAGGGGGCGTCTTTGTTTGTGCAGGAACACTCTGACAATAAAGCAGCCCACATATGGAACAGTAGTTGCTAGGGGGAGGGGTGAAATCAAGCAAAGGAAGCAACATGTCATGTCAAAATTCTTGTCAGGCCTCACTAGCAAACAAACAAGCGAAAACATGTTTTGCAGAGTCATCCCCTGAACCACAAACAGCTATCTGCATTCATTGGATCACCATCTATTTGGCGGGTGATCCATTGGCGATTGGGTCGTAGGATGATCTCCAAATGACTACCCTTGTGGCCCTTGTGTGTTTGGTCTTTACAAGGCTCAGAGCAGCCCTGCTCAACCTACAGCTGCATGGCTCAACATCCCCGTGCGCGGAACGTTTTACAATGTTGCTCCCGCATCGCTACGGTTGACGGAGATACCGAACTAAGTCGAGCATCTAGCCAGAGACGTTTTTTTTGGTTAACTGGGACAAATCATTATTTTCCAGAAACAGAAGTCTAAAGATCCAACCAAAGAGCAGCCCAAATAACCACTGCCCGTTGCGCCGGCCTCGTCGACGCCGCCGGCTCTGGCAAGGGCGGAGGTCTCTCAGTTTGCTGCGCCGGTTGGCTGACGAGCCGTCGCCTGCAGGAAGGCCGAGCTGAAACCCATGGAAGCATGGTCGGATATCGTGAGGTTGTACCTAGAAAATTCAAAAGCAAAACGTACGAAGGACACCCCGCAAACAAAAATCAGGGTGCAAGCCGATCCGCGCATTTTAAGGCTTGGATTGCGGGTGGCGGGGCAACAGCACATGCTATTGGCAAAGAAATGTCCTGCATCGCTTGCTATTGGGCTCGTTTGGCCTATCTCAACACCGAATGCAACGACACTCAACAAACCAAGGGCAGCAGGTCTTGAAAAGCAGCTTTCAACGCACGCCACACATCATGGGATAGCCATTGGTCTGTGCAAACCGCTTGCGATCAAAGTCTTTCTCTTTCGCTGCGATGTGGCTCCGTGCTTTCTGTTGGGAAGGTCTCTTGGCCTTAAAGGACCTCCCCAAAGGAAACAACTCATGGGGGGGCGCTTTGGGGATACTTAGCCCATTTGTAGGGATCCCACAAGAAACACCACCTTTCTTTTGGGGGGGGTCCTGACTTTGACGCACAGTGAGAGACACCCAACAAAATCCCTGGGAGATCCCGAACGCCTGGGACCGCGGAAGACCCCGGGCTCCATGGCGTCCGAGTCTTCGCTCACAGGGACACAAATTGATGCGCGTCCTTCCAAACTCTGGAACTCGCAAAACCTGAAAGCTTCTCCACAGAAAAAAAGAAGAAGGAAAACTTGCCGGGGTATCACCCCCAAAAACTGTGGGGGGTGGTAATCCGGTGGACAATTGGGCCACTTTGGATCTCCCGCTTCCTGGACACCGCTTCCTGGACAAATCCTAGATAATTCCTGGAGCCAAAGGCCGGAGCGCCTTCTCAGGGACCCCGGAAGAAGGGAACCAAGTCTGGGGCTCGGGTCTGGGGAAGCCATGCTCATTCAAAACGGGGAAACATAATTGGGTACAGGTCGGTTTTTAGGATTTGGACCACCAAAAAAATAACATGGGTGGGTTGTCCCTTTACTTGCCCTTTGAGACCAACCAAAACGCCGTACTCGCAAGCAAAGACACACCCAATTAGTGCTGAACAACTGGGCTCGCATTTGCATGGTTTAGTTTGCGCTTGAGGCTGAGGGCCAAACAAGGTAGCAGCCACAAGCCCAAAGAAAACACTCATGTTTGAACGGCTTGCCGGCAATTACTTCTCTCACGGCTTCTTGGCCCATTCAAGCCCCTGCCCCTAGTGAAGCAACTCCGTGCATGTTTTCCCCAGCCCTAGACAGGGAGCCTCCAAAGACAGCAAGGAAAACACAACAACGCCATGCAATTGCAGGATACCCACCTCAATTACATGAGCCCCAGGTAGATCAAAGAAACCCTATATAATATCAGAGCGCGCCCCCAAATCACCAGCTTCCCACACCCCAAAACAGCACTGAATGTGCTGCTTGAGTTACCAAACAACCAGGATACCGATGTTGATGTATCGGTCCACCCGACGCAAAAGAGTCCACAAAGGCGGCCGGATCTGTTTACGGTTGGAAGTGGGCCCTGCTAATCAATCTGCAATCAACCAGATGTCAGCTTTGGTTCATCTAACGACTGAAGATGCGGCCTGCTTCCGGCATTGGACGTCATCAGCATCCCATGCTAAGAAAAAAAAAATAGTGCGGGTGAAGCTGCCGCTGGCTTCCGACAAAAGAACAGCAAGAAAGAAAGAAAAACAGAAAGAAGGAAAGAAATACAGGAAGAAGGAAAAAATGAAAGACAGCAAGAAAGAGAGAAATACATAGCTACATAACTAAGCAAATAGGTTAAAAACAAAAACATAAATAGATACATAAAGCACGCAGAACAAAACGCGCAAGCAAGCAAAGCAAAAAGCCCTGCAACTGGCTGGTGCTTGAACACTTCTCATTTTATCGTTGACCTGTGGCAAGCAGGTCGCGCATCCCCGCTCATTCGCTCGTAGAGCCAGCCAGGCAATGGCTGAGTCAGAACAGACCTCACCATCAGTTGCTGAAAGGAGCCAGAAACAAAGGCTAACCGGCCGGCTTTGAGCAAGTAAGCATTTAAAGTTGCACCATACCCGGATCAAAGCGACTTGGTTACAGCAGCCCCTTGGCTACCGGCACAGTGATACCTCGCGAGGGCATCTGCCACGTTCCAGAGAAAGCCTCGCAAGGGTGGCGACCTGATGGTTTCCAAATGTGTCGCGGATGAAAGCTAATGCTCATTATGACGAGGATTGCGAAAGACCTGGCTGCAGTCTTGTGATCAAGCTTAGCCTGAACGAAGTCCAAAGGGACCATACTGGCTCACCCACTATTCAAAGCTTCCCGCACTTCTGTGTCCCTGTCTATTTTCAGCCGCTCTCAACGTGTTTCGATGGTCGGTGTTTCTGCGCAACTTGGGCATGGTCGATTGTTTGTCAGGAACCTCTCCAAATGGATTGGTTCCAACCCTTTGATTGCATCAGGCGTCTTTTTGTAGGGTTCTCCTCCTCAAAATCTGAAACGGATATCGCTTATTGACCCTCAAAGAAACTTCAAAAACACGATGATCTTGCAAGGTTTGGATTCATAGGTTTTATGATGGTTTCCCTTTGGTACGACCACGGGCCTTCCTACATCCTAATCCGTTCCCCCTTTTGAAATTGGACCCTATTAAGAAATACTGTTTTTCCCAGACTGGCTGAAACAGCCGGGTCCCCAATACTACTCTTGGAATAGCCCAACTCAAAATCAACACTAAACTGTCCGATGTCTCCGCCCAGATCAACCCCAGCCTTACTAGGGGGCTCCTTGCACCAACCCAATACCAAATTCTAAATGCATACTTACCTTTTACTAATTTACTTCTATTTCTGGAATTGTAATTCTGAGTTTAAACTGCACCCTCTACTATTGAACCGCAAAAACAAAAAGACCTTTAACCGTATATTCGTTACTCGGACAATTGCGGATTTGAGGTTTTTCGTGTCCGGGAAAGGGGGGGGGCCCATTTGGACGAGGACCCAAGAGGAAATCCGGTCGACCCCACAGGACCCTATTAATAAATATGTTTTGTCCCCCAGAGATGTTTATTATGTGGGGGGATCTGCGTTTATGATTAGGGGGAACGGATTACTTCAGACATCTTTCCGCCAAAAAGAGACTCAGCTAAAACTGGTACACAAAGCGGTGCTGAGACATTTGGTGCGTCAAAATGAACGTGGGTCGACCTGCAAAAGCTCAGTTTCATAGCATAATCCTCCAATTGCAAATCAGCATCCCCCATTTGCGAACTGATGAGCTACCAACTGGGCAACAGGGATATGACTTGAGGCCTTATTGAACGGCGATACATATTTGTGATCAAATCCGCTACCGGACCAACTGGGGCTTGGTCCCGAAAGGGTTTCACGTACCTGGGACCGCCAACTGCCGCCTTGGAACAAAGACGCGAGAGATGGCAAATTCCTGCTATGCCAGCTGCAATTGACAATTGGTTTGTCCCTAGGCCTTCCCGCTTGCTCCAAAAAATCCTCTCATCCATTCAGCGTGTCTTGAAATATGCGGGTTCCCTTCAAAGCCTCTCCTGAAGGGGTACCAACTTCGTTTCCCAAGTGGGTGGGGTGTTCTGTCGGCGACCCTTACACATGGTGATTTCCCAGTTGGTTTCCGCTTGAAAAACCACCAGGCAAGGGTACCCTCAACCAAAAGACGTGGTGGGCCCAAAAGAACTGCGCGAACTTCGGCTGCTGAGCTCAGGGCCCACCGCCGTTAGGGAGCTGCTCACTCCAAGCCTCGGCGTAGGCTGACAGATCAGATGCCATGAACAAAAACTCACTGTTGATCATTGACTGCCAGGTAATAAAATACAGTCAGTTTTTGGCACATCAAATCCTAAATCCTTTGAGCGCGGTTAGGAATCTGCCAATCCTGCCACTTTCCTTGTTGTGCAGAGAGCCAGGTAGGAAAATACTGCAATTCTTGGAAAAACAAATCAGAACCATAGCAAAAGCAGGCATTGCAATTAGGGACTTTTTGGTCACTGTTAGGGCTCAGCCCATGGCTCCCCGTGGTGTGGCTCTGCATCCATAAAGTGAAAATTTGACAAAGTTTAAGCTTCTGAAAAAACTTCTGAAAAACAAGCTACCCACACTCACCACTGTCTATCAGGAAACCATCCACTGCTGGCAAGTTGGCCAGTCTGCCACACTGGGTAGCTCACTTTGCAACTGGAGGACCGGACTCATCAGGATTGTTTTGCTTTTTAGTACGGAAAATGATACATCTTAGGAGGCTCCTCTGTGAAGTGGCATCCTGTGGATACATCCGAAGTTGACCTTCTTCAACAGGGGGCCTGCACGTTGAGACAAACGTATCCATGTGGCTTGCTGTGGGCAAATTCCGCATAATATGGCTTACTTAGCACCAACCAGTCCACGTATTTGAGGGATTGCCACCCCCGAATAGCCCACAAAATATTGTGTCCCCCAAACTGGTTCTCATGCTTTCCTTTGGCTCCCCTCCCGTTGAACCCACCCCTTGACAAGGGAACCCTCCCTAAAAGCCCTCAACAAGGGCACTCGCACGAGGCCCCTGGCCGGGGGTAGCGCGCCAGGGCGCCGATGGCGGCGGCCAGCCGGGGCAGAGACGTCTCGGGCACCTCGAGACGAAATCCAAGTGGCGCGGGTGGCTCCCCCGAGATTTGGGCTGGTTGCCTCGCTTCCCGGGAAAATGTCCACATTTGGGGTGGTTTCCCCATCTGGCTCGTCCACCGGGGTGGTTCCCAAAAGGTTTTGACTTCCTGGGTTTGGCGGAAAAAAGTCCGAGCTTTTGATGAAGCAATATGATCCAAACCAAGAGTGACTGAAGTTCTGGGTGTCAGCTGGTTGGTTGGCCTGTTGCTGGCTGACTGGCTGGCTGGCTGGCTGGCTGGCTGGCTGGCTGGCTGGTAGGTTTTTGGAGTTGGTACTTTTTTGGCCAATAGTTGAGTGTCTCAATGCCGTGCCGGAGGGTTACAAAGGGTTCTGCGGCACCTGGGCTGGTACCAAAGGGCAACGCAACAAAAGTTACAATTCAAGGGGTCCGTCTATTGGACACAGGACCGTGCAAACTGGCACCCTGCGGTATGCCCTGAGGATGTATCCAGAAGGTCTCTCTCTCCCTCTCTCCCCCTAGTTCCATCCTGAAGGCCCCAACAAGGTTGCACTCTTGGCCCAGAAGCCTGAGACAAAGCCAGCATTCAAGTTGTCTTCGCACGCAGTGGCTATGTTCAAAGTGGGTCTAGGTGAGCCCTTCCTGGTTCTATTGTGGGCGGCAGCTGGAAGGCCACCGGGCTGGATCTGGGCGGTCGGTATTATTTCAGCTTGTCAAGCCCAATCTTTCCACATCTGGTCGGACTTTCCACATTTAGCCTACCCCAACATAGAACATATTTATGGAGACCCCAGAGTCCGTCCGGGCCGCGATCTTTAGGTTCCCAGCTCAAGCTTTTTGGGCTCCTGCGTGCATGCGCGCCCGAGGGCCGAGCATTCTCCATGAAGTCATGCACCAAAAGCCTGAGTCGTCTTTTGCCCTGCTTGAGTGAACGGCTTCGTAGGCTTACCCTTGCTAAGGAATTGATAAAAAGTTACCCAACAAACATGCACAAATCATACAGCTAATGTCAATGCTCCTTCAAGTTGCTTAAGATCGCACTCGTAGCTTTGCTGGGCATGAGGTGCCCCTTTACAGCCGATAGGGACAAATTGTCCAATCACCTTGCGTAAAGAAAAGGCGCTTCATGTCAGGCCCTGCCTGTCCTCTGAAACACGAAGCATGCAAGCGCATGTCTGCGTGTGCTTGTGCCTGTGCCTGTGCCTGTGCCTGTGCTTGTGCTTGTGCTTGTGCTTGTGCTTAATTACGCTTGCCGTGTGCGTGAGCGCGCGTGCGCGTGCGCGTGCGCATGTGCGCGTGCGTGCGCGTGTGCGCGCAAGCGCGGGCGCGGGCGCGGGTGCGGGTGGGGGTGCGGGTGCCGGTGCGGGCGCAGGTGCGGGTGCGGGTGCGCGTGCGGGTGCGGGTGCGGGTGCGGGCGCGGGTGCGCGTGCGCGTGCGCGTGCGCGGGTGTGTGGGTGTGTGTGTGTGGGTGTGTGTGTGTGTGTGCGTGCGTGCGCGAGGTTTCCTCCTGCGCCATCCGCACACAGAGATCCCTTGAAACGCGCGCCCAGGCAGCCCACAATGGCACGGCAACGGTGGTTTTGAAGGGTTGCCACCATGCAAAATTCCTTCAACGTTGGGGGGGGGGGGGGATTGTGTTGAAGCGCACCCTTGCCCAGGATGTTGCAACAGGATGTCACCCAGTCATCCCATGTTTTGCCACATGTGTCCAGAGCTCGCTTCCTGAGTGGATTGGCAAGCAAAATCCAATCCGTGTATCTACCACTAAAATGGTCTTCCCAAACAGTTTAAATTCCAGGAATTCCGGGAGTGAGATCATGAAGGCGCCCCACTTTTACCCGAAATCTGCCGAAAACCGACAAATGGGCGGCTGCCCCAGGCGATGTGCTATCACAGAACCTTCCCCTACATTTGCAAGGTTTATATGGGTTTGTCCTTTTTCAGGTACTTTCTTGGGGTTGGTTTCAAAGGGAAACCAACAAGAAAGCCACCATTTTGGGGTACCCCTAAAACAAGACGCACATATGGGATGCCATAAACAGGAAAATAGTTCTCACCAAAAAGGCTAGCTTCCTGTTGGTCCCCTTTCACAACATCATCCGAGAGCAGAACCAACTTTGAGACACGTCTACGACTCACACAACTCATCTTTCCTGGTTGTACTGTTTACCTGCGGGATTTGCTAGGTTTTGGTGGCAAGCTTTGGCCATTGTGCCTCGACTAACTTAGTCATTAGATTTCCCATAAGACTTGCTCTACCCGCAAAGAAAACGAAAGTAAACAACCAGCAGCCACCTATATTCCTACTAAAGGAAATCAATGTTTCGACAAATACAGCCACTATTGCAAAGAAGAAGAAGAAGCGGGCACTCGATAGCGAGGTTGGAAGATTCCTAACGACTTCTCATGCAAGGCCTCCCTGAGTCCCTGCTCCCTTCTCTGATGGCAATGGGGGGAACAGGGACGCCGTCATTTTCGGTGTAAAAGACAGGAACACGCCTGGACACAGTGAACACACAGGAATCATACAGCACAACAACGTAGCAAACACCCCGCGAAGAGAATCATCAAATAAGACATCGTTGGCCAAATCGAGGCGAGAAACATCAACCAGGAACACACTAAGCACACAAGGAACAACTACTAACATGCATACAAACAGGCACACATTCTGTCTCACAAAACAAGCAGGAAAACACAAGCACACACTCACGCAGACAAAACAGCCATAAAACAACGGAAGTAACAGCAAGCTAACATAAAACCCAACAAACCCACAAAACCAACAAAACTCACCAAACCAACCAACCAACCAACCAACCAACCAACCAACCAACCAACCAACCAACCAACCAAGCAACCAAGCAACCAAGCAACCAAGCAAGCAAGCAAGCAAGCAAGCAAGCAAGCAAGCAATCACACAAACAAGCAAGCACACAATCAAACGGCACATAAGCATAGCACAACTATGTGGTCCCGGTGGGAAACCAAGCCTTGTCCTTCAACAGGAGCTCCTACCATGAGCAACTAGGAGAAAAACTCAGCTGCCATTCCCCCACGAGCAACACGTCTTTCCTTTTGTAGGTTTCAAGGGCCTAAGGCGCAAAGATCACACAAGGACATGCTATCAGAAGCACGATGTCACGTGTCGACGACTGACGTCTGAGCTAAGAACTCGAGCAGCTGGAAGACTGTTGGCAAGGCCGGCCTTAGCAATTGGATGAGGCGGACCTTGACACCTCCCCCAAGACACAGCTTCAACCAGCTCAAACCACCATAAACCACCAACTAAGGAAGACCTGACGCTTGAATCCCTGGACAGAAAAGGTAAAAACAAATGGAAACGAATGGAATCCTTTGAACAAGGGGCCAGGCACGTACATCTCCAGAAAAAGAAACGCCGGGGGTGTCCCACAAAAGAGCCATGCAAACAATTGCGGTCAACACTGCGTGCCGCCCCGCCACTGTGTGGCCTCCTGAATTCTTTGTTGGGGCGCGCGCCGGGCTTGCAACGAATGGCATGTTTATCCTCTAGCCGTGGCAATGCCCTCTCCCAAACTGCGATGAAACCAACCCTTCGAGAGAGAAATGAGATTGTTCTCTTAAAGAAACATTCTCAGGACATTTGTTAAGACCGGAGAAAGCAAAGAAACCGTGTAGAAACCCTTGGCTGCCCTGTGCTCCCCTTCATGGGCAGCCCTTTCATGGGGGCTCTCTTTACAATTTGCCACACCTTTCAGCACAACCGATGCAATGGCATGGAAGTATGTACACGCACTCCTTTCGGAAGACGATGTTATTGAAAGCGAAGTCAAGTCAAAAGTCGATCGTGCGCTTGCACTCGGGCGCCAGCGCTGAGTCCTTGCCTTCTCCTTGCAACGCGTGGGCAAGGAATTCGTTTGCCCGGATCAAGCTGCCACACAACCGCCAGCATGTAAGAACCAAGAGCGACACTTGGAAGACAACACTGCAAAAGGAAGGTGACTACTCCTTCAGAGCTGATGCGTACAGCCACCAAAAGGCAATGAGGGAATGCTGATGAATTGTGCGTTGTTTAGCGCCGGGAGCCAAGGTCATATTTCTGGAACCGGTCACTTGCAAATCGACATGTTCAATCTCGGTTGCCCAAAGGATGGTTTGGGCAGCGCTTGGTGAAAAGGGTAAGGAATAGTGTGACTCCTGATTGCAAAATACTCTAAACCAATACCAAATAAGTGCTAAGCACTGGTAACTGTGATCACTAAACTGCTATGAAACCAGAATGCATTCAGCGGATGTGCTCTTGATGTCTGCTGCTTCAAGCCAAATCACCGTTGTGAAGTACAAGCACTTGGTCAGGTCACATTCTGGGCCCCAGTTTGAATTTCAGTTGTAGTGGGACGCGGGGGTGGGGAGGGATGCACTTTCCTCACAACTACAAAACATTGTAGGACTCGATTTTTTTTTTAGAGAAATAAAAATAAAACAGCCCTTCTTGGGCCCTCTTCTTGGGACTGGAAAAGGCAAGAGAAATCACGGATGAGCCCAACCACGAACTGTTGAACATTGTTCGAGGAACCGTGCTGAGTGCTGTCGTGAACTCTGGGTTGTCCGGCAGCATGTCTGACACGTATTCATGCAATACAAAGTGACACGAGCAAAACACATCAAGCGAATGCATGCATGCAGCTACATTATATATATATATATTATTATATATTATCTATTCTATAATGTGTGTGTGCATATGTTAAAACACATGTCAATTCCAAATGTGTTTCTACACAATTGCGGTTTCAACCCCAACACTAACTCGAGACCTCAGCGATGCGACGCACAAGCTATATTGGCATCTTCACACAAAGCGTCTGCTCAGTCGCGCAAAGGACCTTCCAAAGGACCTCCTAGAAAAGACTGGTCAACTTTGTCTAAGTCAAAAAATGGAAACTGGAAAACCAATAGGTTATCCGGTTGATTCGCTTTGGCTGCAATCTCTTCCCATGACGTGCATTCCTCCTGTCATGTGTGGGGTATACCCATGGAACCACACATCGGCGCAAGCCGTCGGAGCCGGCTTCCCCACCTTTGGGAGCATGAGCCTCAGGCCTGCGGTGGCGGTGTCGGTGGGTTTTGGAACCCAATGGATCCCAGGCAAGGCCCTAGGCAACGGGCCTTACTCCATTTGGCAGTGGGTCAATGAGTCAAACATAGGTACCTCAAATGGAACCCTGGCAAGGACTAAAGCCTGCTGTCCCCTAGTAGTGGTTTAATTTTGACCCGTTGCCCACTTAGTCTTTGGCTACCTGCTACTGTATGCGGAGAAATGGAATCACTGGGCATGCTGTCAAGTGGATTGAAATGCATCAGGGACAACTAAGTAGCCTTGGGTAAACTGGAGGATCCGGGTAATCTTTGGCGCAGTACGAAAATGAGGAAGCAGCACAGCCCACCTTCCTGATTGGACCAATTGCATTCGCTGAAGGGTGCGAAAGCAACACATTATTTAACAGGCATGGCAGCATGGCCATCTCACAGGGAAGCATCCAAGTGGAAGACAAGCTGGCAATACTCCCCAAGCTGTCCCCATGCTTTCCAAAAACCATTCTTGTCCAAGTCAAGGTTTCTAACAGAAGCAACAAGTGGCTGAAGCAAACCGGGGAACTAGCCTTAGGACTTCCAGGGTCCGTGAACACCATGAGCAGTCTGCCAGGCAAAATGGCTGAAGACCGCCGTTTCACTCGGAATTCACGACGATACCGAGGCAGTCGCAACAATCAACACGATGCCGACCTCGCTTTGAGCCCAAAGCTCGCTATATAGGCAGAAGATACCCCTCACCTGGGGGACACTGGGAACCGTAAGCCGAATTCCAGGGGTCAATTCCCCCCTCTGCCCGATCCAATGGCCCGGCCTCAGGTCCTCAAGGTAGAACTCGACACCGACCTGCGCGGCGAATCGCTCAGATCGGGCTGTGCGCTCCTTGATTTGGCGCTGCCGGGGTGTTGCATGCGCCCGTTGAGACAAAACAAATTTCCGCGTTACCCACGTCACAAGGATACCCACTCGACAAATCCTTGCGAGGGCGCACCTCTGCCACTCGACCGGTTGCCCTTTTGGTTCAAAAAGAAACGTATCCCAAAAGACAAAGATCAGTCCGGGCAACTTACTCTCGAGGCCAAGACAAAAAGGCCTTGGCGATCAGGACGAGCGACAACTGAAGTGGGAAATTGGTCTAGCATGAGTTCCCCGAAGATCCTTCAGAGCCGCAGGCCCTTTCGAAAAGGAATGAACAACGACCTGCTAAAATGGGTGTTTCTCAGCAGAAAGGCCACGTCAAGTCGGTTTTTACGAACCAAAAGGCGCTCCACAACTTGAGAAGCTCCGATGTAGATCTGACAGGTTCCCCCCGCTCCCCGCTAGCCGCGCTTTACGTGCCCCAATTAAGTTCGGAGCCACAGAAATCAGGTTCATGTGGCAGGGTACTTGTTGGAATTCATTGGCCCGTTTTCCTTCACTCCTAAATCAGCATAGGACCTCCCTAATTCACAAACGATGATGTTGGCTAGGCCTACGAGACGGTACGACTCTTTTAGAAGTGCAAACGCCTTGGGGATGATGTGAGAGGCAGGCTTGCTATAAGATATACGCAAAGCACTCGCAGTTCCGATGCCTTGCCAGGCGCCTTCGCTGTTGCACCCCTAAAATCTCTTCATGACCCGACCGGTTCCACAACATCAGATTGTTTTCGCCAGACTTCCAGAAGTACACTAGCTAGTGGGCACAAATAAAATCCACAGTAACAACTCACCTCAATAAACAATCCTGGACAACACCCTCAAAGAGCTCGCCAAAAGCGAGCCAAGGCCAACACCACCCGCCAACCCCTCGGCAAACTTCTTTGGGCTCAGCAGCCTCGTTAAAGGGAAACAAACTCGCAGGGCTGTTGTGGGAGGCGTTATGGATCTGGCAGTAAAGCAAGGCAATGGAACATGGGACCGGAAAAAACAAAAATCCTCAGTGGACCCTCTCACATGCTTTCTATTGTCTTTTCTTTGAGGGTTGGGAGGCCGAGATGACTGCTTGTTGGGGCTGACTGCCATAGCTGGTGGCCCTGCCTCAAGGGACTGCTCAACTTGCATTCAGAGGTGAGATAGCGAGGTAAGGGGAATCGGTACAAACGCCTTCCGATAGAAAGAGGGTGTGTGCCAAAGATTTCCCTCAAAACAAACAGGACACCAACTCTGAACACTGACGGGGGGTGAGATCCGCCCCTGAATAATTAGATCATTAAAATGCATTGCATTGCGCAGCCCTACGCTAAACATGAACAGTACCACAGCACAAATAACACCTACAAAGCGCCAAAGTGTTCCCGCCTCTCCGATGATTGTTCCATCCGCCCTTGAAACCAGGGTACCCGCTCGCAACAATGCACTGGTCTGCACCAAGAAATTGAAGAATTCCTTTTGACCCTATCTAAAGAAGCCGCAAGGTACCCACTTGGCAACCAGCCAATTGCAGGGAGGCCAAGTGGCCTGGTCCCACATGCCCGGTGATGACCCGTGAGTCCGGTCGTTTTGGACGCATGGCGACCTGATCGGACCTCTCCCTCTTGATCGAAGCTCTGACTCTTCCAGCGTGCCGTTGCATCCGCATGGAATGGCATCGTTCGTTACAAACTTACAAACGAGGCATGGGAAGTGCTGACGGAGTGCTCTTGCATCATGTTCACTCAGCCTAAACGCGGAAAAGTATTCGTCGTTCCCATTTGGTTTCCCTTGCAACCAAACTTTCACCTCTTTAGCTTGGTATTCCCCAAAAGTGGCGCATTGTTTGGCTCAAATACTTCCCTTCTCCATCCAACAAGGCCAATGAAAACAACACGTGTTTGCATTTGCACTCATTCAACTTCCTGACCTTAGGGTTGCATTCCAACAGCCATGCAGGTTGGAGATTGAACAGCATGTCGAACATAAGGCACCTCAGCATTTCTGAGTGCAAATAGGACCCAAGCTCGTGTCTCCCCCGGATCGATCAGCTCGTGAAGACCTTCCGAGATGTCAAAACAGAAAAAACTAAAACTTAATAAGTACCAGGCATGACGGCCTGGATGACAACATTCTTGCAAGAGTCCTGCATTCCAGCCTTGGCACTTCCCAGCCCAAATCCCAGCGGATGTTGGTCCGAGCCGTCCTCAGGGCCTGTGCCCACAATGCCTGCAGCATAGTGCTGTGCAGGGCCAAATTCAAATCCACCTGCAGCCCGGCCAGCCTTCGCCAGAAGGAATCCAAAGGGGAACCTCTCTAGAAAGGACCGTCAACACGAGCGAGCTGGTTTGAGCAAGTGAGCTCAGGCCACAAGATCTCCTTCTTGGGAGATGTTTCAAAGGACAGCCAAGGGAGGTCAACAATTTTGATGGTTCCCAATTTTGAGACTAGCCCAAGTACCGTTTTACTCGGGCTACCACCACCTCCACCACCATTGCCACAGTACAGGTACGGAACAGCACCCGGTACACCACCGTATCCTACAAATGTTGCCACTACTATCTACTGCTAGTGCTGGAGCTGGTACTGAGCTGCAGGTGCACTATGTACAGCAGGCAGTCCCCTGAGCATTCTCAGCTTCATAACCCGGCTCGGCGGGCACATGCCAGCGTGGCTTGGCTAACCTCCTGACCCCTTGCAAGCCTTGAATTCGGCGAATTGAGCACCGTCATCTTACATCTTTAATGCTTGTCCAGGCTCCACGTTAACGTTCAAGGGTGTGGCACGAGCAGCCATCCACAGTTTGCAGCAAAGATACCTAGTCATAAAAGGAATCCTAGTGGCAAGGCAAAACTGGAGATGGCCAAAAGGGAAACAAGCATCCAAGAAAGCTTGTCCCTGTATGCCAAGTCACTGAAACCGACTTTGCAAGTCCAATCAATTCTGCCAACCGAAGGCTGGAACACGCCTTGTTTGTGCTCCCTGCTCTGCCCGCCGGAAGCCTGAAAGCCTTGCGCTACATTTACTCATCTTCCCGGGCCCAATGTCTCAATTGAAAACCCGATGCTTTGATTTACACTGAGTCATGTTTTTGCTGCCCGGAACCGACTATTTTTCAGCAACAAACATGCATCCGGCTCACTTTGTCAACCTTCCCAGCACTTCCTGCACTGAACGCTCGTGATGATCACCGAACAAATGGGGAACATGTGATCTGTCTTGAGGTTGCCGGGCAGGAAACTACAAATAATTAACCCATGGGTTGACCGACGACTGGATCGAAGGTACTGCTGCAAGAGGCCCAAAGCGGGCCATCAACAACCGATACCCAATGATACCCCGCCCCCCCCCCCCCTCCCCCGGGCAACAAGCATGTGCAAAACCGTTAGGGCCCAAAGCCCTGGAGGCTGTGCGTTTTGTATGAAGAACGGAAGGTTAGTCTAACACGGCCAGTCAGGTCGGCCTAAACACGCACTCAGCCTCCCACTTCCTTGGCCGCAGCATTACGGGCGCATTGTGCACTGCTCTCAGGACGGGAGATTCTCAAAGACTTACCATTTCCTAACCCTGACTCACAATCTGCACGAGCTTTGCGCCAACTGAATACCCTTACAACTATCATGCTGACGATCGGAGGCTTCTTACAACTATTTTCTTCTTAAAAAGAGCTGCGAGGCATCCACTTCAATGGTTGGAAAGAGGGTAGCCATGGCCGTACCATGTTCCTTAGATCTGAGTTGGAGCGGATTCCTGCACTTTGAGGGGTCCCGAGCCCTGACAACCTCCATTTGATGGTACATTTGCTTAGTCCCTGAACAACAATATGTCCAGTAGTGATAGGTTCCTTTTAATTGGAGTTCACTGTAATAGGCCCAGTTTCGGTTGCCAACGGGAGCACCTCTGAGCTGCAGCCCAAAGAGCGCATTTGCTTCACCCTCAACTAGATGGAACATTCTCTGGTCGGTAAAGGGGGAGTTGAACCGTGCCATCGATTTGTTCACCCAACTGGACGCGTTGCCCCGGAAGCCTGGCCTGTTTTATGAGAAGCACGACTTTCTTGTTAGCCGACATGATCAAGTACAGGGCTCCTCTGTAACTTGCTGCCATGAAAACGAAACTGACATCGCTTGGCCAAGGCTGTGGGAGGCAGGCATGCTCCGCCGGCAAAACCGCATCTTGGAAAAGGTGCAATTCTCAGCGAGGAATGGGAGCTGGCTGGCTGCACTTTGCATGCTTCTGCGGAAAACAAAAAGAGGGGCCAACCTTGCTGCATGCCAACTATTTGTTTTCGAAGCGTGCCTGACACACGATTGAAGTGGGGCCAGGCCCGCATAAACAAACCATACATGCTCTCTCTCACTATTCGACGGACAAGGCAAAGCATATGCCAGAACCCGCTCCCAAGAGGAGCTACCCAAATCCCATGAGGAACACCAACAGAGCCACTTTGGCTGACCCTAAATAGCTAACAAACTATGGGTTTACTCATCATGATTCTCACCACTAGGCAACTTGCTGGAAGCCTGGCCGTGTTCTGAGAACACGAAAACAACTTCCATGCTGCCGGCTGCCGAGGTAACCCTGTCGCTTTGAAACCGAACGGTAAACGTGCACTGAAGCCAATGAAAGTGGATGAGGGCCCAAACTTCTCGTGCCAAACTAACCCATTCGCACATCCCAATTCGCTTGGCTCCCCCTGCTTGCTACACATTTAGATCAACTGTGCGAACTCATATTGAGAATTCCTGCAGTCGGGCTGGTCAAACTGACCCTCCGCAAAAAGTTTAACTTGACAGTAGTCACATAGGGCAACGGTTGTGCAAGCTGGCTTGGAATCTTGGAACAAACATCTCGCAGGGATTCCTAGTTTTGCAATTCGGATGCTTGTTTGCCTTGCTGGAGCCCCTTACTGTTGCCAACTACATGTCGTGCGATCTTGCTTGTCAAAACAAAACAACACATTGTGGCCAGTATTCGGTTATGAGGGAAAGCAACCAAACATACAAATCGACAATTCAGCGGAACGGGCACAATTCACGGCAAACATTGAGCAAGTGCATCACGCACACACACACACAAGGTGCAATGCATGCGCGTCGTCCATTTTCGGCACCCTTTCCAAGATACGGCTCAAATTAAATGTGACTGTCGAGCAGCTGTCGAGCCGTGTGCCAATGTTTCCCTTGGCCGGTGCTATGCGCGACCATGAAACAAATCTGAACATAGCTGCTCGGTTTTGTATTGCCAACTCTCCGAGGTCGTTTGCCAGTGTTCAATTTAAAACAATAGCTACACGAGCATCATTCTGCGACACCGGTCTTGGAACTGTGGAATGACGGAGTCTCCCTAGAGACGGGGCTCGTACCATGAAAGACCACAAAGGCCTCAGTAAATAGAATGGTGTTTTGGGGTACCTTAAAAGCAAATGGCGTCATGACCATGGGAAATGTGGTTTAGTAATCATACAGGCTGCTTGACCTTAGATATTTCCCCTGCTTTAAGCCACGGAGTTCATCACTTTTTGGCGCGCGGCGGGAAGATGCACCTAGACTCGGAGGCTCAGCAGCAGGCGCCCAATGGAATCCCAAGGGTAAGGTGGCCTCCAGAGGTCCCAGTGGAAATTGAGTCAGTCCCCTCGGGGTTCGATGGGAAACCAAAAGCGAATCCGGGGGTGCCTAGAGGATGTTCGGTTCAAGGGACCTGACTGACTTTCAAATTCAGTAAGCGCTCCAAGAACAAGTATGGGTCATTTACTGTGACATGGTTTGTTAACTTTGTTGTGTGTGTTTGATAAACATCAACTAGCCATGGTACAGAACGCTCAACCAGCTTGCCAATAGCGAGAGCCAAATGAGCTTGGGCTGTTCAAAATGGAGGATTGGCCAGCTCAATCCCGAACGCTTGTCAAACAGGGCGGAATAAACATGTTATCAGCAACAAGGTCCTGGCCCTTTACCACGTGAACCACCAACAGTTGTTTAAGCAAACGCATTTCGCACTTTGTTGTCCTCTTTACACACCCCGAAGGAAACTCACAAATGAAACTGTCATGTCTTAAAATTGAGTTTCAAAATCAATCACCCTTTTTGAGGTGACACCTTGGATTCTGAGGCAAACTCATTTGCTAATTGAGCCATGTCCTAAATGTGTCATGATTTTCTATGTCGTATCATTATGCTTACGCCACCAGCTTACGCCACCTTACGCGTGTGGAGTTTTTGCTTGCGCGACACATTTGGAGGTTTTTGCTTACGACACCAGCTTACGCCACCTTACGCGCGTGGAGTTGTTCCTTACGCGCTGGTCGATATGATATGACTCTTACTAAACATGTACACGGAGGTGTTGGACGCTGCCAAATTGGTTTCCATAGTTTTGATTTCTTTCCAAATCCACACTTTGTAGACTATAAAAGCAAATGAACACAAAATATAGATAGGCAAACAAACATAGTAACACAATAGCTTCACACTAACCATGAAGGTAGAATATGAATCTCTGTTTACATCCAAGCTTCTCCTGACTCCGTCTTTACCTTGTCACACCTCAATTCCCAAATCTCACCCACAGCAGCCCACAAACCACAAACCTTCGCAAGTTGCACTAGCTCCTATTGAATTGGGCGCCCGCGGCGAGCCACGGCTGCATCTGAAACCTTCAAAGCGCAGAAACGATGGACGTCGGGCCACGCGTCCATGATCCAAAGCAGCTTTTGAGCGTGGCATCTGGCCACCATGCGGTTACAAACCAAGTAACGCAGGCGACCTAACCATTCGAGACCCCTTTAAAAGTGCCCTTTGATGCTTGAGGGGGCCGGAAAACATGTCCCAAGCTGGTATGTTGCATAGTGTACGCAACTTCTCTCCATCCTTGATACCCCGTAACACCCTGGGGTAGGAAACCAATGGGCCACTCAAGCAAAGGCCCATGTTCTGGATACATTGGCAGGGCACCAACAAATGACTGATTGATGACTTCATCTGCTAATTAGCGCTCAATTGTTCTTATCGCTGCTCCCAATGTGTTCTGCGATTGGCAACCTACCTTGGCTACGCCCAAAAGCATCCCTCGGAAAGTCTTCAAATGCTAATATGAAAAGATCGGAGCTGCACATTTCCCGATCACCTGGCCAGCGTGCTGACATGCAACCCGTTTTGAGCAAGGAAAGTCACACCTGCTGCAGGACAACGGGACCAAACCTTCTTCAGGCGAGCATCAAGCAGAAACTGATCCGTTTGCCGACACCTGTTGAATTCCGAATGGGCGACACCATGTCACATATCCAGCCGTGCCAATGATCTTCTGGGCAGTTCTCGCTCCAAACACGCGACTTTGCGCTGGCTACAAACCACTCAGTTTGCCAAACACTGAAGATCCCACCAAGAAGCAACCAAGATATGGCCAGTTTTGTCACATACTGAATGCACTGGAGTACATTGAAAACTGCATCCAAGCCCATCTTGGAACAATGCATGATTTCATGGGCCCACGTGGAGCTTACTGTCCCTTGGCATCTCTTTCTTGCATTCACTCTCCTGCAATAAACGCAAATATGATGGAAGGTTTCTGAAAGAAAAGCCAGACTTTACGCTTTGCACTCACTCACCTTGTTCACATTGCAGCCCCTGTCAGCATGTTGTTGCTTCTTCAGATGCCAATTAACGGAGACATAAATTTGACAACGCATGTATTGCTTGACAACACTTACACGAAAGCCAGCCCGGGAGCGGAGCAGCATTGGCCTGCCGTGAGGTTCATCAAACGTATTTTCACTCTGCTGTGCGCTCTTCACAGGTGTCTGTGCAGCTTTTGGAGGTTGAAGGCTTGAACTGGGGACCCCAGAATGCTTCAGTCAGATCTAAGTTTTAGAAATCATGCAAAGGGGTCACTGATTTAAACAATGGCCCACGGAGGAGATGCTGTGCTTTGCTGAATGAGTGATTAACTGCAGTGTCTCTTCAAACCGGAGTGACTTTGTTCCATCCAGAGTTGTTTGGACAGAAATCCCGGGATTCGAACCTTGGAAAATCAACTGGGTGGTTGCCATTCGGATTCTTCCAAAGTTGTGCCTGTGTTTCCTCCCCGAGAACTCGGCTCCTCCATTGTCCCAATCTCAAAGGGATCTTTACTAACAAGAAAGAGGGGAGTGGAGCAAACTCATAGTCTCGCAGCTCCACCTTCACCCCCACAAAGAATAAAGACGTGTTGGATTAACAACATTCAGTTCCCTCTAAATGGTTTGGCCTGGTTGTTTGGACGTTCAGGGGCTTCCCCATTTGGCTTGTAAAGATGCTGGGGTTCAGATCCCAAGCCAGACCACCAATCCAAACCACCAACTAAGTGCAACCCAAAAACCATATTCAACCAAAAGACACTCTGGGATATGGTTTGGTGGGCAACGGCCGTCCCGGAGCGTCCGGGAGTGAGCCTTCAGTTCGCCTCCGCGCAATCCGCCCGACAGGTGGGGCCTGGGTCACAGCAAAGCGAGTCGGAACCACTTGACATCAGTGGCTTCCAACTCGGAATGCGCTTTTCTCAAGACGGGCCACCCCATCGCAAAGGGAGGGCCCCATGCTGGTCCAAAGGGCTCCAACCCCAAAAGATACAGCTGAGTTGGGCACAACACCCGAGTCTAAGAAACCAGCAATCCTGGATCATTATCTAGGAATAAATCGCAAAAACCATAGTTTTTTTGTGGAGTTTTTGCAAATGTCCTCCTGGAGGCGGTTTCTTAGACTGAGGTTGACATGGGCGTCATGGAATAAGTATGATTTGCCACGTGCATCCACAGAAGAGTCCAAAGTTTTCCCAATTCGCGGAACGCCAAGCCAGGACGGTTGCTTACAGCTTAAGGCTTGGCGGATAACGAGGAAGGTCGGATTGGTTCACCCGAGTAATTCAACTTCGGATTAATCCGGAGCGCACTTATCAGGGTGGATTCCCCCAAAAGGACATGATCTGTTTAGGCGTTCCCTGACTGGTGGGGTCTTCTGAATCCCGAAGTCAACATGAGTTACCCCATGTAGGAGAAAAGCTAGCTCAGCGGCCAAGGGGCCCCCATTTCAACGCAGAAAAGAAGACCTGGAGAACACCATCGATTTGTTGCGAAACTCTGCGAAACTCTGCGAAACTCCCAAAGGTGGCCCAAAAAACTCCCAACCGTGGATTGCCTGACCCAATCAATAACCCCCTGCAAAAGGTTCAAGGAGTACCTGTCAACAGCCCACTCCCATACGTTCGTTCGGGTGGGTCGTTCTAAGCTCTTGACCCTGGCTTCTCTGCAAAAAAGCGACTTCTGCGGAACTTCTGCGCACAACCTGTCCAGTATGTCCTCAAATTACGTGGACTTGCACGGATCCCCCCAAACGGGAGTTGTCGTTTGTTGCGGGTACCGTTTTAGGGGCTGGCCCATTGGCTTCTGAATGAAACCAACACATACCGACTAGACGCGACTGGCGCGTTCCAAACCCAAGACACGTGTCTCGTGCTGCTGGGCTCTGCCCCTTTGGGCGTCTGGCAGCAGCGGCTCTTCTCGGTCAGCCAGCCATCAACACACCGCGCGTGGAAGGAGTGGCCTCGGCAACCCCCGTCCAGTGGATTTCCATCGGAAAAAAAGGGGGCGCACGTTTTTGGGTACTTCACGCCTCCTTGTCTGCGACTCCCCTCTTAAGAGTGAACGAAGCCCGCAGGTTTTTTGTGGTTGACCTTCAACAAGAAAGCACAAAGGGTGTGTGGGCCCTTCGAGACATACCTTGAGTTCTCCGGAGTCCTTTGTCCGGGGATCTTCTCATATCTTCCCCAAAAGGCCCTGGTCCCCGAGGTCTTTGAGGTCGCGGCTCCAAAACTGCTTGGGAAGGACAGCTTGGCCGGTGTGAAATAGAACAAGGATGGAATTTGCGGAAGGCTGGTGGCAGCCATGGCAAAAAGAATGCCTGCACCAAACCAAAGAGAGCGAACCCTATGAATGGATGATTGCAAGCCAGTGCCAAAATATGGTTGACTTACCGGGAACTCACCTTACGAGGAACCACAACGGTTTCTATCTGCGAACCTAACAAAAATACATCAACATCTGTTCACTGCTAAGGGTTGACATGCGGTTGGGACGCGGGTGCGGCGGTCCGTGCCAAGTGCCCGGCAGCAGTGCAGGGTCCGCAGCTCCTCCTCAGGGGTGCAGACTGTCTGTAAGGAGTTGGGCGGCTCTACGCGGCACCCAGCTCCACCTCCTTCTGGATGGTGAGCAAACAAAAACAGGTGATTTGTTGAGGGTGGTCAACCCCTGGCTGCTTCATCGCACTGGATCAATCAGCTCCAGCTTCCCTCTAGCTGATGATGTGTTTTGGGGTAAATGGGAAACCACCCAACCTTCACACCTGCAAACCACCGAGACTTCCAAACCCCCTTTTCGAGGGAAGCTGATCAGCTAAATTGGCTAAAACGCATGTTTCGGTTTCCCCGAGAGTGGGGTGCCTGGCTGGAAAAACAACTCTGCACATCAGTTGCCTGTAAGAAAAAACACACCGGTTCCCTTCGAATCGGGTGTCCCTATTACAACAAAAACAACTTCCAGCACCGCCCCACCCGCTGCTTTTTTGGACAGTACCCGGGATGTTGGGCATGGGACAAAGCAGTTGTTGGGGGTGCTGGTTGCAGCCACTTGGGTATGAGTCAGAAATTGAACCACCAGGGGACCGCAGGTTTTAGTCCATGTTTCCATTTACCAGGGCTCCATTTTGGGTACCTATTTTTGACCCACTGCCACTTTGTAGCGCTCCTCCTCCTTAAAATCCTCCAGGCAAATGAGGCACTGCGAGTCCTCCTCCGAGAGGCAAACGCCTGGACGTGCAGCGAATCGTGCGGTTGGGATGTTTACCAACATAGGAAGCGATCCGCCAAAATGGTCAGGTTCTTTTCAGTTTCCCTTTGCATAAGCAAAAGGAATTTGGTCCACCATGTGGGTATGAATTTTGATAGGAGTGCCCTTGGCCATGATTTAGGTGGGAAATCGTGTCCACCAAGCACTTGTCAGGTGGTGCCCTTAAACAAAAACAATATAGCCATTTGAGACCTGCAGAAAGAGACACTCTGAAAATCATTTGAGTTGCGCCCCTTTCCCCAAAGTGATCCCAATCCGCTCCCTTGCCTCTTGTTCTTTGAACACGTCTTATGATGCCCTGGTTCAGGGCAGACATGCTAAAGAGAACATGCACTGCCCCTCTATAATCAGGTTCCCAACAAAATCTCTCAACTGGCTTGCTCTTCCCCAAGCAGAAGGACGAGAAAAGCCACTTGCTTCCAGCGTATCAGGAAGTATATAATGTCACACCAAAGGCCAGCCATGTCAAACCGGAAACTGGGGGCTTTGGTTGTTGGCCAAGAGGCCACATCACTGGGTCGAAGAGAAGAATCTAATCAGCCCCAAAACATTGAGACGCAAATGGGAGGGGGGGGCTGCCTGGACAGCTCTACCACGGATCTTGTTGACAAAATACTGTAAGGTTCTTGCAAGGGTTCCGCAAAAAGCTAGTGTTCTTTGAAGGCTCTTCGAAGCGGTGGCGCAAACTCAAGCAGAACAAGGGCTCCGCAGAAAGCCATTTGAAGTTCTAAAGTCAATTTCTGGAATCATGCGCGGTTTTCGCCAAAATCACAAAAACCTTCCCTAACTGTCTGAAACGTGCTGCTAAAAGGCGAACTCACCCTTCGGGACACTTGTTTGTGGTGTCTTCGTTCTAAGCCAGCGACACGAAGATCTTCAAGCCGAAACCCTAGTCCCCCTATTTATATGTCGTATCTCGTACCCATGAAGGGACACTGTATCCACCTTGGCTGTTGCCTATCAACCAACAAATAAACATATATATATAATTATGGTTCACATCTGCTGGAACCTTGAGCAGATGTTCTCCCTCCCTCCATACTGCGGAAAAACGAAATCCTGCACAGGTCGATGTGGTTTGCCCCGTGATTTGCAGGGCTTCATCCATCTCAAATTCTGGGGGTTGTGTTTGGTGCTCCACCTGTGCATTCCCCCTATGAAAAGTGCTAAAAGAGTACGACAACTGGTGGAATCCACAGTGAGAGCATCTAAGATGTAGACAACTGGCGCGAAACAGATTTCGTCCATCCCTGGCTCGGTTGCTCCTTCCTGAAAAACCAAGTCCCCAAGAGGGGGGCGTGGGAGGGCGATTTGGTCACACAAAACAGAACACGGCAACGTGACATCAGAAACCCTAAGACTGGCAAAAGTACCCCGAACCCCGGGAACCCCCGGAACCCGCCTGCCGGCAGGTTGCTTGGTGAAAATCTCCAGAGCGTCAGGGTGCGAAGAACTTCTTCACTGGCACAGCCTAGGCCAAGCCCGAGGCCATCTGGCTGGCCGCTGAAAATTCGTGGGCTTGGACACCATATATATATATATATATACACATACATGTATATATATATATATATATTATAATGTTGAATGGTTCAAACACACTGGAACATGCGCATATTTGGTGAATCGGCTGACAAATGAATGTCTAGATTCTGGCCCTTGTGTGTGCTGGTGTGTATTCCCTTTAAGTTTGATTGGAGGTGTGAAGGGTACCTTCCGTGAGACAAGTCGAAATTGATGAGGAAAGTAGCTTCTGCACGATCTGCTAGTAATTCTGGCAAGAGCCAATGTATTCTGGAAAGAGCACTCGACCACGTTCCTTCCGCGAGTTGCCGCGCGGAACAGTGTGGTGCTACCGTTGTGTCCACCTCTAGACAGCTTTGCTTGAGCGAGAGACACTCCACTCATGTGAACCAGCTGAAAGACATGCCAAGATTCTGGCCCAGACTGAGCGAATCTGGAACCGTAAAATGATGTCAGGGGTACCAGAATGGGTTATGCAGTTGGAACTCTTGTGTCCTTTGCCACCGTCAAACATATTGGCAAACCAATCCCAGTTAAATGCTGTTGACCATGGCGAATATTAGCCTCCGACGATGCAATTTCAAGAAGCGAACGGGGGACTATCCATGACTATCCTAAATGATGTCTCTCATTGGGAAGGGACACTCAATTTCACCATGGGACATGGGGTATGGTTCTGTGCCAAAACAGGCGCGACCCCTGCTTGAAGCCATGCTTTGACTTTTAATTTCCCTTTGAATGAACAACCAAACAGGGAAATCCAAAATCGAGACAAACCACCACCTCAACGTGCCAGTCTGACGCCGAAGCGGCGCTTGGAGCATTTCCCCTTCGCCTCTTCTGCCTCTGACGCCTGGTGCAGTGCATTTTGGTGTGGGAAAGGGCACTGAGAGAAAGACGAAGATCCATTTCCCCGTGAAACACGTAAGCAATTTAGAACTTAGGGCTAGTCTAGTCATAGAGGCACCAAGATGGCCTCACTTGCAGGGGGCCTTGAACAAACATATTAATATGAATCCTCCATAGCCAGCGGCCGAGGAACGGCCTGTCCGCACCGACGTGTTCACTCCCCGAACCCGCCCACCCAAGGCAACCCAGACGAGGCTTGACAAAAAAGGAACCCCAGCGCCCCGAACCTAAGCATACCTAACCCACGCCCTTAAATGGTAAGCACAACCACCAAACCTTCCCCAACACGAAATACGAAAACAAACAAGAATCCCAACCGACAACTGTGTGGTTTCCCTCGTGCCCTCGTAGCAATAAGGGACATCCACAGACCTTGCGCTGCTTTCCGGGGTCCAGCTAATTTTCAACCAAACAGGGAACTGTCGAGGAAACCTACCAGCAAAGGACTGCATTTCCCCAGCCTCAACCTCGACCGCCTATGCTTTTGGACTTGTGGAGCACGCCGCCCTCATGTGACAAAAGGCGCCTCCAAAAGGATAGTACATGGATTGAACACAGCCGCCTTTTGGTGTGGCAAAGGTCTGGGCAACGTTTCCCTTGTGAATCGCTTGATTCCGCAGCTATGAAACCTACCTGGGTTGCTCACGGGCTTTCGGCGCCACACAAATTGGTCAATCGCCTTTTTGCTGGGAATGAACCAGCCAATTGTTTCCTTCAAAGGTCCAACAAGGGGCGAATCGGCACCAAAGGGAAGGGAAAAGAAGGGGAGTCGCTACCCAAATTACAGTTGTCTAATCTTCATAAAAGGGAACATGGAACCACATGTGGACTTCCATTAAGTGGGTAGGGATTCCAGGCCCCATTGATCTAGCATTGTCCATTAAAGGGAAACAACTGTAATTTCTGACTTTTGATAACCCCGGCCTCAATGGGAGGTACTGAAAAGACTCACCTGGACTTATGTGGGCAAGGGACTTGTCGCCCCCTGGAAACAATGAGAACATCTCTCGAATAGCGATAGTCTCCTTTAAAACCAACAGCCAGAATAACAATAGTGAACATATTCTTCGGCCATTCTTCAGCAATGGAAGAACAAGGACAGGACCGCGTTTCCCGGCCTCAGATGCTTCGGTTCCCCCCCTTTTCCCCCGGGCCCAAAACAGGCAAAGTCATGACTTTCGTCCTGCAGGGAGAGGTAGAGCAAGTGGTCGAAGATGCTGGAGGACGCCACCTCCACGGGAGTGAGGCCTTCCCTCGTCTTCAGCGTCAGCGAGGCCCCCCGCCTCAGCCAAAAGTCACGGCGGATCGTTCGAAATGAACACCGCCGGGTGGTGCCGGACGGGTGGAGACCTATGCTGCCCTCGACTTTGGGCTTTGGGGTTGCCCCTTTGCCCGAATGAGTTGCCCTTTGTTTTGGAGGGTTTTCTGGGCGGCCTAAAGACTGACCAGCCAGCAGCCAGTGGGTCAAATCTCCCTGGTGCAGCGAGACTCTGCAAAATGGGGGCCCGGAGCCCGAATTGAATAGTGGGACGCCCACTACAAGGCGAACCACTACCTAGCACAATGAAGGATTGGTTTGGGTGTCAAAATGGGGGGACGGGAAAAATGATCGGCTTCTTTTATTTTAAACAAGTTCCACCTAGGAACACTAACCCAGGCCGGAGGGAGGTGAAAAGCAATTCCGGGAGTGATCCTGCGGCAAAGCGGCTCGAGCAGGGACTGTACAGCCGCCAGGTTGCCCTGAGCCAATCGCGAGCTCACCAACGAGTTGGGCCAGTTGCCAAATTTGTTTTAAGCAGCCAGGAGCTTGTTGCCTTGAAAGGAAAACCAAAAGGAGCCTGTTCAAACAATGGCGGTTCAAACATGTTTGATCGAGGGGGTTCAGTCTCGCTTGCCTGTATGTGCACTTCCAACCACCAACCACTGTTGATTACAGTTACAGGGGAGTTCCCGCTTCCCTACGTTTTCAACATTAAGGATATCAACTGCGTAGCACGCAAGGGCTCTTCATTTCCCTTCAACATGTTCCCGTTACAGAGCATAGAGTTGGTTTGCATGGCACAAGGGCAGAACTGTGGTCCGAGGAGCAAACCAAAGGAAGCCAAGTCGTCGATTTTCTCTACACTTGTGTTCTGGTTTTTGGCCTGGGCATCATTCTTTTTTCAGGGTCCCGAATCTCCAGATTTCCCCTTGAAGCATCACCGCTACCAAGGACAAGTCACTTCAAATCGGCCAACAAGCTGATGTTTAAAACTACCAAAACGGGACATCTAGGGCACCGTCTCGGAGCACCACCCGTTTTTTCCAGGCAACAGGCCCATAGCCATGGCCGGTTTGGTCTCAAAGCCACCAGTCCAAGTTGGCTTACTCCCCGAATGCTCCTTCAACCAGAGATGCCTCTGTATGCGAACTGATTCTCACGGTTAAATCTTTGCAACTTCAATTTGGGATCCTCTTCACAAGCAGGAAGCAACTAGTTGTATCACGGCCTGACGCCCACAACAGAACCAAGCACCGCGCAAAGCAACAGGAAACGGAACGAAGCACCGCCAAGCAAACACCACATTGAGTGCAAGCAAAAAAACAAAGCGACTCAGCTGTCGGGTCACGCCACCAAACCAAGTACAACTCTTTGCCATGCACCAGCTTTCGCACTGATCAGCGTGGCTTGAGGAAACAACTACGTGCCCTCGGGCTACAATTGGCTTTTATGGCCCCTGATGCACAATATATTGACTATGTTGATGCTATAATATATATATATATATATATACGCACGTATCTATCCATCTATCTATGCATCTATCCATCCAAGCTAAGCTAAGCTAAGCTAAGCTAACCTAATTTTCTCTGTCTATCTGTGTAATCTAATCTATGCCTGATTGGGCATGCCCCCAGGGGCACGTAGTTCCTCTGGAGCAGCAGTGCCCCTTCTTGGCCTCAAGTACAGCCCTGCAGTATCACCATCCGGTGGCCCGTGGCCATTGGCATATCATCCAAAATGACATAGGGTGCACAACCTTCGTTGGGAGGATGACTTGCAAACATACTACTCCCCTACAAATTCACACGAAAGCCTCAAACAAGGCTCCATGTCCCAAAAGTTCCTCTAATAAAAAAAAAGAAGGTCTCTGATAAATTCTTGATTTCTGGGTTCTATTTTCTAGCTGTAGGGGAGTACTCGTCTCTTGAAACATCATTTCCCACGCGCGGCCTCCCGCCTTGTGCGCGGCATGGTGCAGGGCGGACCATCGCCCGTTGGGCTGGCAGTTCACAAGGTCCGGCTTCTCCTCGGCGAGAAGGGAACCCGGTCCAATGTCCAATCTGGGTCTGTCTTTTTTGCTGGGTACCCACACAAAATGGTTGGGAACCCAGTCCAAAATGGTTGGGTGGTGCGCTATATGAAGAGATTCATTTGAAAGCAAGCGGGGCTAAGCCAGCAAACGCTCCGTAGCGCTATTCTACAAGTCCGTCTTTTTGCTGGGTAAATGGTTGGGTACCCACACAAAATGGTTGGTTTTCCTCTTGGCTCCTCTTTTCAAGTTGTTGGGCATTGAGGATTGAGGGCCCTTGGCTCCCCTGCCCTATGGCATTGAAGCAGTAGTGCCGTATTTAAGAAGCCGGGAAGCCTGCAGGAAATCCATTTTTTTGTGGGCAGGCCTAATTGTAGAGATGCCTTGTCGGCTTGTTTCTACGATTTGGGTCTGTCTTTTTTCTGGGTACCCTTTTGGTTGCCAAGGGAAAACAGCCGCCATTTCAGTAACCCAAGGGTTTGCAAAGCCATGAGCGGTTGATTGACCCAACAGGTCGGTCGGGTGTAGCGGCTCACATGCATATGCATATGGGCTGATAGAAGCCAGGCTTTCGAAGAATCCCAAGACAGAATCTACAGCTTGTTTGAACTAAGCACTTGTGTCCAGACCAGTGGATTTCCAAAAGAACCGAAAGGGCCCTCTTTCTCTGGCAGCTCATTTCAAAGGGACTCTCCCTCCAATGCAATGGAAAAAAGAGTGCCATAGGGCACCACGGACCGGTCTGGGTGTCGACATCGGTACGGCTCCTCCAGCATGCGCCGGACCTCTGCAAAGTTGCCGGCCTGGCGGTTGCAACACACGACCTCCCGACCCGAGGCCCACAAAACACGTGTTGGCCGAACCCAAGCCGTCAGAAGCGACACAAAAGTGCGGACCTGACTCAAGCAGAAGGCCAAAACCAGACGATGGGGACATAATAACTCCGATCCAAAGGTCACCCCATATTGCGGGTCTGGGCTCTAGGTTTTCGTTTTTGGAAGTCACTCAACAGCATGCCTCGGATCAGCACCCCAATGTGGCCGTAGGGGCCTAATCCCCTTCAGTTTTCTGGGAGCTAAATGGCGACCCTGTTTTGTGGACTGCACCCAGAGGGAAGCAAACAAATGGATTTGCGTTTGGTGGGGTGTGCCGAAATAGGATTTCGAAGTCTGGCGGCTCTTGCACCATCAAGAGGACTGTGATGCCACGCCCGTGAGAGATACTTCATGTAGGGGTTGATCAACCGAATCCCTCTCAATGTTGACCCCGGATTCATAAACCTGTCTTATAATGAGAGTTCCTCTCCAAAAGTGAGGAACCACTGAAGGGGACACCCCGGTATATTCACCAACCAGGGGTTCTACTTAGATCCGCAGTTCCCATTGCAGAATTTGGGCGTAGGCCATCCTCTCATTCTCTAGTCCTTGAGCTTTCTGGTTTACAAACTCATGCGGGATACTCAGGCCGGGTGAGCGGCCAACAAAAGGCCCGGTGCCAAAGCCCAATCAAATCACATGACCTTACACAAAGTTTCAAAAACCTCAGCTTTGCCCCAAAATGAGTCCACCGGCCGCCTTGGCCGCATCTAAGAACTGGTGCTGCTGCGAGCCGTCGCGGCGGGTGCCGGTCTCAGCCAACGCGACACGAATCCCACCCTTCCCAGAAAGGGGCCTGCAAAGTCGTCCGAGAAAGGGCTGAGTTGCAATGCGAAGGAGTCCCCGCCACATGTGGGGGGGCCCCTTGTCAGGGATGCCCAAAATGTAGTCAACTGTCTGGAGCTGGAAGTGTCCCCAGGTTCAACACATAGCCACAGCAACAACACTACCATCCGAAACCGATATGTGACCGATACCTCTCAATCTGCAAAACTGATAGGGGCACGCCGGGGACCACATGCCGATACCGTGGTCATACTGTCTGTCGCTCGCACGGTCGAGCGGGCCGAACTCTCAAGCTTCAATTGGCTGCAAGACTTCATGGTTGCAATGCCCAAGCTGGCTTCTGGAACTGTCTCACTAGGATGAGCAGGTGTGACCAGTACCAACTGTTGTGCAGTGAGCTAAATCAGGACTCATAATTCCTGTCTCAAGCGAACCCGGAAAGTACCGCTCGCTAGTCGGGCCCAAGAAGCCATGTGCAATGGCCTGCCTTCCTCCGAAAAGTCCGGGGTCTCCAAAGCAGGCCCGACTCTCCTTTTCTGAAGGGTCGTCTGGTTTGACGTGGACTCTTGATCAGACTTTTCTGACATGTTGCTGGTGAATGCAAAACCATGGAGGCCCAGAATGGCAAAAGGGCCCAGGCAAGGCGCGGTTGACACTCCCGGAAATTTCCCCCACAATTTGGAACCAGGCTGCCAGTACTTGCAAGCTGCACATCAGAGTCCTGCATGTGCCGGCAAAGTTTCCCATTGTGCCTCAGGCAAAGCTTGCATTGGATATCGTTACACGCTTTGTCCGAATCTATCAAAGGAAAAGCATACATTTTGGGACACGGCGGGGCAGTGGTGCCTTTTTGTTCCCGAGGGCTGCTGGCAACATCCTAACATCAACAGCCTCACTTGTTGCCTGTTGGCCCTGATTGGGAGGCAGTTGGGAGTTAGTTCGGGTGGGGTTCAGGCTGGCTTAGATCTTCATGAGCGTGGGGTGGTTTGGGGTTGATTTAGGAGGGCTGACATCCAGGGTTAGGGCTGACTTTGGGCGGATTTGGGGTCTTGGAGCTGATTTGTGTTGGGTGTGCTGCTGGTTAAGCGGTGCCTTTAGGGCCGGGTTGCTTTCGGGATGTGGGTTGCGTGAGTTGTGGGCCAGTTTCCGTAGGCATAGCCACATCCCAGCCCCCCAAACAAAAGAATTGGACCCCCCAAAAAAGGCACACAAAAGGATCCTGAATAGGTAGGCCTTCTTGGTGGCAATTGGCCTCTAGCGAAATGCAGGGAAGAGAAGGGGGGGGCCCCTGCCAACCAGAGGGCCCTGCGAGGCTAAAGCACCCTGGACAACCTTGCAGTCGCTTCCTCGGGGCAAAGCGCATGGCATTTGACAGCTAAGACCTGGGTAGATGAAGATTGGACCATGCCCACTGGAAGTACATGCAGATATTTGCCTTATCAATTCGTAGCGGTTGGGTGCGGAAGCCCCTTTGAGTACGGGGCCCGGTACTGGCTGCCAAGGAGCCGGCAAGTAGCAGCCCTGCTTCTGCTTCCAGCCACCAAAAAATGCACTGCGGAAAGGCTGCCCCAATGTACAAAATCAATCCAGTGGGGTTGCAGTGTTGCAACTGGGCTGACGTATGACCGCGGTTGGCACAATTTCCTTCATATGTGTGGGTGAGTAAAGTGGATGACTAAACCAAAATGAAGGAATCCCGGACACCCAGTGGGAGTGGGAAAGATTAGGCAGCCTGCTTGAAACCAAAGGGAACCACTGGAGGCGGGCCAGCTATATACGATTAGAACCGGGTCCCTGGGCCGAATATGAAATTATCTTTGCACCCAAAAGCAGTCTCTAGCTTGCCTCCGTCCAAAATGCAACCACTTCAGACCCAGGCTAAGACTTTAGGGGACCACTCAAACTGCATGCGTCCCAAGGGGCCCGCCTATAGATGCCAAACAACTTCCACCGAAGGCCTGCTCTTTAGACATGCTCCCAATCTACATTGAGCTATGGACGCATGTCACATAGGACGAACATGTGCAGAAAGCTTGCCGCAAGGTTTGCTCAGGGCCGGGGGGCACCACCAATCGGCCCTTAGAAGGGCTCCAGTTTCGTCAGCTGACGAAACTTCAATCTCACGGAGAGCAGAATTTGACGATAGGATCGTAGTCTCAGCCGAGTCTGGACCCAAACATGTAAGGCGATCAGCTTTCAGGCCACTAGGAATAGCCCAGAAGGGGTTCCCCAAAAGTCAAAAGGTCGATTATGTTATTACAAGTCCCAGCTGACCGAAAGTAGTGTTGAGCCAGGATGGGGTCTGTAACATGTTTGCGTCTATAAGCCTTTGAACCAGCCACCACAAATAGCCGAACCTTGTGAACCTTGGAGGCAAGGGGGGGGGGGGAGGTTACGGCGCACCCTTTGGAGCTCCACTTCTGCGGAGGTTGTGACCAGGTGGATCCTCAGCGACTCGGAGCGTACTGGGCCAAGGTGTACTCACCTCTTGAGCGGACTGGAGAAAGGTCCAAACACCAAAATATCCTTCCCAAAAAGCTTGAAGTCCAGCAACTCAGGAAACAAGTCTTGGTTCAAAATGGGGAAGCTGCCCGCCAACGCAGGCAAAAATTTGCCAACTCGAATGGTGAGAAATGCACAGGTTTGGATTGTCAAGGTCCAGGAGCGTGCTTTAAATAGTGCAAGTGTTTGGGTGTGTCTCCAAATAGAGCCGCCAAAAGGGTGTGATCCTGAGCAAGTTGCCGAACCGACAAAATTGAGTACAATCCCGGGGCACAGGACACGGCCCCTTGAGAAATGGGACCTGCAAAGGGGTGGCTACCACCCCGCGGCGGCAGTGTGCATGTTAGCAAAGGGTGTTGCATCTTCACGATAAAACAGCACAGAACCAAACCCAAAAAATAATAAACCTCGAGAAACTACATTTGTTATTGTACCGCCTTCTCTGAGGGTAAGCTAGCAAAATACATTGCAGCCTCCCAGTACCCCAACACACAAAGCCAAATCAACATCACAAGCCGTAAAAAGACACATTAACAAAGACTTTCCGGCATGCCAGAAAACATGAACGGGACTAAACCACGCAAATGGCAAGTTGCTTTAAGGTCGCCCCTCTCAACACCCCCCTTGCAATTTGCAGCCCCCCACTAGAAGTAAACTAAGCCACACGAGAAGGAAAAAAACTAACCCATATAAATATATATATATATACACATATATATATATCAAGTATCATTGGCAAACATGTTGCAGCCCCAGTAGAAATGCAAACCACGAATCATACATGAGATCATGTCACACTGGCAAAGTCGTTGCAGCCTGCCAGTAAAATTGCATAGAAGCAAACCAAACAAACAAGAATGTCCAAAGTCGCATGTGCAACAGGCTTTGCAGTCTCCCAATAGGATTGAACACAGCTTAGCGAAACACATATTGTGTTAAACCAACACAGCAACACCACACACCAATCCGTGAGAGCATCCACATATTTGACAGGCTGATAGCTGCTGGCAACTCACCAAAACAACACACTTTTGGCCTGGTCCTATTTTCTGGGATGTCTTAAAACTTCCTCAAACTGAGTCCGAAGGTGTCTATTACTGAATCTGATTTAGGAAGGTAACTGCACTTCGTCGACCCGTAGGCTGTTCAAAATATCGATGGCAACTGGGCTCGGGGCTTCATCTCAAGACACTGCGCGAGCGGCAAAGGTGTTTTTTACCCGACCAACGCCAAGCAAAACTCGATTTGCTTGCCATCCCCCAGCCGGACGGACCCAAGAGTCTCAGAAGCCGAGCAACCTTAGATCTCCTGCAAAACTCAAGGCAATTGGGCACATGGTTGAGCTCCTCCCCATTAACTGTGGGTGGTTCGACAGGGCCAGGGTCCGCCGGACAGCGGCGTGCTCCCCAAGCATGCATCGCTCCCTGCATGCAAGCGATGTGAATGTCACATCTCGCCACATGCCGCGAAATGGCGCAACCCAGCGGAGGCAAGGTGGAATGTGTAGCCTGGCGCTGTTGCCCGTGCCAAGCGGCCTGCTTTGAGTTCAGAGGATCTCTCTGTGCTATGTTGCTCCGCAATCTCACCCACGTGCATATACAAACGCACATGTTGCATACATGTATACACGGATTTATTGGGATAACATTCAAAAGAAAAACGGATCACGCAAGAACAAATCGCTCTGACAGCCGTCACTTACCACCTTGCAAAAATGGCGAAGCACCGAAGTGGCGCGGAGATATCTAAGCACTAGTCGAAGATAGACACCACCTTTACCTGAACCCTCCAGTCTCATGGCTTGAAATTTGCGTTTGTGTGCTAGCTAACCCAGGTCACACAAGAATGTCTTCAACGAATCACCCTCTGCAATGCCAAGTCAAGAATGCAAACACTACAGTATTGATTGGTGCTCATGGCTCACTCTGCACCGATTCCTATACTTCACCAACCAGAATACCCACAGCGGCTTGATGTGCCCTAGCGCAGGCGAATCACAAGCTGAGCGGCGTCCTGAGCAAGGCAACGTGCAACGCAAGGACCCGGTCGCCTGGTGGCAGGAACCCGTTGTGGGGGGGGGGGGGGGTGAGCCGGACTGGAGCCCAAACAAAAAGGAAGTAAAAGGCTGGGACGACGAGACGAAAGCGTGCAAATGTTCATGTAGCAATGGGTGAGGTTGATGGCAAAAGCACCCCAACTCTGAACCAAAGACACCCCACAAGGATGTTCTTTTTGAGGGAAGTGTGGTACAAAATAGACATCTACTGCTTGTCTCAATTTTACTGACAACTGTATACTCCATACTAGCTCCCGTCCAGTCTTGCCCTTTTGTCTCAGTGAGCCTGGCTCTGCACTAAGTCAACCATGCTTAGATACAAGTGTATATATATATATATACATTGCAGATCGTCGGGGTGCCATTGAATAAAATGGCATCAAATACCAACTTCTTCATCAGCCTCCCCCCCCAAAAAAAAACAACTGCAACAAGTTACCCAGAAGTCCTTTTGCGGTTATTGTTCTGATGACCAATAAAGACGGCAGAAGTTTCCTTGTGGGGAGCCGCCTGTGCTTTACGCCAGGTGTTCATTAATGAAGGCCAATACGAATTCGCCAGCCCAACAATACACATCTGGGTATGTGTCAAAATAGGGGGATCCCTAAAACGTGTTGTTGGCTTTTGTTTCTGCTTCACATACGTGTTAATAACAAAAAGTAATGTCCCTACTTCCAAGCCTCGCCTGCCGCTGACCCAAAGCAGGGTCAGGCTGCAGAATCCGGGCAAACTTAACTTGAAGTCAGGCGCGGAATGCACGGCCCGAATCAAAGCCCAATCTTGGCCCGCTGGGCGATACAACAAATAAAATTCTGGGTCAGCCTCATATCTCACTTCCTGAGTGGATTGGCCACAAACAAGCCCTGGAACTTCTCATTCACCACTTAAATTGTCCAAGCTGCCAAAAAGTGGTTAAGCCCGAAATGGAACCGAATCCAGCAGATTGCCTCGAACAGCTCAGGTTTCAACATGTGAGTCTCCCTTAGTCTCGTTGTTCGAAGTAGATTCGGAACCACCCCGGCAGACCCACATTTCTTATCATCTCCTGATGATTCCTACGGCAGATCCAAAGGTACCAGTGCGCAATTCTCCGTACAAGTGTCCCGGATCTCCGCTAGAGTCGGACACTGAGACACCACACCCTAGAAAACCAGGGGACCCAAAAACAACAAGGGCGTTTAAACATGTCAGCATGTTCTTTTTGAGGGCAGCCATTTTGGAGGAGCCTTACAAAAGGGACACAGTTTCATGTTGAACAAACCTACGTATACTATCCTGATCTATCCTGCATTTGCTGAGGTTCCCTGGAAAGAACATAAATCAAATTGCGGTAGGTTCCCCTTCAAACCAACAGGGGGAAGCAAAACATAATTACTACTCAGCAACTGGAAGCTTTGAGTCAGTTCCTTATTCCGCAAGCTGAGCTTGCCATCGCAGCAAAGCTATGTGTGCCATGTGGCTCGAGGCGAGTCTTGTGCCGCAGCCGGCGCAAGCCTGCGACGGGCTTGAAGGGGTGGTTGGTCAAAGGGAAAGGATCCCGATGTTGAACTGCAAAGCCAGCGTTGTTGATTTGTGTTGCTGTTTTCTTTTGTTGTGTTTTTGTTTAGGGTACACTTTTCAGGTGACCTTTAAGGGAACCAGCAGAAACACAACACATTTTGAGGTCGTCAACATACCCATTTGCTTTCCCTCTGCAAGAAGGTTGCATGTTTCTTGCAGTGTCCGAGTTTCTCTCCACTGGTCCACACGAGCCAATAGGGTGACAAGGGCAAGCAGGAAAACGGACTGTGGTTGCCGTAGTCATATCCCCATTAAAGGATTCATGACCGACCACGCAAAGGATGCATTAGAATGCGTGAGAGCCGGTTTCTTATAGGTGAAAATGTAAGTACTCCTCTCGTACCCGCGGACGGCCTCGGAAATGGCGCCTAACCAGGCCCACCCCCCCCCACGATACAAAGGAAGTATACCCAATCAGTCACTTGACTGCTTCAACCCCAAATGTGAAACATTCAGTGAAACCCCCTGATTGCCAACCAATCAACTCCCAGAAGGCCGCCCCCGGCGCGAACGCAACATCCTGACAACTGCCAAACAAGTTGAAACACAACTGCAATCCCCCACCACCCCAACTCCTCCTGTTTTCCCAAACAGACCTTGAAAGTTATGCTGCAACGCACTGAGTTTGATATAGTTTGATTCGTTGTCTGGGGTTGTCAAAGCGGGGAGCAACAACCACATCCAGTGCATGTCTTTGACAAGAAGAGGCGCCCTGTTTGCGGGCTCCCTCTAAATCGAGCACTAAATGTCACCACCCGACATGTCTGAAAAGCACACCCTGAGTGAGGTCGGGTACAAACCCAAAATAGGCAATCCCCTTACTTGAGGACCTTCAGCATGGCCAAGATTGTGTTGGGTTTATGGCACATTCCATGGCTGCATGCAGCGGTTGACACAACCCATCCAGAGCCAAAAAGGCACCTCTTTTCAAGGCTGGCAAGTTGAAGGGAGTCACCCTACAAAAGAAGCAAGCAACTTGAGGTCCGAGCAGCTTGACCTGTTCCGACAAACTCCTCAGTGCCTGGGCAAGATTTGCACACTTTTGGGAACAGCCCGCTAAATGACCGCCTCTGATTAGAGTGCCTGACTGTCAGACAGTCTGACTGCCTGAAGCAAAAGAGACGACACACCCGCCAGACCGCGCGCCTTCCACGCATCGTCTCTTTGCAGGCGCCTGAGAAACAAACCAACGAGGGGTTGACTGTGAGCCCATATTCTCGAGGCATGGGAGACTCCAGGTGGGTGGGTTGTAATGCACACTCTCTCCATCAAGCTATTTCGCACCCGTATTCAAGGCATGCTGGTTTGGGCCATGGGAATCCTTTCAGGCAGACATTTCCGATATGGCTTCCAGGCCACCAGTTCACCTTCTGACATCAAGGGACTCTTTGTGAATTTGCTACACTTGCGGTTTCCCTGCGCTCTGCGAGGGCCTACAGCCGGCGATCCACCCGGCAAGACAGAGGCGACACGCAAGCACCACATTGAGCACTCATTCGGTTGGGTTGTTTTCAAGTGTTTAAAGGTGAAGTTGACAGACTGTGACACCTACGCTGTTGGGCTGCGCTTCGGTCGGGGTAAGGCTACCATCCTTCCAGGCCCCAAAGCCACCCGGGCCCGCACCTCCGTCTCAGGCTCCTGTCCAGGGATTCATCTCGAACGATCTCGAACGACCCAAGGAAGTCTCAAAGCACAGGTCTGCCGCCCCCCCCCCCCCCCCCCCCCCCCCGCCCGGAAGATAGCTTCCACAATGTCCATCGTATATGCAGGGTATTGATGTGAACATGTGCATGCGCTTACATGTGATGTCAACATGTTCAGATTCTAGCGTGTACGTATGTAAACATGCGTATGGGCCAGGCAAAGGGAGCTCACTCATTGTGAATGTCCACACACCAAGGCAGACACACCCACACACACACACACACAAGCGCGCCCACACACACACACACACACACACACGCACGCACGCACGCACGCACGCACGCACGCACGCACGCACGCACGCACGCACGCACGCACGCACGCACGCACGCACGCACGCACGCACGCACGCACGCACGCACGCACGCACGCAGACAGACAGACAGACAGACAGACAGACAGACAGACAGACAGACAGACAGACAGACAGACAGACAGACAGACAGACAGACAGACAGACAGACAGACAGACAGACA